>VZRL01006560.1:318-117813 GCA_013397895.1 Origma solitaria
GGCATGGACACCGCGGGGGACACAAACATGCAGGGGGGAAACAGACGTGGTGGGGGCATGGACACATGAGGTGACACGGACACGCAGGAGGACACAGATACGCGGTGGAGAAATGGACGAACGGAGCGGGTAACGGACACGCGGGGGCAAAGGGACGCGCAGGGGAACACGGACATGCAGAGGGACACGGGCACGCGGGGGCAGCGCCACGCGGGAGAGAAATGGGGAGGGGCTCAAGGCGGGGCTGGGGGGGCCGGGGGCTGCCGGGCCCGGCACCGGCGGGGAGCGGATACAGCCGGCGAGGGGTGCCGCGGTGCCCCCCGATCACACCTGCCGGCCGCCGCTGTCCCTCCCCTCCGGCCCGGGTACCTGCAGCGGGGCAGCGGCGCCTCTCGGCGGAACCCGGCGTGTGATCGTGGCCAGGGATGGATCGGGCCCCGGCTGCGCCTCGTGTGCCTGCCCTGCCCGGCAGACGCGCCTCGCCGCAGCTCCGTGTGTCAGGGCAGCGGGGCTGGAGCCAGCCCGTGGCTGTGCTTCGTACCGAGTGTTGCGCTCCATCAGAGCGCACGAAGGGATTTTAGTATTTTCAGCTGCTCCTGGGTTTTTTTGTTTTGTTTTGTTAATTCCATGAGAAAATACCGCCTGTCTGGGGTTAGAAGGCAGGGGGAAATGTGAGAAAATAGGGAGATTTGTTTTACTTCTTGTCGGGGTGTGAAAATAGGGAGATTTGTAATTAATTTCTTTCTCTTTTTGTAGTCCAAGAAGACCTTCTATTTTTTTTTCCTGAGCGCTTTCTTTGGTAGGAATGAAAAGTTACTAAGCAATAGTGCAGAGTGGTTTTGTCCATTTAAACATGTGGTACTTGCAGAAGAAGAATAGAAGAAAAACGTGGTGCATTGGAAGGGAAGCTCCCCTCGCCCACGCCAAAAACAAGGCAGAAACCTCTCAAAATGGCTTGCTAGCATGTATGTTTGGAAATAAGTTTTGTTTGGTTTTGGGCCAGAACTGCTGCTCCAACCTGAAAAGGATGCACATTTGTATTTTCAGAGCTGTTAATAAGATTTGTAAGGGATGTTCTTTTACTGGCCTCGGGAGTAAAGATGATTACAAAACTGCAGGTGAACGAGCTTAGATGAACAAGAGGCTATCATAGTAAGTAGTTCAGTGGGAGAGAGGGGTACAATTGAAAAAACACCCCGAACTAAAGTGTTGCATTCAGGATCCTAAATTAACATCTAAGAAGAATTAGATGTGAAAAGTCATACACTTCTCTTGGCTACAATACATACATATAGTTTCCTCTCTCTTCCATAAATTGATGAACGAGGTATGAGGCAAAAAATGAAAGGGAAGAAAAGAAATACAGGGAGGAGGGTAACACAGGAAGAGGTGGATTGTGTGATAAGTAGCTGGGCTTCAAATGGTGGGTAGGCAGTTTCGAGACAACAATAGAGGGTGATTGGTTTCCTTCTGAGCTTAATATTCTAAACATAATTCTCGTGTCCATTACAAAACAGGCCTCAGATCTTCATGTAGCTTGCAATTACATTTATTTCCAATGATCTAGAAAGGTACATAGTGCTCCGTTTACAGAAAATACACAAAATCATGTCAAAGGTATGGATTTAAACATGTGCAAAGACATCAACACGTCGGAGCTTTGTGGTAATCACCTTGGTTATGCTGTTTATATTTTCATTTAAGAGTAGGGGAATACTGATCTGTGATACAGAATGGCTACATGATCTTACCCACAAATTTTGTAGCTTATTTGGTATTGGACTTGATATGGAATTGTTACTGGATACTTGCAGATAAACAATTTTTTAAAAATTTAAATTCTTAAGAGGCATGGATACTGTTTGACTGTTTTCTATAAAAATTCAGTGCATAATTTTGTTAGACTGCACCCTGGTAAGTCTGTGTGACTAGTTTGGCCAGTACTAGTTGTTTGTAGTAGGACATCCGAAAGCATGTTGTTCCCGTTGCTTTTGGGCAGCCCTCTGGCAATGGCTTATTGAGGAGATGTGGGATGGTTGCCCAGACACACTGCATGGAAAAAAAAACCCAAACTGAATCATGTTGTAATAATGAATTATGACAACTGTACTTGTGACAAGTTAAGTTGTTACAGTGTGTATGGTGGGGCTAAGTGGTTGATGTTGCATAAGCTGGGGATTTTGGAAATATGTTTTTCCTTAAATGAGCAAAGGGTATTATGTGTCTTGCTATAGAACTATCTTTGCTGTTTACAGGGGTATGTGAGAGCAGGAATTCTGCCTGTTCAGCAAGACAAGGACTATCTGTTTTTTGTTGCTTGAAAGCTAATTTTTGTGTGCCATTTAGGAAGGTCCATCAAAACTCAAGAGAAAACAAACGAGGACCAAGAGGCTATGTGTTCATTGTAGACTTAACTTAAAATCTTCCAGTATTTCAGGCCAAACTCACATGTCAGTCTCTACATCAAATTTGTAACATAGGTTTCTCAATATTACTACTTGAAGAAAGTGGATTTTACCAAGTGTTTTCAGCCTGCATAGCTTCAAGGATGGAGCTGAGGCAGCGATTAGTTTGAATTGTGATTGTTCTTTAGTGTGTTCCCATGGTTCTCTGGGGATTGTCTTTTCAAGTCCTCCTACCTCCTCCTTTCTTTGCGCTGCTGTCTCGGCACAGAAGCGATTTGCTGTGTTATATATAAGCTGGTTAGCGTTTAAGCTTCCCATTTCCTCCAAACCGCTTTCTCTACAGTGCTGAGTTTGACTTCATGGGGCAAATGCATCCTGTGGCTACCCTCATCCTGCTCTGTAGTTAAGATGACCCATCTGAAAGGGTAATGAGAAATGTGAATTTTTGACAGACATGTTCAAAATCATTACATCTGAAAGCATTTTTAAAGGTGCTGACTGAGGATAAGTTTTTAAGTGGCAGTTTATCCTGAGGCACCTAGTACCTGGGGTTATAACATCAACACACCATCCAGGATGATGCATGGCATCCTGGACTTGGAAGGGGATTTACTGCAAAAGTGAAGTACCCATTGCTGTTTAAAAAAAATAAAAACATCTGTAAAATCTGGCTATAGAAGTCAGCACTGGGAGAGAAGGGCCAAAGCCAGCTGAGGGGGAAGAAGGCAAAGGATCGATCCAGAATGCAATCCAGCTTTTGTGGTCAGAGGATATTCTTAAACTGGGTTAGCTGCCTTCTCTGCACTCCAGGAGTGGAAGCAGTATCAGATGAACGAGGTATGAGGCAAAAAATGAAAGGGAAGAAAAGAACCAAGAGGGAGCTACTACTCTTCATGGATGGTCAATGCAACATATGTAAGAGGGTTTAGAAGAAATACCACTTCTTGTCTTTAGAGGCTGCTCATTTCTATTGGATAGCAATTGCTTCAGCTGAAAGTAGACCATTGCTTCATGATTTGCTCCAGCCGTGGGATATGCACTGCTTAGGTTCTGCCTTGGAAAATATAAACATGCACTACATTCTAGTATAAATACGCCACCTACTTGTATGATGCTAATGAATGCTGTAGAGCAGGTGAGACTGGCTATGCAATTATGCACATCCAGGCATGTTCACATGTTAAAATGTTGCATCTAGGTAAACAGCTTTGTGTTAGAGGGAAGGTTAGGTCTCAGGGAGAAAGCTCAGTGCTTCCTACTCAGTAAAGCTGAGAAGTGGGCAAGAAGTGGAAGACAGACTTCACCGTGATGTTAGCATTTAATTTCCCGTGTGTTTTTCATTGTGTGCTGTTGTAACAAAAAAAACCCCCTAAAAATTAAGTTCCTTAAGAAGTTTTGGCAGGTGAGTTCAGTATGAGAATTTTAACCAAAATTGTTGTCGTGTCTTTTCCTCTAGAATTCTTGGTGCGGGGAAGTTAATGTTCATTCCACACCAGCCAATGCAGCATCTTAATGAACTTCAGATATGTACCTCTGGAGCATTTGATTGGCAGCAAACAGAATGGTGCAGTCTGGTCAATTGTTCCTCCTCCTACTTAGCAGCAGCACTGAGTATGGGTTTACAACTGAGCTTCCAAACTGAAACAGTGCTATGCCCATTGCTGATAGTAGGCCACTGGCCTAAACCTAATTCTTGCAGACCTTGATCTACATGTCTGCTTTTAAAGAAAGTTAATGGTATATGACATGCCGTGCCATTGCTTTTGTGAACTAGCAGCCTGGTGCATGCTGGCCACTGAAAACATTTGCAAAATTTAGATAAAAGCATACAGCATAAATAAAAATGTCACCCTGTTGCACTGCTGTCATGCAGATTGTTTTTAAAAAAAACCCCATTATTGTGTGGTGGCAAATAGTACACTCACATTTATTTTTGGAATAAAGTCCCGGTCCTGCTGTGTTAATTCAACCACCTAGCATCCAGGCCTCTTGAGAAATTGATTTTTAACCAGCAGGGGGAAGAGGAAGATTAAGGACAACTTGAAACAAAAATAGCATAATTTTCAATGTCTTTGAATGCAGGTAGACACATTCTTAGATACAAAAGGAGCAGATGAAATATAATGGAAATGACATGCTATCCTGAGGATGGACTGTATGCAGGATAAGCTGTGTTTATTCTTTGATCTGAGTGGATTCAGTGAGTGTGGGGCAGTTACTGCTGTGGGAAATCAATCCATATGCTCCTGAAATGGAAATAAACATTAGCTATGTGCTTCTTTTTTTTCCTCTGTAGCGTGCCATGACAAGTGGGGTGTCACACATTAGGGTACTTATCATGGCTTATTGGCTGGCAGCTGGCCTTCCTTATCTGGCCCCTGGAAGTGCTAACTGAATACTGTACAACTCTTTATTGAAGTGTGTGATAAGAGTTTTTGTTTCAACTTTTCTCCAGTCAGGGGCATGGTGATAACAGGTAAAACATGAAGGTTTTTAGTAGGCTCTTCCAAGTCACAGGAGTAAAATCAAACTGAGAGTATGTGTGAATAACAATGCTGCATAATGTGAAACCTGCCCTGCGAAACAAGTTTGTTATTGTATTAGTTAGGGCTTATTTCTCTGCTTTCCCTGACCGAACCATAGTGGCCAGAGGTGTGCTGTTAGCCTGTGCCAACTTGTTTGAACTAGGAGAACCTTAATTTCCATAAGCTTATTAATGCAAATGTGAGCTGGCAGAGTAATCGCTGTGTCGACTTGAAACACCATTGCACTTATTGTCTTCAAAGCTCTTTTTTTATGATGAGCCAAGTAAATGGCCAGTAAATATTTGAAGAGACTTTAAACTTAATGGTGCACTTGTGTTCAGAGTTTCTTGCTGCCCTAGCTTGTCAGCAAAAGAACCCCAAAGCAGGTAGGCACTGACGTCTTGTTGCTACCATTTGTAAAGATTAAGCTTCTAACTTGTTTGGACAAGAAATGCCAGAACTGTCGAATAACTGGCTGTTGTAGAGCCAGGGATGTTTAGACCTTGTCTTTTGGGCAGAAGTCTGCATGATGATGTGTAGATCAGCTGGAAGGTATAATGCTTTGAAGAACTTCAGCAGATCAGAAAATAAATGAGAAGACAATTGTGTGCCATGAATGATCAGTTTAGAAGTTGCATTTCCCTCAAAGCTGGCCACTATTTTTGCATGTTTGCAGTCTCTTCAATTCCTTTGTAATCCCCAGATCGGCATTAATGCTTTTTTACTGCTTTTGTACCGAATACCCTTTTTTCTGATGCCAAAACCCAGTAACTCTCTGTTAGTAGCTCTGTGAGGTAGGCAGCTTCAAGATGGAATAGCGGTGATTCTGAGATAGTAAAACTGTTCTCATATGTGCCTCCTGGGGCTTGGGGGCCCTGAAGAGTGATGTGAGAATGACTGTTCATTTTAATGAATAGTGCTATAATCCCAGCATTTGTATGCTTGTTGGCATGAGCTGGAACTTCTCATCAGCATTAGAGAAAGTGTCTACATCAGTTCCAGCTGTTTCTGCTTTGCCGTGATGTTGCTAATATGTATAATCCATTCACCAGGCCTGCTGCCCACAGTTTGAGGGCAGATGCTGCTGCTGGGTTCACTGACCCTGAGTGGCTGTATCCTACCTTAACTTAAGGCAGAAACTTCTCTGTAGTGTGTTGGATATAGGTCTCTGCAGCATCTGGTCAGAAGAGAATCACATGTGTGACTCTGTGTGTGGTTTAGACTAGGAGTGCAGATGAGGGGTTGAGGAAGATGTTCGCTATGTCATAAAAGAGTCTATGAAAGTGGTTTAGTGTAGTGTGCTGAGAACCCTGGCATGCTCCCCAGAACTGGAATAACTCATCACAGCTCGTTCATAAGTGTAACGTAAAAGTAATGAATCATCGTGTTGTTTGTAGATGGTCATAAACAAATGGATTGAGGAGAACATGATAAAAGCATGTGGGGGTCACTGAAATGAGATGTGGTTTAGTGGTAGACTTGGCAGTGTTAAGCTTATGGTTGGACCCTATGATTTTAAAGGTCTTTCCCAGCTTGAATAATTCTATGATCTCTTGTAGTGAATGGAGCTTTCTGCAGTAGCAGGATAATTAATGTACTGAGCATGAAATCTTAATGTTGTGACATTAACTGAAGCATTACAAATACAGCTGTTAACTTAAGTTCTTACCTTGCAATCTGTGAACAACTAATCATAGTGTCTTACAAATTCATCAAGTATTTGCTTTGCAATGTTAAATACCAAATGCAATATCTTTCTCCCTTTGGTTGTTTATCTTTTTTTAGGCTTTTTATGGGGAAACTGGATGTGTCATTACTGACTCTTTTATGAATTAAACATGGAACACAGCATTAATATGCAGACTATTATTTGGCATTGTATACTGAAAAAGTGTACTGGAATAATTTGAAATACAATTTCTAAGCTATTATTTCTAGTTGAATCACTTAAATACAGTCAAAATCAAAATACTTTGAGAAAAGAATGTAGATTCAACTTTCACTTTTGGAATTGAAAAACAGCTTTACATTTGGTGTCATTCTGGTATCATTAAAACAGGCCTGCAAGTATTACTTAGTGAATACTTGCACAATTTCATTTACATTTAGTGTGTATTAGAGCCAAAATCATTCTCAGAGGTATGGAACAGAAGGTTATTTGTTTGGATCTCTGAATGACCTGACTTCTAAGGTTTTTTTTATGAAGCTAGGTAGGTACATGTTGGTTGATATTCTTAACGAGTGATATTATAGTTTTGTTTTGTTTTGTTTTAAATTCCTTCCAACTTTCAGTAAAGGAAAATCAAGAACTAGTGGAATATTGGAGAACTGGGGCATACAAGTAAGAACTGCCACCAAAGCAGATTTCAATATCTATTTTAATGTTTCTGTTGTGGCTTCAGTTTTATTTTCCCCTGTTAAGCATTACTTGCAGTTTTATTTCCATCTTACAATGTGTATAAATAGGCATTTATGTGACATTGGTGTAATCTCTATTTGCATCTTAATTTTTCCCCCGGTTCTTGTTTGCATAGGTAAATTTCTTCATTGCTTGTAGACTGATTTCACCATTTTATCACTATAGGAAGACAGTATACGCTAACAGTGGAGAATGTGCCCGTCAACATGAGTTGTTGAAAATCACCGTCTATTCCTGACAAATCCTAGTCTTTGCATAGCTAAAATTCGTCCTTTATTCAAAGATTTGGCTTTTGTTACGTTGAGAAACAGACTTTTTTTTTCAAGTGGGGTCTCTGTTTTTTGAAAAATCCTTATGCTTTCTGCAGTTTTAACCGTTAGTCCTCTCTCATGTTTCAGATTGGAGTTTGCCTAACAATTGTTTCAGATTCACCTTCAAAATAGTGGAGAAAGGAGTTCCCTTAGTTTGAGTTACTAACCAAATTGTATGCCAGCCCCCAGGGTTTCACTATTACTTTGATTTTTCTAACAAAACAAAAAGACTTTCTAAATAAGTCTTTACTCTACAAGAGTAAAGACTTACTCACTTCTTACCACAGATGCTATAATATTTATTAGAAGCATTTTTCATCAATGGGAAAAGGTAGTCAAAAGGAGGAAGACTCAAAGAAAGGTGGTGGCTCCTATACGTAGCTGGCAGTCTTGGACAAGGAAAAGCTGTCAAGTAGAACTGTGAAGGCTGGAGACTGCAGTGTTATGTCGTCGTGCTCCAGCATTACTTGCATTGCTGCAAGTACTGTACACGTGCAGCCAAGGGAGACCTGAGCGGTTTTCCCTGGTCCTGCTCTGAATTTTGGTTGAGGTTTATGCTCTTCCAGTAAAAAAAGCATTCATTGAGACTGAGGATTCAGAGCAAACACTGAGTTTTCCTACCGTTCTGAAAAAGTATGTTTTGTATGAGTAATGGTGGCTGCAGGAAAAGGAGCAAATTTTCATTCTATTATATTGACACTTGGCATATAAGCAGTTCAGCCTCACCAACAAGGTGAGGTTGGCTGTGGAAAGAATGTGCTGGTTTGGCTTAACCCACAAAGCCTGGACCATGACAGCTGTAAATTGAGGTGATGAACTCAGCTGAGTCGCTACCACATGTCTTTGTGTTATTATTCACTGGGTAACAGTGGCATGCAAGTAACATGGAAGGATTCTTTCTTACTTACTCTAGAGCTTTGTGATGGGATAATGTTGATTGTTAAAATGGGTTATCCTTTTAGGCAATGTGATTGAGTAAATGCTGCCTGTAGTTGTATCCATAAATTTGCCTAGTGGAGACTTGGTCTGTGCTTCCAATTATTTTAAACTTTGGCATAACTTCTGCTGGTTTTCAAAACAAAACAGGATGTGAAATATCCACAGATAGTGTCAGAAATCTTAATTACATACCTATATTTATACCTGACTTCATAGGATTGAAATGCAGATCTTTACGTTACGTACTTCAGTGAAGCTCATGTTTTGCTGCTTAACCTTCTTTTGATCAATAAAAGGTCTGATCTTACAGTATTAATGCTGAAGTGTATTGATTGTTGCATCCAGAAATTGCATCCATAAGGTTTTCTGCCCTTGTGTCTGGGTTAGCCTTAAAACCCCTGTTGCTCTCATCCTGCCAGTTTTCTCAAGATGAGCTTTCCACCTGAGGCTCAAGGAGCCAGGGCCTATTCTACTTCCCACTCAGCAGAAAGAGGATACATGGGTGGCAGTGCTCTTCACTGTCCATGCTGGTCAGCTAAGGAGCTGCATATTTACTGCTGCTGTCTTGATGGCTGTTTTTCCAGTTAGGCTTCACTTACATATGAACAAAACTTACTTATAGAGCACTTTACGAAGAAGTTACTCATCTACTATAATACAATTCCATATGGCAGAGCGTAGCAACTGTGATAATGTGGGTTTGGTTATATTTTGTATAACCAATTCAAATATTTTGACTTTAGCCTTAAGCATCCTCATGTTTGAGAAACAGGGAGAAAAACTTCTCTGAACACTTCAAGAAAAAGTTGGTGCTAATTTGGTTGCAAGAAAATTGCAGTTTTAGAGTATTCCCCTTAAAGCATTTGTAAGCATAGGAAGCTGCAGGTAGGCTATACTTCTGTCAATTAATCAGGGTGCTGTTTGATTTTTTTTTTTTTTTTTTTCCCCCCCCCCCGCCTTTAGTCAAAGGTCAGATGGATATGTTGTACTCTCCATTCTTTCTCTCTGTTAGTCCTCTGGAGAGAGAAATTTGATTGCATGTTTTATTAAATTGGTACAGATAAGTATAAGTTGAAATGAAAGTTTACATTAGGTCAAAGTTAATTATTTAAACAGGCATTACTTGCATTAAAGGGAAAAATCTGAAAGCAGATGTGTTACTTGGTCCTTAAGCAAACACTGACAGAAGTTTCATCCCTTGGGTCACACAGATCTGTTATTTTACTGCCTCTAGGAAGAAAATGTTACTTTGTTAGAGTGTGTCTCTGTAATAGCAGACTAAGCAAACCCTGGGCATCTTACTCTGCTACTACATTATAAAATCAGACATTTTGGTCAGATTTGACTAATCATGAAACTTTCCAATATTACCAGATGTTCTGACCTTTGTCTTTAAACTGTTCAGCAGGTTACCTGATTTATCTCAACCAAAGACAAATCGCTTTAACTACCTCCTTAGTGAAAAATCCATGCTAAAGAAGGGATGGAGGAAGGCTAAGCACAGTGCCTTGCTGTGGAAGAGCTCCCCTTTGCTTAACAAGTTCTGGCCCTTAGGCAGTTGTGCTCCCTATGCATCTTCTTTCTGAGGAGAAAGGGTCAGCTGAGGCAGAGTAATGTTTAAGTCTTGGTTGTCAGTGTTGGGGGAAAAAAATGTCCTCCTAAAGAGCTTCATTCAGAAAGTTTTTTATCTTTCTACATATTTTGGGAGAATTACGAAGCAAAATTTTGTTTTCAGGTGATTTGTTTCTTCACTCAAGTATATAATAAATAAAAATGGTAGTACTGTAAAACAGTACTGTTTTGTTAGTCTCCTAGCAGCTTAGAAGGAGGATGGAAATAGACCTATTTATTTTTATTTAGCTTCCCCAACAGCCTCCATTTTTTAAGACGTCATTATCCTTACCTCTGTTGCGTGTTGGCTGCTTGTAATTTCCCCAAGCAACAGAAGCAGAATAACAAAATTGGTATGTGGTGGGTTTTTTATTACAATTTCATCATTTCACAAAGTCACAGTATGCGTGAGTGACAGCAGCTAATCTGTGTCCCTCTTTCACCATGTTAGAGTTTTGTAGACAGTAACTAAGGCTTTCAAGGTGTGATTGAAGGCTTAGGAAAATGGTGTTGCGCCTGTTCGCTTTCTTCATGTAAGAAGGTAGGGCTCCTCACAGCTACAGAAGTTGTCCTTTTTCAAGAAACACTTTCAATGGATTTAAGTTTTATATAAGAAACAGTGGTTTCAACACATCTACCCTAAACCCCTGGGTTTTCTAGGGAAAGCTTTTTCACTCTGCCTGGTCAGGGACTGATTGGATTCTGCAAAAGTTGACATCTTTTCTCTGGTTCTCTGTGGTTCTTGTCAGTCTTTTGGAGAACTGTCACCTTGAGATTGGGGCTGTTTGGAGCATGTCTGTGAAATGGTTTCAGATACTTAGTTTGGTTCTGACTTGCACTGGGAGTTGGTAGTTCAACACCTGCACTGGGAAGATACAAAAATCTACAATATGCATGGAAGAAGAAAAGCAGCTTGCTGCACCATACTTTTACAGATAAACTCTGTTGACATAGAGGTCTGTCAAAAGCATAGTATCAGCTGAAAAAAAGTGCATCTGTTTTCTTTGTTAATGGTATGTTATTTGTAACAATAGCAGTTGAATGAGTTTTACTTGAAAGCTTGTTTAGTGTTCTTTAATATTAAAGAATGTTGTGCTGTATTTACCAGAATTGCTTCTTGAAGGATAGCTTAACATCAGAAAGTTTTCTTGTGATAGGAAAGAATCAAAATGTGATTTGTTTTTGGGTTTTTTTAAATGTTGTATTTCTAGATGGCTTTTTTATCTTCTGTCAGGTGGTTGAATTAAGAATATTTGCTACTTGTTGAGGTGCAGAATTTTGTTTAAAAAAATTAAATTCTGGGTTGGCCAGTTATCAAAGTTAATGTTGACAAAGTGTTCATGTACTTGGAGTATATGTTGATTGATCAGAAGTTGTTAAGGTGTTAGTATAAGCATAATGTCTTCCCACTTTTAGCTTTTTCCTGTGCATTTACAGATTTTCCAGGTTACAGTGTGTTTTGTATTATGCTCTTGTGCTTGCTTAATAGAGGATTTATTACCATAGCCATTGGCTATCATGCAAATATGTCAGGCCTTTGTATTATGTCATCTTCTTGTATTGGACTCTCTTGGTATAGATCTTAACTTTTTACTTCTGAATTCTGCAAATATGATTACCAGAGGAATCAATCATCTGTTAGCGTTTCTTTTGAAATCAGCAGCCATCCTTTCTGATGGTGAACTGGCATGTTCATTAGTCCCCACAGAGCAAGAAACAATAAGTGTATGCTTAGATGTGCAGTAAATGAACTTCCTGGTCCAGGATGTTGAAACTTTCCCACTGTAAACTTCAGCATTACAGGGTTGAGGTTTCTTTTTGCTGTTGCTGCAATGGGTTTTTGGGAAGGTATTTTTTTCTGTTTGTTTTTAGATTTAAACCCAGCCTCTAATGTTTAAGATGACTTTTGAATCTGCTGGATTTTTGAACTTTCTTTGTAAATTCTTGAGAAATATTATTTTCTTTTATAGCTTCAGTATTTCTGTGTCTCTTTGTAGGACCTCAGCTGAATGCACAGCTAGAAGGTTGGCTTTCTCAAGTACAGTCCACAAAAAGACCTGCAAGAGCCATTATTGCACCGTAAGTCTGAAATAGAAGTTTAGCGTATATATAATACTTGATTAGGGAAATGCTGTTTTTTGAGTCATTTTGAAAACTGCTAAAAGCTAGTATTTAGCTGAAAGAAGTCTTGTGTGGTTTCTAAATTAGTATTTTGGATATAGCATAGAATGGTACATGTGGATGTTTGGGTGTATGGTTAGTTTCCTTTTGCTGGTGGACTGCACATGCAATATTTGTTTGTGATCCAGTAAGATGGGTAAGGGGTATATTAATGAAAAAACCAACAAAACCCCTCCAATAATAGAAAAAAAAAAAACCAAGCAAAACTCCTGCATCACTCACACCCCTTAAGTAACACTTAGCAAAGCTTAAAACAAGAAGTAATTAAACACTATTCAACTATACAAAATGGTTTAGTTCTGTTATTTTAGTTTGGTTTTGTTTGAGCTTTTTGTCCACAGCTGAAATATGGGTCATTTGAACTATTTAGGGGCGAATTAAATTTCCTGAAGATCGCTAGACATGTAATGAGAAGTATGTTGGTCATTCCGAGTAATTATGAGTTGGAAGGAAACACTAGAAAAAGCATCTTAAATACGATGTTTTTCCTGTGCTAACATTGTCATAATGTTTAAAGTATTGCATAATAGTATTGAGTGTGCAGTAGAAATTGTCCCACATCTGCCTTAGTCTTTCTCAAAGGAATGTCAGGAAAAGAGACTTTTCAGCTGCAGACTGTGTAGTCTGGTTCTTTTTCCAGAATTACTGGAGGTTTTCCTGTGATCTCACCACATTTTTTCATTAACTGTGCCCTTTTTCTGCCACCTGTAAAGTGGTATATGTCTAACATTTTTGTGAAGATGGAGTAAGCCTATAGCTGAGGGAATGTTTCACCAGGCTCTTTTGTCATTGTCTAATAACATACCTTTCCCATTCCCGAGGTCTTGGTCTCCTGTTTGTCCCCTTATCATGTATGTTAGTACCTTTCTGAGCTCTTTAGAATGAGTGCGGTAAGTGATACTGAAGTAAAATCCCAAGGTAATTTTGAAGTCAACTTGCTCCAGGTACTAGTCTGTGGTTGAATACAGATGTATGTGAGCATACATACGTATAAACACGTATAAAATCTTTCACTTTTATTAATAGGAACTTGTATCTTCAAGCATCCCGTATATCTCATGGCTCGCAGCATGCATCGTTCTCAGTGTCAGTGTATAAAGCTGTGGTGTGGGCATACTGCTGAGTGACCAGGAGCCGTTTTCTACCACTTGACCTGAGGCTCTGGGAACGAATGTTCTCTGAAATTAATGCTTTTAGTGGTGTAAAGTGAATTTTCACTGATTTTAGCAGTCTTGAAGAGAATGAGTCTTCGGATTTGAATGCAGTATTTGAAACAGCTGGTCAAAATAATTATACATTGTTTTGGCGCACACACAGGAACAGAGGTTGAGAAAGGACCAGGCTAGAGTGGTACGAAATGGTGAAGCATGTAGCTCTTTCTCTGCAGTAAAAGCTAGTGTGCTGCCTTCCACTCCTTTCCATGTGCACGTTCATTCTGTCGCTGAGGTATTTGTCAATGACAGAGCATTTTTATTCTTTCTTTATCTGCTGTGACATGTAGTTCTCTCTTTGCCAAGACTCCTCTACTGTCATTATATTCAGTTACTGGAGTGTGGATAGAAGAGCTTTCTGCAGTAGTTTGCTGCTCCTTTTTTCCCTGGCTGCACTGTTGGCATTGAGCTTCTGATAAGAGGCAGTTGTGCAGTCTGCATATAGCCTTTCCAAGTAAGGGAAGGTCCTTTGATCTGGAAGTTTGCTGACTGTCCAATGGTCATTGATAGTTTTTTTTAACTGGGCAGTAAATGGTCACTGCTAGTTCTTCAATAAATATATCTCTTGTGCAATCAATACTGCAGCAGTGCTTTCCTGCTCTTTCAGAAGTTGATTTTGGATCACTCTTAAAATTTCTAGCTTGCTGGGGACAAAAATAAATCTGAGTTGAACATTTAATATCAACATATTTTAGATGTTAAGCAATATTTCACATCTTAATGTTTTGTACATTTTGATTTGCAGCCATGCAGGATATACCTACTGTGGATCTTGTGCAGCCCATGCTTACAAACAAGTGGATCCCAATATCACGTGAGTATTGCAGCTTTCTTTGCGAAGGATGAGACACTGATGTTCCCATTGGCTGATAAGTTGAATGTTTGTATTACATTGTTATACCTTGAAGTACTCAAATTTTAATTTTGTATTCTTTTTAAAGTTTCAAGCATGGCTTCTGTTTTAATATCATAAATGTTCAAGTTGGCTGTTACAAAAGGGGGGGGGGAAAGTAATATTGTTAAAATTATATGTAACTATTTTTTCACCAGGGAGGCATTAAAGAAGTTCTTTTTACAGTTTATCACTAATGTTACACTGCTTTTATAAAAGCCCAAATTGGTTTTGTTGGGGGTTTTTTTTGGCTTTGTTTTGGTGTTTTTGTGTTACTGTTGGGAGGTTTTGTTTAGTTTTTTAAGTCTATTAAAATATTTCACCATGATTCTGCATTGGTTTTTCAGTGCAGGATTATGGGCTGAATACTGCCAGGATTCTCTTTTGCTGTGGAGAAAGTGACCGGTGTGTTTATATAATATGTGAAGTCAGGGAAAGTTAATTGTTCCAATAATTTTAAAAGGACTTTCCTTTTTAACAAGTTAAAAAAAAAAGAAAAATTAAAAAATACCCCAACATGTTGTAGTCTGTGCCTGCCTCTGAAAATATGAATCCAGTTATTTTTGGTTAAAGGAATATAATTCTTGTTATGTTCTGCTGACTGCAACATTTTTTTTAAATGACAAAAATTTAAAACGTCTCCAGTATTTACTCAAAGTATGTATTTTGCAATGCTAAATAAAATCTGGCTAGGCTTATCAGTTAGTTCATAAGATAACCTGCTGTAATACTCTTCAAGGACAATGGTTTTTAGTTGTTTCTAAACAATGGGAAATTATGTTAAATAGCTTATGGTATGACAGATGCTGAGTTTCTCGAAGACTTCCAGAACAAGCTGCGTTCCCTAGGTTCCCTGATACGCAGTTAGTGAACTTGCTGGATCATTTGCTGTTTTACTGCATGGGATGCTTAGAATTCATCTTTGAGCTAAACTATTGCATATTTGGATATTTGTTTTTATTAGTGTTGCAGAAATTTTGTGGTTTAGTATACCATGTTATAGCGCCCCCTGTGTAAGGAATAAAAAAAAACCCCTCACAACTTTAATTCAGTGCCAGAAACAAGACAATATGATCCTGAACCTGAAAAGCTGAATTGCCGATTTTTTTTTTTTTTTTTTTCTTTTTTTCTTGTAAGTCCTGTGGCAGGAGACCCTTAGCATCTAATCAAGAGCCAGGAACTGAGGACTTGATGAAATAACATCATGATGATGTGTAAAAGGTTGCAGTATCAGCTAAAGCTATGAATGTGCAGGTCCAAGTCCCTGTTGTTGATGCAACAACAAGAAAACGTAACATATAACAACCTAAACCCAGCATTTGAGAAGGACTTAAATTTTGATTTAGTGAAACCTAAGAAAGGCTAATCAAGTAAATAAGGGGGAAACTCTAAATAGATGACAAACACATAAACATTATTTGATCCTCTATTTATTGAAGGTGGTGTGTAGCTGAAGGCTGTGTTGATTCAAGGAGAGAATTCAAAAATCTGTTCTAAGCGGCTATAACACATCATTCAGCCTCCAAATGAGTCCAGTCAGACAAATTTCTAGCTGATGAGTGCCCTCTGACATATAACCTGCTTAAGAGATTTAAGGCTAGAGGAAACATTATTGAACTGATCTCATGATAATTTCTGAGATACCAAGCAAGGTTGGGCCATGGATTGATCTGTGGTTTTACTGACAGCAGAGTAAAACTATCATAGCCTTGAGAAAGTATCACTTTGTACATTTTTATTAAACTAAGCCAAGTTGCTGTACAATTGCAGTTGTCTAAATTGTAGCCTTCTGTGTTAATTGTTGTAGCCGAAAAATTTTCATTCTTGGGCCTTCCCATCATGTGCCCCTCTCCCGATGTGCACTTTCCAGTGTGGACATTTACAGAACACCTCTGTATGATCTTCGAATTGACCAAAAGAGTAAGTGCATGATAAAGCTTGGACTTAACTGAGGCTTGAGTATTGACTGTGGTACTGCAGGACTTTCTTCTTGTTGGGCACTTCCTTGCTGTAAATGGCATACAAGTGCAAAAACGAGCTTCTAAGAGATCCTGGTTGTTTCAGGTGTGGTCACATTATAACCATAATGTCTCCCTTCTGGCAAATAAAGAGCTCTAAATTTTCACTTATCTTTTCCATTTTGAGTGTGTGCCTCAGGGTTTTAAAATGAAAAATGTGTTACATCAAATAATAGCTCACTAAACACCTTCTCCATTCTCCTGTGAAGTGTTCTGGCTGGAAAGAAAGGTTCTTTGAGTTTGATTTCTGATAGAGGAATAACAGAGAAACCAAAAAATTGCTTTTATTTGGATGCGTTATTGCATGTGACTTTTAAACTTGCAAACTTGAAAACTATTAGTCCATGAAATACCAGTCTGTTGAACTAAGTGCCGTTAAGATAAATTTGGTATTTTGACTTTTATGTATTTTGAGGTATACCTAAGTGATACAGTATCTTTTTCAGAAGAGCTAATTAGTGCAGATGTGTTGTATTTCATTGTAACTGTGATTAAGAAGTTAATTCAGGCTTTCTACATAGTGCCTGCAGAAATTTCCTTAGGTGAGAAAAATTTTGCTTTCTGTAGAACTTCTTTATGGAGTTGAGAAGGAGACACAGCCCTACACCAAATTCTTCATGCAGAAGAAAATTTTCAAAATGTAGAGATGACTCTGCATACTCTCAAGTGTACTTGAGTAGAAAAGATAACTTACAAATGTGCGTTACTACACTAGTTGTGGCTGTCTCTAGATTTCATGATTTAGACAATAATAAACTGTATTAAATAGTAGCACATCCAGCAATGGCTCAGCTATTTCTATTTTTCTATTTCTATTTTTTTTAAACATAATGGTGCAGCTTATGAAAATAAGAATTCATTGACTGGGCAAATGCATGTGTATTTTCAAATATGTTTTATTTGTGTAATTAAATTTTGGATCATAACTGAAAGTTGTTTTCAATATACTATCAAGGTCACTGATTTAACGTACTTATTTTGTAAATGGAATAAATTATGTTTTCATTTTAAAGACTTGAACATAAATTTAATTCTGAATTTATTTAGAAACAAGTGGTTTATGATAGCCCTTGGAGACAAGTAATTTTTAATAGAGGTCATGTTCAGATAAAGATGCACTGTGGCTTGCTTTTTGCACTTGTCGTGGTTCTCAGAAACAAACAAAAGTAAAAATTAATCTTTACTTCATTTCAGTTTATGGAGAATTGTGGAAGACTGGAATGTTTGAGCGTATGTCCCTACAGACAGACGAAGATGAACACAGTATTGAAATGCATTTGCCTTACACTGCTAAAGCCATGGAAAGGTACTAGGGCTTATTACTTCTACAAGAGTGAACATTACGTGCATTAAATGTTTTAACTACTGTGAAGTGCAGTAGGAAATAATAATACATTTTATGGCATAGAAGACCTTATGGTGTGTATAATGCTCACACTCCCCAATCCCCCAGTAGAAATTTTGGAAAGGAGAGGGTCAAAGACTAGGATAACTTGCTGTAATAGAAACTCTGAATGGAGCAAACACCTGAATGATGAAGTTATAACACCTCTTATAAACAGGTTGACTTAATAGAGTTAATATTAGATATGCTTTTCTCAATAGCTGATTTTTTCCCCCTACTTTTGCAAGGCATCTCTGAAAGAAGTTGAAATAGTTTTCTGTGGGATTTTAAGTTTGCTTGGAGCCATAATACTAATTTTGAAATCAGGATCTGTTTATACCTGCTATTTCAGATGTTTACTTTAAACAAAAATAGTCACCTTTAAAGAAAAAATGTCAATTTGTGTTGGGGTTTGTTCCCTAACATGTGCCCCATGTATTTTTTTTCTCTGTATTTTTTTTCTCTTTATTTTTGTTTTGAATTTTCTCTTGAGTATCAGTATATGCTTGAGTACTATGTTGAGCATTTTCATATGCATTTAATATACTTTGGAGAATTACCCAGCATGCAGCATCTATACATGGAGAATTTAATTCTTACTTCATTGCTGTTTTCACTATGTCTTTTCTTTTTGTTTTCCTGGTGTTTTTTCTTTGCAGCAGAGAAAAATACTGGTTTTGGGGGTGTGTGTTTTCTGAAGTTGAAGTACTTTGACGTTCTAAAACAACATCCTAGTATGACTTTACCAAATTACTATCCTCCAATCAATAGCAACCATTTTAACCATTCTGCAGTTTCAGTTAGCAAGCCCTGAAAAATCTTCAGATGTTACTTGAATTACAACATTTTTTCTTTTGCTTATAAGCCATAAGGATGAGTTTACTATTATTCCTGTGTTGGTCGGAGCACTGAGTGAGTCAAAAGAGCAGGAATTTGGAAAACTCTTCAGTAAATACCTAGCTGATCCTAGTAACCTCTTTGTGGTTTCTTCTGACTTTTGTCATTGGGGTAAGTTTCATATCTTGTTATAAGAGTATATTGAATATTTTGTAGCTATTTTCAAATAATGTATTTTATTAAACGTTGAACATTTTAACTTCTGGTAAATGTATTTTTGCAACTTAGATGCCTTCATAAAGTTAAAAAAGACTTTCTAAGATCTGGAACAATAGGTGAAAAATACTGATGTGGTAATGTGTTTTCAGTGTAGTGGAGGAAATAAATGGTGAAGGTGTGTGGGTTTATATATGTCTCTTTACTGTTGCAATGAAATAATTGTCTGAAGTTGCTTGCTCTTTTTACTCTTCTTTTACGTACTGCATAACAACTTTCAAAACTAATTAGCTAAAAATTCACTGGGCATGGCCACATTCCTCTGACAAAAATAAGTTTTGTATGTTTCACTGCTGGGTAAGATAGCAGATGGATTATTTATGCCAATTCACCAGTGCTACCCCAGTTCTTCTTGGTGGCAGAGCTATAAAGACTCCAGAAGCCTTGACTTCTGTCCTGCTTTAACATTTTATTTTTCTTTTAAGTGTGATAGTGGCTGGAAAAGGGACTGCTTCAGAAAGATATGTTAGACAACAGACCTTCTTCGTTTTTCTCCATTATCATCTTTGGTCAACTTAATTAAGTGCATGTTTTACTTGTCTTTAAATTGTGGAGTAGTTGGAAGTACATATAAGAATGACCTGGTCCTGTTGTGGCCAATGATCCATCTAGATCTGCTCATTGAATTATCATGAATTTTTTCTTTTAACCTTCATTTACTGTGGGTATTGTTGTGCAAGCAGAAGTAGCCTGACTCCATGGTTGACTTTGTCAAGAGGGATAGCAAAATGAAATGTTGCTTTACTTCTTAATTTATAGAATTGGATTCCAAGGCAGTAACAGGCAATTAGTGAGTGATGCTTCAGTGTCAGTTCTACGTAGTAGATTTCTCTGTAGGAATATAGCCACCCGTCATGTATTTTTTTTTCACTTTGCTTCTGGGCTGCTACTTCATGATTGCCCTAGAATTTCCTCAATGGAGCTAAAAAGTATAAAATAAGTGAAGTACTACTTTACGAGTATTATACTTTCAAATATTTAGTAAGTATTAGGGAGTGTTTTAGCTACAATTTTTCCCTTTTTTATTTTATACATGATTTTTGTTTCAAGGTCAGAGGTTCCGTTACAGTTACTATGATGAATCCCAAGGAGAAATTTATAGATCCATTGAGCACCTAGATAAAATGGTAAGTTTTCAGATTTGGTGGAACTAACTAACAAATTTCTCCTGTACATTCCATTTCTTTGAATCCTTGAGAAGTTTCTCTAACAAGATATTATAGATCGGCTATTTCATTGAATGTATAATTTTCCTTTGTTTACCACAATAAAAATTTAGCTGTTGGTTTTAGCTAGTATCCTCCCTTTTACTGACTGTGCACAATCATATTGCGGGTACAAGCCAGTAAGCGTAATTTATGAGAATAAATGCATGTTCACCTACCTAAAATACCCTAACGTAATGTAATTTCTGTCCACGTATCCTCTTCTGTTTTTGAGAAGCAATAAAAATTATGCACAGAGAATTGTGGTAGTTCCAGCTTGCTAGCTGTGATACCTGCATATAGAAACAGCATTGTGATTATGCGAAGGATTTCAGCAACATCCGTTTGGAGGAGGAAAGGCTGCAGGGCATTGCACTGGTCAGGAAAATGAAAGACCGCCTTTCCTTGGGAGTAGCCTTCCCCCTGCCCTTTCCTCTGTAGTATGTGGTGGGGAAAGTGCAGTAGACCATATTTCATTTTGGTTTGGCCAAAGGCTGAAAGAAATGTTAACTACACAAGGGTCACAATGCCTATTATGTTGCATTTTCTTTGCAGTCACAGGAGCCAAGGATTTCTTTTTAACTTAAAAAAGCCCCAACAATTTAATGTTCAAGACAGTACTTAAATTCACAGAATAGAAGTAATTCTTCTGGAAATATGTAACCTTAAAAATTTGTTTTACAACTGTTTGCACCATTTATGTAATTTCTGTAGAATCTTTTAGAAGTGAGGACTGTTCTTATCCATGGCATGTGAGTTTTTTCCTTGTCTTGAAGGAATAAATCCTGTCTGTTGGGGAGGTCTCTAGACTTTTTTGCTTTGTGTATCCATATTAACCTCTTTGTTTTTCTACTATTTATCACTGGAATTGAAACATCAAATAATTTGCATTCATTCTGTTTATCCCATTTATAATAATTCTTGTAGTCAGTTGAGAGGCTTCTCTATCACGACAAGTGTTTTTCTACAGAATCCCAGAATCAGCAGCTTTGAGTATTTTTGTGGGAGAGCAGATTATGGTGCATTAGCAAACATTAGTTTCTGCTTGTTAATTTCTATGGTGAAAGCTTGAAGAAAGACTGGACTTTGGCATTTAATTACTTTTGGGGAATACATTGCTACACTCATTCTTTATTTTGGTAGTGATTCAGCCAAATGGAAATGACATTTTTTGTAACATGGAAAATCATGTTTAATTACTGAAAATACTTTTTCAATCTTAAGTTTAACTGGAAAACTAAACAGGCTGTATAGCAGTATACTGTGGTTATTTTTTGCTTGTGTACATCATATTATACGTGATCACATGACTCCAGATTCTATACGGAGAAGGTTTTGCTGTGGGTGGTTTTCAGAGTTGTCTTGCTAGCAGTATTGTGGGTACACTTGGGATGCTATCCACAACATCACAGAAATCTCCCTGTCACATTTTTCCACTTTTTGGAAGTTTGTTCAATTTTATATCCCACTTGGCTACTTCTTGTTTCCTTAGATAAATTTTGGAATTTTTCATGTGATTTGGCAGGCTAAACAAACTTGATTGTAACCAATAGGCCTCTACACAGACAAAATAGCATTAATATAGAGACAAAACTGTACTAAAACTGCCTTAATTTTATTGGACCTAACTAGGAAAGCAGTCAGCTGTGAACATGTAAGCAGGAAGGTAGTTTGGGGTAAGATCAAATCAATTTGCCTTAGAAATGCCTTTGTGGGAGAATGATGGTCTCTTCCTTAACTGGACTGGATCTTATGTATAGATGCATGATGATTTTCTCACCTAGTGCATAAAAACTGCTAAATAGTTTGGGCATTGAAGTCTTACTTACCTGATAAGGATGGTGAAAAGTTTTACTTGCTGTGATTCTAAGTTAGAGCCATTAGACTCTAGCATAAAACAAATACAGAGTAGTAAATATTGCTGGGCAGACATCAGTTTCTCCATTGATATGAGTGCTGTTACCACAGCCCACTTTGTGACACGATGGCTAAAGAAGGAAATAGCCTCATGGTTAATAGGGGTACCTTAGGGGAGAATCCTCAAATGTAGAGTTATAATTGAGCAGCTGATGTGCAATAGTTTGTATATCATAACCTGATACACACTAAGACATTGCTGAAGACTAATTATTTTTGATTATGACTAGCCAGAAAATGCAGACTGCCCACTTCAATCTGCACTGCTCGTTTTATATGAGTATGTATTTGATATGGGATACTTTATGCCTCACTTGAGTCAATGGGAGGATTTTATTACCATGAATGCTGATGGGGGAAAAGTGCAGGCACTGAGGAGTGCTGTGCAGGAGCAGCCAGTAGTTGTTGTCCAGGAGCCACACTCAGCACTGGTGGCTTCTCAGGTACCTCTAATGACCTGCTGAATTCTGGTGGCTTCTGCAGTGCTGCTGCAGTGTGGCAGGACCTTCCACAGTGCTGCAGTCTGGGAAGGCTTCTTAGGCTGGGGCATAATGTAGGACCATGACTCTCTGCCTGGGTGCCCATCTCCCTGTTCTCTTTCCTATGCCCATCTATTAACTTTCCTGTTGGTTATTTATCTTCTAGTCTGAGTGACTCACATATGCAAAGATAGTTGGACTGGTTAGTACTAAGACCAAATTTGTTTCCACTTCTGTTAGAATGCTATTAGTTTAAAACCTTAAGTGTGAAGAAACAGCAGAAATAACTGATAACAAACTAACTTGACCAGCTAAAGCATTATTGGAATATAGTATAAAATGAGCCTATAGGTTATTGGAGGAATTTTTGTTTGTTTTGTGTGGGTATGTGTGTGAGGGGTTATCTTTTAAAGTTTTTTCATAAGCTTGTAGACACCTGATCCTATTAAGGGATGATATTTAAAAATGTAACTTTCTAATCATGTTAAGTGCACTGTCCTAGGATACTGCAGATGCCATTAGCAGTATCTGGGTAACTGAGGTATGCAATTTCTATATGATGCCACAATAACCATGTGATAAACTGTGAAACTGTGCTTACACTTCTATCATGTGGGCTTTGTTATGTGTTTTAAGTCTGGTCTAAGCCATGCCTGGCTGAGTTGTTCCTAATGCTGAAAAGTATTAGCTTCATATTTCTGCTTTTTAGAAAAATAAAACACGACGTGGCAAAAATGTTTCCTTTGTTCCTCAATACCGTTTTTGATTGAGAAACAAGCTTGGTAGTCTTTGCTCCTCTGCCACAACGATTTTTAAATCCAAAAGATTGAAAAGTTTAGTACAACCTAAAGCTTGTAGGATATGCGTTTGTACCAGTTTCGTATGGATTTTCTCCTGTCTCTGATGTATGGAACTCTGTTAGCATTTTCTGGGATGAACTGCATAGCCCTAAATGTTTTGCAGAGCTGAACTGTGCATTGAAATAAGCTTACTAGGCATTCTCATAAATCCATGTCCATTCATTTGAGACAAATGCTCAAATGCCTCTGCCCAGTATGTTCCAGTGACTTACAGCTATAAAATGAGTCTCTCAATTGAGCAGCCATTTTCATTTTTTTAAAAGGTCATGAAAGGGTTTTACAAGCAGATAAAATGTATTCTTGTGAACTGTTCAGTATCTGAGTAAGTGCCTTATGCATGTTAACTTTCACTTGAGTGTGTAGTCAAGTTTAGTTCTGCTGTCTGTAGCTGTGTATTGGCATGAACAATCTACAAGTAAATGGATGGTTCAAAGATATGCTTTGGAAATACAATGGTGTCTATGTAATCACTGCTAGTTAGAGAAGAGCTGCCATTATTTTATTTGGCGCTCATTTAGGCTCTGTAGGTCTGGAGCGATTAACAGCTGTAATTACTGGCTGGGGGTCCAAATACCCTCTCCGTGACTCCAGAAGAATTGAGCTCTTACCAGCAATTGCCCAGCTTAGCTTGGTTTTGTTTTTCCATAAAATGTATTTCTGTATGAATTTATCTTAAGTCTGTTTCTATTTAAAAGTACACAAGGGTAGTGGTTATCATTGCTGTTTTATAATTCTTCCTGCTCTCCTGGGAGTCTTCTGCTCCTCCATTGAAAGCTGTGATCCAGTCTGAATAGTTAGCTGATCTGCCAGATCAGCCAACGCCCTTGCAGAGTATTCTGGAGATTTCACTCTTGAGGTGGAGACTTCAGGCTGACTGCTTCCTGCATTGTGGTTTCTCCTTTTATCACCCAAAAGTTGGGGAAAGGGCTGAGACAATTGTACAAATCTTAGAAGAAATTGTCTCCTTTTCTGGTATCAGCCTCTAGTTGTTCCCATTCAAAGTGTGTTTTTTTCCTAGTCTCTAAGGAAGAACTTACTGTTTCACCAAAAGACGCAGCATAACTGTATTTTATTGAATTAGTGAGTGTCTGGAGCTCATTTCCCTGGTGAAGGGAATTAATAATTTTCAGAGGAAGGCAAAAAAGAAGAGGATGGAGTCTAATACAGGCAAAATAGCAAACCCATGATGAAACTGAGACAATAATTGATTTAGGCTTGTTTTTTGAACTACTTCCATGGTGTTTGATCTACTTTGTGGGATGGGAGAAGAGTAGGCTGTATCTGGAGATGTAGGATTCTTTTTGCTTTTAAGAATGCAAATGTTTGTATATGTAGAAAGTTTTGTTTTCCACACATGTGCTGGTATTCTTAGCATGACTCCGTGGAATCATGGGTTTCACTGTGAAAGGAGAAAAGAATGTATATATGTGATTGTCTCACGTAAAGTGGAAGCACCATCTCCTGGTTCTTACATTTTTGTTGTACACCAACTTTATAGTGCTTTAGAGATTTTCTGGATCTGCTTTTTGTGCTCTGAGCAGATGACCAGCCCATGCCCAGATCAACTGCCTTGCATGCCTGATGTGTCCAGGGTACATCACACTTGTTACATGTGTGAATTGCATGTGTGTATAGTGATGGTTTTATCTAGGGTTTTTGGACATCCAGAAGTCCCAGACAAGTGCTTGGCCCTGAACTCTGTTACCAGGGAAAGCAAATGGAGGCACAACTTCTTTCTGCTTTGCCCTTTCAGTAAATTTGTCTGGTTATAACTATACTAAATCTTACAGAAGTAGGGCACTCTTGGATGGTGGGGTGCAGGAGGAGCTTTTTTAACATGAGCTTCACTGGTATTTGCAAAGATAACTTCACAGATCTGTGGATTATTGGCAGCTTTGGAAGAGTTCCTGCACTTTTAGTTTGGCAAGGGATGGAAACAAGATGACTAAAAACCAGAGCTTACATGCTGAGATTCCTTTGATATCCTTGGTACAAAGTAGAGGGTTTTTCCTCCTGCTCTGTTGTAACAAATAGGTGATGTATAAACACCTGTTTGTGAATGTGTAATGTAATTATTGCTATTGATTCTTTTTCAGGGTATGAGCATTATAGAGCAGCTAGATCCTGTATCTTTTAGCAATTACTTGAAGAAATACCATAATACAATATGTGGAAGACATCCTATTGGAGTGTTACTAAATGTAAGTAACTTTTGTTGAAAAATGTAACTTTCAGAAAAATGCTTGCATTTGTTAAAACACAACATTGCTGCAGTATTCCTTAGTTCTAAAATGTCAAGTCTTGTATTAATTTATTTTTCTAAGTGTTCTCAATTTGGTCTCCAATTTTCATGTCTTGCATATTGACAAATGTGAGCTCTTAAAAGGGCTGAGGGTTTTCAGTTCCCTAAGGGAGATGAGGTACCACATTCCTTTTGAATTTCAATGAAATGCAATCATTCACTTTCTCTTGGCCCTAAATAAAAGAACAAATAAATCCATTTCCCTGAAGAAGTGTGTACGTACCCTTTTGAATTAGTACTTATGAACGTGTATATATTTTTTCTGTATTGCTATTAGCTAGCTATTGTGAGTGCCTTGTGATGTCTGGCAGCGTTTTTGAGTTTTGCAAATATGGTGAGAGATTGCCTCTGTAAGTATTAGTGCAGTGCACCATTAACCCATAAATTAACAGCAATTAGAATTCAGATTACTTTCTAGTTACCATATTCTGCTTTGGTGATGCAGTGCAGACATAAACCTGGCTTAACTTAGTTGTCTACATTTGGTCACAGCTGCTTTAAAGCACTGCTGGAGTGCTGCGGATTTGTCATATTGCTTGAGTGGATCTCACTGTATTTTTACTGTAATTCCAATCTGAAACAAGGAAGCACATTGACTTTTTTAAAAGGGAAAACTTAATTCATTGGGAATGTAGTTTGAATGGAGAACATACAGAGGAACCTTTTGAAGTGGAGTCCATAAAAGTTTGTATGAGCAATACCAATATTGGCGATGCATGTAGAAAAGTTCAGTACTATGACAACTCTGCAAATATACCCAACTCTCACCCTCAGATAATTATTAGTTTTTCAGTGAATCAGAGCTAAATTCTGTTCATTCACTTTTGCCAATTGTCACACTTTAATAAATTATCCTTGTACCTTCTTTTTCCTTAATGGAAAAAATAGAATCTGGAAAGTGTTAATAGTGTTGGGTCTTTCTGTTGCACCTGTGTTTCTTTATAAATTCCCTATGGAACTTAAAGCATTGTTTCTAAAGGATCTATCATGAAAGGTTTAGTGTTGCTTTCGAGACCTGCATGGATGTACACAGTGCAGTGGGGGAAGTGTCAGTGAATGAAACAGCACAGTTACTGGGAGGTGCTTATGTAATGAGCTTATGAGAGATGGTGCAAGGACCTTTGAGAGCTAGGAAATGTAATTTCAGTGATACCTTTTTTTAAACAGCTCTTTTTCTCTCTTCAGGCTATCAACGAGCTCCAGAAGAATGGCATGAATATGAGCTTTTCATTTTTGAATTACGCTCAGTCAAGCCAGTGTCGAAACTGGCAAGACAGCTCAGTGAGTTATGCAGCTGGAGCACTTATGGTCCACTGAACTGCTGAATGCTCAGGGATGGCACCTGCACACACTCTGTATACGGGGTCCCAGCCTAGCCCTTACAAAGATACAGTCCCTGGTCTTTGGGTATACTGAAACCTCAAACTAATAGAACTCTGTTCTTTTCTAGTAGGTGTAGTCCTTCCTTAGTTTCAACTCATTTAAAAATGCTTTCTTGTTTAGGACAATGGAAGGAAGGCTGGTATCAGAACTTTTTGTGAGATTTTTTTTTTTTCTTTGGAAAAGATAATGGCTCTGAAGGCATGGTGGTAGACTGTCCTTAAAAATACAACATGTAAAGCATTTACCATATCCTAAATTTGCACTCTTTGCAGACCTGTGCACATATACTCAGCTTTCAGAATAGTTTTGCAAGTTGTAAACGGAAAAAGGGGGAAGAAGGGGGTGGAAGCTTTTTAATAAGAGAAAAAAAAGGAAAACAACGCATTTATAAATGATCCTGTATTAGAATATAATAAAACTCCAGTATAGTCAGTTACTACCCGTGATGTACAACAGATATCTTCTATTTTAGTTGCTAATAAAGGGCTACACAAACCAAAATAGTCTGATTTAAACTTATTGCTTTGTGTTCTGTATGTGGCTGCTTGTCATTAACATTCGTTATCCTCAGTTCTTATGCTTGATAATTCAGCCATTCTGTAAAATACTTTAGAATGTATTTTGTATTCAACATTTGTTCACTACTTCATTTACAGTTTTTTTTATCTTAAACCTGCACTATGATTTCAGCAGTGCAAAAGAATTTGAAAAATTTTTTGTATAGTCTAATTTTTTTGTTTCACAATTAATCTATGAAGTAGTATCTTTTAGTATGTGATACAAATTTGTATCAGCAATACACTTTTAATGAATTTTATGCTCAGTTTGATTATTCAAGTGAAATAGATGCAGTATTTTTGTTTGAAATGACTAAAAATTGAAAACAAGCAGTAGCTTGGAAATGATAATTCTTAGAGTATCTATCTGGCATTCATAGACCACCGAAGCCATACAGTGCTAATCTCAAGCAATTATTTCTCAAAGATTATTTGGAAGGGGAAGGTAAGGCTTCTTTTTGTTTTAATTTTTAATTTTTATTCTGTGACTGTGAGTAGAATTGTTTCATGTTTTTTAAACATCCCATGTTAAGAGTTCTTGAACTTTCTTCCAGCCAAATTAATGATGTAATTATTTCAGTTGTCATTCCCAAAGACTTCCTTTTGTTCTATTAAGAAATGCAAAGTAGGATGCAGTATTGGCTCATTATCTAAATGGAGATTTCATTCCTCGATATTTCACCTGCTATCGAGAAACCTCCTGGTACATTCAGCTTTTCTAAGTGGCAGAGGGGAATTTCGGAATTCAATTTAGATTATCTCTGAAAGTTGTGGGAATTGCTGCGTGCAAAGTCTTAGTGGAAAGCATACCAGACATCTTGTTTATTCCTATTAAAATACCCTCTGCTTGCACCTCTTCTATTTTCCTTATCACAGTTGGCCACCATTTTAATAATAGCAGGTGAATGCTCCATTTATAAAATGAACTACTTTGCAGATGTTCAGAATCCATCCCAAATGCCAAACTCCTGTGCATGCCTGTTCTTTTAGTTGCCTTACTGCTCTGCCTTGTTCTTGGAATGTCTCATCAGCAGACAGGGAAAACAGATTTCAGATTACTGTTGACAGACCAGCAAGAAGGCTGTGCAGGTAAAACTGAATTGGTAGCCAGTCTTTGTAAATACTTGTCTGACTGTGCCTTATTAACAAAGTAGTTTAATCATGAAGTTTTTTTTTAAATATCTCTGGTGAAGACAGGTTTAATTAGGGCTTGGGTTTTTTTCAGTCTTATGCCAAATGCTTAACATCATTATTGAAACAGCTAAGTATATACTTTATCCCTAAGGTAAACATAGTAATTAGCTTCTGAATACAAATACCTAAGTTGCATCTTAGTTCTGTAAGATAATTTTAATGAAAAAAGCCCATAACTGGAAGAGCTTCGAGGAAATTGGTCAGCCATTTTGCTCAGCATAATGTTATTAAATATCTTACATTGAAAGCACTTCACATGTAAACTGTATAATGTATTTCAAAATAAAGTTTCTAATTAAAATGGGAATTTCTGTGCCTACTAGTAATAACGAGCAATGACAGTTCAGAAACCCACTCAGAGAGAAATTTAAAGCTTTGTGAAACTTATTCTAACTCAACAAGCCCTGGTAAAAGCCTTTTTTTTTTTTTTTTTTCCTTTTTTTTTTCTTTTTTTCTTTTTTAAGTGGAAAATACCTGATTTCAAGGAACTCAGATTTCCCCCCTCCCCTTTGGGGGGCTTTGAAGGAGTTGACTTCAGTGCTCTATTTCCTGGTGTGTTTGTTTAAGATGTGTCAGGAGGAAAAGCAGAATCTCCTGAAAAATCATCACTCAAGACTATTAATTCATTATTTTAGCTTTACCACACATTTATTCTTGTAAATGTACATTTGAATATAGCATGTTGGGACAAAGAGTGTCTGGGTTAGACAGTGCTGAATATTCAGTCCTGTTCAGTTTTCTGGAGGTTTCTTCTATGCATAGAATGACTGAGCTTTGATCACTCTTCTGGTGCAGGAAATCCAGCAAGGGACATGATTCCCATTTTAAAATTTTGGCATTTTAGAGAAATATTCAATGTGTGAAAATGTTGATTAAAATACTCCTTTGTTTTTCTGTTCTCATGTTCACAAAGGAGCTTTATATATTTTGTTTTCCTAACTACTGCCTAAAAAGTTCTTTTTCAAGTACTATCTACTGAGTTCTCAGTTCTTCAGTTTAATGTTTTTGACACTGAAATATGGGGCAGTAGGTATTGCATTGCTTTGAGTTTAGATCAGAAGCAGGAGGAAGCAGAGGCAGAAACAGCATCACTCAGCAGGGCAATGACTGCCTCTGTGGACACTGGAAGCATCCTCCTGCTTTGAAACGCTCATGGCGTGGAGTGAGTTGGATGTAGCTGCTCCAACTCTCAGTCTTCATGAGGTTATAATGACAGTTTGGCTGTATTTCTTTCTTGTAAAGATCACTATTTGAGTGGCCTTGATCCAGTGGTGTTATTTAAGCTGGACTTCTACTCCAGTGCAGTTCTCCTTTCTCAGTGCCTTCAGAAATGTTGAGTTTGCCCTTGCATGTTTAGATATAGCTCTCGCTCTCACGGTTTCCCAGTCAGGGGCTCATTGCTGTGTCTGAAGAGTTCTGCATATTGCTTTAGGCTTTAGTTGGGAATTTTGTGTTGACATGTCAAGTAGTGAAATGGGGGGAGAGGGAAGAGGGTGTCTATTTGGCACCTGCACACAATCTCCCAGTACTTCAGCATGTTGTTGCTGTAGTTGTAGGGGTTTTTCTGTTTCCTGTTTGTAATTTTCCCCTTATTCCCTCAGAAAAAAAAGTGCTCTTCTCTGCATGAAAGAAAGTTTGTCTTTGAAGCAATATCAGTCACTATGATTTGCAGTTGGTATTTCCTCGGGCTGAGTTGTGCTAACTAACATCTGATCCACTCTCAAAAAATTACCAAAACTATTGTGGTCCTGGAGAAATGTTTAAAATTCCTTTGCCTTCTACATCAGTGGAAAAACTTCTGAAAGTAAGCTGCAAGATCTCTAGTGTGAAGAAAAAATGAGTTTTGAGGTCCAGAGTAGTGCACATCAAAACAGTGAGATGTTTTGATTTGGGACTCACAATGCAGCCAGATGGCTTTTTCAATAGACCGTTGCAAACATGACTTGGAATTAGTCTGTATGGGTGGAATTACTTTATTCGCTCAGTGATGCACAATCTATTATTTCTAAAGCTTTGTTTTTTAAAAAAATCCTTTTATTTTTCTTATTTGATTTTGCCTAATTCTGAAAATAGTTTGTCCCTACAGATAACTTCCTGATACCTGATGTCATTTGGGAGTTATCCTATTCCAGGATTAGCTATAAACTCAATATTTGTTTTTTCATATCTTTTCTGGTGCATATTTAATATGTGCATTCCCTGCTGCTGGGGTCTGACACCTCTCTCCCAATGCTTATGCCCCAGGAATGAAAATGCTGTGGTACTGATATATCCAAATTAAGAAAGCAATTGTGTCCATTTGTTTGTTTGTTTTCTTGTGGGTTGCAGGAGGGTGTGTTGGTAGAGGCATGGATCTTTTTGGAAAGGGCAGAGAAATGAGGAGAGTGATTGTAGATGGGGTAGAAAATGGTTGCTTTTCAAGTTTGATGTCAGCAACTGTTCTTCCATCCTGTTTGGGAGCTGACATGCTGCCAAGTAGTGCCCGGTGCGGCTGTCAGCCAGGTGCAGTGGTGGGCAGCCTGGTACTGCTACTTCAAAGTGAAGAAATGGTGGAGGTATTTTGTCAAGTGGAGCTCAGATTATTTACCTTTATAACTTAGAGATTTCAGCATAGGATTCTCACCCTTGAATTTCAACAAAGGTATCTTGGCCTTTACACAAAGGTGATAGATGGACCTCCATATCCCCCACGTTTCTAAGGTGATGTGTCTGTCTTGGTGGATTTAAGAGAAGATAATTTAAATAATTATCTCAGCCCTGCCATCTCGATTGGTACAAATATGTATTCCCTATAAACCATTCTAGATACCGTTTTCAAAGCTTGTGGAACCAAAGTTATTAATTTCAAACAAAAATATATCCTGATTCTAGTAGTTGTGTTTATATCTCATTAAAAGAATTAGCCAGGGCCTCAAATCTGCAGTGAGTGAAGCCAGTAATGAAAATTTAGACTTTAGTTGATCTCATATTTGCTTTGTATATGACAAAGACCTAAATGACAGTAAGAATAAAACATTGTGTTAAGCATCAAACTAGGAATTCTATGAACCTGTATGTCTCAGATTTTTTTCTCTAGTGAGTTTTGAAAAAGTGAGAAATTACTTTCCTGAGCCTGTGACTGTAACTTGACAATACTGAAACCAGCAGTGCTCTTGGATGAAGTCCCTTTTTTGGTAAAAGGTGTTTATCTTTCTGCTGAACTCTTGCAGCAGAAAGTAGAGTGTTGACATCTTAATAGCTGGGCTGCAGAGGCTTGCCTGAGCTACCGATCTGTGTGGGCTGGTAGGGAAAGACATACCCTGGGATTTGTTAGATTACTTTTCGTTTGTCTCCAGAATTGTTATAAAGATTTTGAAGAGTGAGCCTTTAAGTTCAGCTGTGATGAATAAGTGTTGAACTCATACTTATTTTTTACTGATAAAAATTTTTTTTTCTTTATGATCACAGTCCAAAAAGCGGGTGTTGCAAATAATCTGTCGGTAAGGTAACTGCTGTAAATGGGTGGTTTGGAAATGCAGACTGGCCTTTCTCCTTTCAGGGAGAAAGCACATGTCTGCATTGTGAGGAATGATTTTCTGTTTGCAGGGCTGTGATGTAACCAAATGCTGCTTTCGAGCTATTCTGAAATAAACTGCCTTGGTTATTGTCTGTCAGCGCAGAGCTCTGCTCTGGGCCCAGCGTGGCACCCATCAGGTGGGCGGCAGGGCACCAGGGTGCATTGCTGACACGTGCCCACCTATTTCTGAGCCAGCTTCAAAGCGCAGGGCTGCTGGGGGAAAGTAATTCCAGTTAAGCAGATAACAGATGTGTTGTGGCAGCTGGAATATGAAGACTACGCAAGTAGTCTCGTGTTTATTTAAAGAAGAAAAAAAAAATAATCCAAACCCCAGGGAACCAAACGACTCCCCGAGGTTGAGAGAAAGAAAAAAAGCAACCCCCGAGTGTGTGTGTGAGGAGCAGGGCAGGGCTGGCCGGCGCTAGGTGTCAGTGTGGGAGCGCGGCCGTGGCCCCGAGCAGGAGGAGCAGCTGGGATGCGGGAGGTGTCACACACAGCCTCTCCTTCTCTGGTTTGTCCTGAGCTGCTCGGCCATATCCAAAAGCCCCTTTTCCAGCAGCCTCTGTATTTTAAATGCAAATCCTTATTTGTGAGTTACTTTGGAGATTGTCACCTGCTGAGTTACCTCCGTCGCAAACTACAAAAAAGTGGCAACAGCATCAGTTATGGAGAAATGTTTCAGCTGACAAAGCTCATAACCAAACACTCCAAGAGAAGCAATGACACAGCTCCTACTGCACCTCTGGGCTCAGGCCTTCCTGCTCTGCTGTAACCTGTCTGTAGTTCATGATGCTGCACAAATTACTGCACTTGGTCTGTGTGGTGTCTCGGGAAGGGCATTCTTCACTTCAGGACAGCCTGGCAGCCCAGGTTACAAGGTATGAGAGGGAAGGGCTTCTCCCAAGCTTTGCTGCAAGTGGCACTGTCATTGGAAAGTGTTCAACACATGCTCCTGCTAGTGTAAAAGGTGGTGGCAAAGGTCTGATGGGTTTTAGCAGCGTGGGCTCACAGGGACAGCTGCAGCTGTTGCCCTGCCCAAGCTGGAGGCGGCAGGAGGGATGTGAGAATCCTCTGTGGCATCTCCCACCCTTGCACCCCCTTGGTCTGTGTGTTTGTTACAGCCTGGCAAGCAGAGGGTTCCCACCCATGGAGAGCAGGGGCACCCATTGAGCCGTGCATCTTCGAGCATCCTACCTCTGCACAAATAGTTATTTTTTCAAAGCTTGAAAAAATACCTCTGCATCTGACCAAGCTCTCACTGAAGTCAATGGGAGACTTGTCAAACTCGACATTGTTAAGGAGATTTGGAAGTGCTCAAGAAAGTGGAGAGGGAGCCAGGTCTCAGCTGTTGTAACCTGGGTAGAGGCTGTGGGAGGAGGGTGCTGGCAGCTCATGCAGTGGAACAAAAGTAGAGATGAAGAAGATACACTCAAATTGTACCTGGAGATAAATATCCATGCTTTTTAGCCCTAAGCAGAAGTTTTCTTTATCTGATCTTCAGTTAATTTAACAAGATTATTCTGTTCATTAAAAAAGGAATAGGAGTCAAGATGCTGGGGTTTTAAAATTTTTTTAGAACACTGCTAGGTTCTCTTTGAAATATGAGCTTTTCCATGACTAGAGTTTCTTTTAACTAACCTCCTCTTTATCTGAGAGAGAAATCTCAGGCCAGATTCAGCTTAATTTATACTTAAGCGTCATTCCAGAGTGAAGTCGGAAGATAAGGGTCTAAAAAGTCAGGCTGGAAAAGATAAATATAGAAAAGAAAAAAGAGAACATCTGCTTCTTTTTTCTCCAACTGTCTCTAGCTGGAGCAGAGTTGGGCCAGTGAAGAAATACTGAAATTCATATTGTTTCCTTTCCATGCTGGGTTGCTTTTATCACTGGAGAGCATCTGGGCCCTGGCACGTCCTGATGTGCTGGAGTGTGCCGTCACTAGTCCTTACCAAGGAATGCCAGTGCAGCCCTGGCACTGGTGTTGCTCTCAGTCCAGGAGCAGGAAGGTGTGTGCTGAAATGGGCACTGTAGCTGCTGTGTCTGTGTTTATAGTTTTTTTGCACAGGTGTAGCTGACAGGATTGTAAAGCTGCCCTTTTGCTGCTGGCTGTTGCTAGTGCAGGGCTGTGCCTTCATTAGCAGGAAAGGTAAAACAGAGGTGAGAGACAGTGTTTCTTGGACTCTCCAGCATCTTGCTGTGCTGAGAGAAACCAAAACTGAGGGAAAGCCCACCTTGGCCAGGGCCAGAAAGCGCAAGTGGTCCTGTGTGTGTTGGAAGCAGGGCCTTAGGTGATTTAGGGCATTGTCAAACCAAGCCCTGCATATTCCATCTGGGGAAATTCTACCTCAAGGCAGCCTGTCACAGCCTTTGGTTGGTTTCATGGGAAAAGTGGGGTTTTTTGTGTCTGGAGAAAAATTTGCCCTGAAATGACTTAACTGTCCATCACAGTGAGTCCTCAGGAAGAGAGTGCTTTCATCATCTCTAACACTCATTTCTGACACTGAAATCAGGAAAGTAGGAAAATGGAAAGCAGGAACGGGATCCCCCTGAGCCCTCACTTTACTAGGCTGAATGAACCCAATCCCTTCAGCCTTTCTTCATGTGCCAATGTTTCCAATCCTAGAACCACCTTGGGGCACTTAACCGCCCCCTCCCCACCCCCAAACCTGCTGGGCGGCCACCAGTTTTTTAATGTTCTTCTCGATCATGGGAGCAATACTGGACACAGCGCCCAGGTGTGATGTGGGATTGTTGTAACCCTTGACCTGATGGGTTGAGTTTTGCTGATGTGGCACAGTTAGATACTGGTACAGTCACTGCCATGGGGTATTTTTTTATCATGAGCTTTCAAAATGCTTTGTCAGTGTGTTTTAGGAGTAGCTCTCAGTTTCTGCCCTCCTGAGATTTTTCAGAGTAGTTCAAAGCTTCTTCAGCCCTCCCATCTACAGATCAGAAGAATTAAGTCTTATTTTAGCTACCCTCTTCCTTTTGGCATGGCAGACAAATACCTCACCTTATGCAATGTGTAACTCTAGGATGAAATTTACTGGGGCAAAAAGACCCCATTAAAGAAAAAGAGGAATACGTCAATTTTACACATAAATGAAAGGCAATGAAGTCTTCAAGTTTCTCTTATGTATACCCATCATGAAAGGGATTAATTTTGTTCTAAACTGTTCTGTGAACAAAACACCAAGTTTTTCTTAAATATTTCCCTGAGTAACATAACATTGACACAAAAATAAGATCTGATTCTAACACTGATCATTTTATCCAAAGGTATATTCCAGCTGGGCAGTTGCTCCCCCAGATCCCTGGTGATGGGATTGCATGTTCTGGATGAGAGCTCACTGGCCTACTTGCCCAGCTCTGTGCTTGACCAAGTGTTGAACTTTCATCCAAGCAAGGATATGTGCCTGAGGTTCCTCATCTTTATAGCAGAAACCATGGTACTTGACTTCTTTTTGATGGCAGCAAGACAGTAGTGACCTCCACTACAGCTGTCAGGGTCTTTTCACAGAATCACAGAATTGACTAGGTTGGAAAAGACCTCTGAGATCATCAAGTCCAACCTATAACCTAACACCACCTTGTCAACTAAACTGTGGCACTGAGTGCCATATCCAGTGTTTTTTTTAAACACCTCCAGGGACAGTGGCTCCATAACCTCCCTGGGCAGATGATTCCAGCACACAATCACTCTTGCAGTGAAGAATTTTTTCTTAATGTCCAGCCTAAACTTCCCCTGGCACAGCTTGAGCCTGTGTCCACTCATTCTGTCAGTGGTTGCCTGGGAGAAGAGACTGACCCCCCACCTGCCTACAACCTTCCAGGCAGTTGTAGAGAGTTTAGCCTCCTCCAGGCCAAACATCCCCAGCTCCCTCAGCCTTTCTTCACAGGGCTCGTGCTCCAGACCCTTCAGCAGCCCTGCTGCCCTTGCAGGCATTTGGAGAGATAGCAGTGTTGCATTGTGTGGCACTGGGGAGGTCCAGCACTCATCTCTCAAGATACACAAGCTTAAATTGCCTGCAGCAGATGTTTCTTCACTGTGTCCCTGGAAATCCTTTGGTGTGGTGATCCCCAGCCCCCAGCATGGTCCTGCCAGGGCTTTGCTGCCATTTCTGGGAGGCATTTGAGTTGGGATCTCTTCTCTGTAATTTAATCCCATTTGTTTTCCTATCCCAGAAATCTTGCTAAACTCTTCCATCTCCTTTACAGCTGCTGATTTTGATTGTGAAAACCTTATTTCATCTCTTCTCATTTTTCTCTTCCCTGTCAGGAGCAACCCTAATTCCCTTAATCCTTTTCTACATGGTGACTAGTTGTTCTTGCTGCTTTCTTCTGGGCTGCTGGGCAACACTTCCTCAAACTGGAGCATCCCAAATGATTCATTCGTGCTGAGACCAGACTGGTGCCAAATGTGGGGGCGTATAATTCCGTATATTCACATATGTCACCACTGCATGGTGTGACCAAGGATGATGCTCCCCCTTCCTTAGCAGCATGTCACTGTGACACACATGAACTCCTAAATTCAGCAGAACAACTGTATAGCCAAGTGTCGCCTTGTTAAATGCCTGCTCCTCTAGAAACCCATGTCAGGTTTGCACTTTTTCTTGTCCTTATCAAACTGCCTTCTGGTTTTCACTTACTTTCTCCAGTTTGGCTAGATCACTTTGAATTCCTAGGCTGTCTCCTGTTGACTGGAAGTCCTTCTACCCTAGCCACCCTCTTCAAATTTATCAATAGTATTTCAGGAACTCAGTATTCATTAATGAAGATAGTGTAGTACCATAGACTGGCTTCAGTGAAATCCACACTTAATGCACCCTTCTACTTTGACAAGAAATTTAGTGACAATGGCTCTTGGAAGCAAGTTTTCTAACCAACTCTGAACTGTCCTTATAATGGTGTCCTGTTGACTCAAGCCACTTCCCCCCATAACACATCATGTGAGAAAATGCTAGAGCTTTACTGTAGCCAAAGCACATCTGTTGCTTGTGTAGAAAGACCGTTTCCAATTCTATCCTCTCACAGAAGGAACCTGAAAAGGTTTGAAATATTAGTTCCTCATTAATCTGTATTTGCCATCACTCATCTGCTTGGCGCCTTTCATGTATTTTCAAGTAGCCTGGTTTGTTCTTACAATGTTTTTCTGGATACTAAAGTTCAGCCAGCTGGACTGCAGTTGTCTTGGTCCTCTGCCCCTCCTTTATTAAGCTCATCACTCCATTTGCCCTTCATCAGTCTTGTGGGACCTTGGTCACCCACTCCAAATTCTCAGGTAACCCCAGCCAGCTCCCAGATAGCTTCTGCCACTGGTGGAAATACCTATGGGAAATTTCATTAGATGCAACAACCCTGAAAATGTTTAATTTATCGAAGTGGTCTTTTAAAATAAGTTTAGAGATCTTTCTCTTTTTTTAGTACCCTGAAATCTCAGATTTTTGCTAGCAGTTCTGTCAGCTATCCAATCACAGCTTGACCCTTTCAGTGGAAACAGGGAAAGAAAAACTAGACACAATTGACCTTGATAGATTTAAGTGATAAAAATGTGGGAAGGAAAGGACAGCCTGGTTCAGTAGGTCCCATCTCCACTGCCCCCAAAGTACCATGGTGCAGAGACTACACAAATTGCAATCTCTGCACCTAACAAGCCAAACCTGCTTCCGCATGTTCCTGCCAGGAAGCTCTCACTTTGGGCTGCTGAGGCTGAAAAGGCAGGCTGAGCCTTTGGAAACCTGGGCTTTGCCTCTTGCCTTTCCCCTTTGCAGAGGGTAGCGTTCCCACTCCTGGCTGCTGCCCTGCTGGGGCGGCAGCTTCTGCAGGAGCCCAGGCACTGCTGCCGCGGTGGCACAATGGGCTGGGGGGAAAGGGAGGCCTGGGGCACAGTGCCCAAGGCAGGAGGTGGCTGCAGTGGCCCGAGGAATGGCCCAGAGGAGGCTGCCACAGCCAAAGGTTCTCTCCCTCAGCCCGTGGTGCCAAGGGGGAGAGGTGCAAGGCTCGGACTTGTGATCCCTTGGTGCAAAGCTTTGCTTGGTGGTGGAAGCGAGGAGAGAAAATACAAACAAGAGCTCCAGGAGGGACTATGGGGTAATAGCAACACTCATCATCTAAATGAGGTTTTGGCAAACTTTTATACAGGCTCTTCTTCTCTGCTCAAAGGGAAAGACACTTTATTCAGGGCTTCAGTCTTTCCTGCAGCAATCCACATCTTGCTTATGACTTGCCTATGCCTTTATGATAGCTGTACGGTCTCTAGTTCTCCAATTTTTTTATGCAGCATCATCTCGGATCAGATACCCTCAGAAATGTCCCCGAGCTGTAAAAAGAGGTTAATCATCCAATGATCTCTTGTTTCAAATTCAGTAAAGTATTATACAAGCATTCATAAATGACGATCTTTGAAAATAAGAGCAGCTTTACATGCAATTGTTTGTTCAACCAATGTACAAAGCAAAAATTTTTTTGAATGCTACATTATTGTTATTTTTTTTTAATGCTAGTGGTCCTTTAGTGAGTGTTAATCTCTGACAGATGGCTCTGTCCATCTGGTGCTGCTGAAGAGCGTAAAAGTCTAATTTATGTGGAAAATTTATTTAAAATTGTGTATTAATTAGAAACAACTAAAACAACTGATCTTTTCATCCTGGGAGAGCATGATGGTGCCAAAGCACCACTAAAAAATTCCACTGCCAAGAAGAGGGAAAGAGTTTGCAGACAGAACTCATTGCATGAATACTTTTGTCCTTTCTCAGTTGTGAAATACTTCTAAGGACAAAACATCCTGTGAGCAAAGTGCAATGTCCCTCACAGAAAAACTCACACAGGCTCTGGCTCGTTCTGAAGGAAGGTGTGATATCAGCCTGTTCCTCATTCTCTGGTATAAGACAGGGCATCCCTCATGGAAAGGCAGGCTTGGGGATCCTGGATCCAAGGGTGCCTGGCTCAGTGCAACCCCTGAAGGGATGTTGATGGACTACTCTTGCTGCTTCTCCCACCAGACTAGCAACTTTATCCTCATCCTGCTTGCTGAAAAGCCTGCAGGTCTTGGGGTGCTGAGGGCATCGCTGGGAGAAGGCAGTGGGGGAAAGCTGAGCACAGTGTCTGCAGCATGGGAGAAGAGGAAGAAGGAGTAGGAGATGGGGGCACTCTACAAAGTCTGCAGCATGGCTCAAGTAGGGAGGCGGATCCACATGAAACCAGGCTTTATCAGTGCAGCTCATCATGGAGCAGTGGTACTTGGGCAGGCATCAGCTTCAGGAAAGTTAAAAAGGCAGGAGAGGCCCTACAACAAAGAGTTGTACAGAAATTTTTAATAAAAAATTTTACCATCTTCGCAGCACGAGCCCACTCCGATGGTGACCTGTTTGGTGAATACAATTGAATTTTTTTGGGTCTTTCCTGGCTTGCTACATTGCTCAAGGAATCCGAAAAGTTATTTGAATGTGATACTGTTACTGGGTATGAGTATTCTCTGAGAGTCATATTCAGAGAATAAAGGACACTTTGACTATGACAAGATACAACAAATAAATGTTTATTTTCTTCTTTTAACATCATCAAGTACTCAATTTGAAGAGAGACACCATTCTCAAATTTGTCCTGAAATAGAAAAACCCCACTCTTCTAATGCTGGTTCAGAAAAAGTTCTGTCTGCAGTGGGCAAGATTATTGTCTTACCTTGGACCATGAAAGAGTTGAGTATTGTTTCATGCTGAAGTAAAAATATTATTTCATCCTGAAGATCTGAACAGAGTACTCAGTATTCCTCCAGCAAGCAGATTTGTATTTAGAATGACAATATATAAGGTATTGTTAGCAATGGCATTTTTTTTTCCTACAAAAACTGTTCTGAAAGTAAATCCTTAGGCAAGACTGCTTTGCATTAAAAACATGCTTTCTCTTTTGTGATTGCCAAGTCAGGTTAGCCTCTTCAATCTGTGGAAAATTCTTAGGTGATTTATTAGAAAAGAATCTAATCAGAATTTTGCTATGCAATAGCAATCTATTAAAATGCATAATTTCAGTAAACATGTATTTTTCTGGCGGTGTGATAATCATGAAATATCTGACACCAGAAACATCGTTTCTATTAAATTTCAATTGCCTAATTTTGAAGGCCCTAAACCACGCTTTATTTCCTTTTAAATGCTCTACTATTATTCCCTAGCAGCAAGAGGTAATATCTTCAGAGTTCAAAGCCAAGCCTCGGTCTGCACTGGGTGTTGGGGGAGAGCCTGTGAGTGTGTGAAGGGTCTGTGAAGCTGTGGAGCTGGAAGTGCACCCATGGCCCACCAGCCTTTGCCTGCACGAGTGTCTCTGAACTCCTGAGCATTACGGGACTGCAAAGCTGCAGCAGCCAGTCAGGGATAATGATACGGGAGGCAGAACCTGAAGCTCAGGCTTTTGGTGCAGGAGACAGAGGAGGTTTGGCACCCTTTAAAGAGCACTGGGAACCAGGCATACTGTGGGTTAGGGTGCCTCTGCTGTTTGCCTTCAAGGGACGTGTTGAGAAAGGTCAAGATCTAGTCCCTTCCTCCAGGCCATAGCCACCCAAACCTGAGTCCTCTTTTGAGGGTTAGTGCTAATGTGTTGTCTTTCAGAACCAAATGAGTTCTTTGCATCCCTCAAAAGCAGGGGGGAAAAATGGCATTGGTGGTAATGCTTACATTTTATATTAGTTGTTTGAACACGTGCTCAGAAAATGTGACAAATGCCTTTTAAGTTTTTCTCAGCTGGATGAGGTTCAAGCCCACATCAGAAAATCAGCAAGAAACAGCCCGTAGCTGAGGGATGAGAGTGCTTTTGGGGCAGAGGGCAGGTCTGCCTACAAATTGCACTCTAGTCTTTGGATGAAAAGCAAGAATAATTCTGGGAACAGAGACTGGAGCTTTGCTGGCCTTCTGAGTTATATTTCCTCTCTCCTGGTCTGTTCTTCTGTGCTCTGGAGAGCTACATTTGTACTGCCTCTGCCCAAGGATCCTGGCCCTGTGACAGATACTTATAATTATTACCTTGGAATAAAACTGCCCTGATAGAAACCTCACAGAGGCAGGGCACAGGTGCTTTGTAACTGAGTGCTGGTTTTTGAGGTTGGCCTTGTGCTCACAGCCTACATTTTACCTTTATCATCTTTAAGGTAGAAATTACCAGAACTCCACCTCCGCTGAAACACGTCCTGAGCTCAGTGTCTCGATGTGAAAACACACATGGTGGTCACAGCATTGGCAGGCTTTCATTCCCCACACACAGAATTAAAAGCTGACTTGCAGCTCTTCTCTCTGGAAATACTAGCTCAAAAGGGCTGCAAATCACTCCGATGCTTTAGAAGAGAGCAGCCCCATTGGAAAGGGTCCTGTGTGAAAGCTGCACTGTCAGCTTTTTGCAACTTCCCGGGTGTGAAGACAGTGGAAATCTTGTGTTCTAGTGGGGACAAACCCCTCTGAGGGTTTCCCATGGCCCTTGCTGGTCAGGCTGAAAGCCAGACTATGTGTGCTGGTGTGAGAGACCCAAGCCCATCTCTGGAGAGGCACACATTGCCCGAATGTAAATAACTGAAGCAGAAGAAAATTAAATCCAACAGCTATTTAGAATGAAATTCGCAAGCAGATCTCCCTTCCACTGCCAAGGGTGTGCTCTGTGGAACTGAGGCATTTTATTGTAATTATCATGCTACCAGAGGGTCCCTTAGAGTCTCTCTCTGACTCCCACAGTCCAGGGACCACAGGACAATCCCGGAATTGATTACAAGTAGTAATTCAGATTCTAGCTGTCATGAGCTAGAGAGAAGCTTGAAATTGTTACTTGTTTTTTATTAAAGGGTTCAAACAAGCAAAAAGTCATGGCTATTTTACTTTTTAAATGCAATTATTTTAAAAACTAACCCCTTCATTCAAAGAGCCTGGTGTGGGATTTTTGAATGTGTAGTTGGCAATTCTGTGAGTAGGACTACCCTGCATATGCTAAGTCACTTAGTATGTGCTTCACCACATGCACATATTAGAAATGAGGACCCTGGTGTCCATTTCCCAGATAAGCCTCCAAATACTTGGCTGTTCTGGACATGCTGCCCAACACTGATTAGTATTTGCATTGCAGCATCTGCTGCCATCTGTGGTGTCCCTGCAGAAAGAAACACATTTCCAGAGGCAGCATTCACAGTCAGGCTGGGCACCAGGGGCTTGACATCCATAGCTCCACTGGGTAGTTTTAAGCTCAGTTCTTTCCTGTATTTGAAGCCTTTTGAAATCTTTGGAAGAACTGCCCAGAATAAAAAGTAGAGGTAAAGAAGAACTGCCCAAGAAACAGCTGAACTTCTGTTTTAATTGTTCTGCTATGACAGGAATTATTTCAGATAGGCTAAGATAAGTCGCAGGTAAGTAGCACTGCATGGAAGTAATGCTTTTCCCATGACAGCAGGACTTTTGTGCTATCATTCAGCTTTGCAAGACTTGACACACAGACATGGGAAAGCAACAGGAAAGTCGCAGAGCAACCAGAGCCCTCCGTATATAACACACCGTTCCTCTTACCCCTAATCATAAAAGGAGTAGGCGAGATTTGTTTTCTCCTTCCTCCCCATTTATTCATTTCTGCAGAGAAAGCAAGTTGACTGAGCCAGTCTGATCAGGGAGCAGCTGAAAAAAAAAACAAACCAAAAACACCAAAAATGGGAAAGTTTATAAAAACTGAATGCGTGTTTCTTTCCCAAAAGAAAAGAAATGGATTTTGAGAAGATAACCGCTTCTTGACATGGGAAGCTCGCTCCCCAAAGCCAATACAAAGTACAAAGCCAAGAGGTCAGGTCTCATACCTTGCTGTTTGCTGTTATGTTTGCATGTTACTAAGCTGGAAGGTTTGTGGTTTATGCTGCGACTATGAGGGAGTACAAGCTTTCAGCCACACAAACAAAGCCTCAAGCTTTAACACAAGCTCAGCTCGTCAGTACAAAGTAACATTTAATTAACCTAGAAACTGTTACCCAGGAGTTTGTCTGAGCAACAAATGATCAAAGAAGATGTCTCTCCCCCATTTCATTGGTCTGGTCTGACTCCCTACAAAGGGATGTTTTGCACTCTGAGCATGGAGGGGGGATGCTCTTCTTTGAAGTTGTTTTCAAGTGCTTTTGGCAAAGGTGGAAAGAAGCGTGATGTTTTCAATCTCCTTCTCTTTGCAAAAAAATTGCCAGCTGCAGAGGCCAAAACCTTTCCCCTAGAACTGCAGAAGAGTGCAAAAGGCTGCTCCTCCAACAGGTGGTGAACTTCTCGATAAACCTCCCCTACTTTTATACTGGATTTTTAAAAGCCATGCAAAGGCCCTCTTGCTCAGGCGCAGCAAGTGATGGATCAAAGGACACGCTGCCCAAAGGGTCTGCACTTAGCTGGGACCAGAAACTGGATGAGAGCTGAGCCTTAGACAAATTGTTAAAGTTTTGCTCTTGGCAGCACTTTCAGCCCCAGCCAAACATGGAAGGAAGCTGAGCTGGAGCTTTACACAGCTCAACTCCCTGCTCAACACGCTGTTCCCAAAGCGAAAGGCAGCAGGCTTCAAATGGAGCTTTCAAGTGTCACATAGTTCTATTGAATTCTGCTTCCTGATCCAGAGGGGAAGGAGCAGCAGCAGGGAGAAAAGGGGAGACCATCCTCTCCAGTGGTGTCACAAACGAATTAAAGTGATTAAAGTCATGCTGTAGCCGTGACCTTAGAGGACCTGCAGTAAAGGCACAGCAGGGCATGTGGCTCAGTGGGTAACTATTTACATAGAACCCATACAAGGGCTCATAATGTATTAAATCCAGCCTTCTGTCAGGAACAAAAAAGACAAACGCACAGACCCCACAATATTGACTTATTCTGTATTTTTAGAAGAGATCTATGAAAAAAATGAAGATGCACTTTGATAAGAAATTAGGCAAGAATTGAGGATAATGTACATATTGGAATACCAGAGGTTCTTTAAGGACACCGTTTTAGAAATTGAGAATAGCTGCATCTCTTTAATGAATAAAAACTCTGAAAGGCCCCTCATAAGGCAAAAAAGACTGTTAGCAGAAGCTAACAGAAGTTTACAAAAAAATAAAAAGAAAAGAAAACGTTATTTCAAGCAAGGAGCTAAGATGATGTCTGTCAGGTTAAATATGAAAACATATAACGGTTGGACCAGATAAAATATTTTCAAGAGCAAACCAGAGGCAATAGACAATATTAAATGCTTTTAAACACATCAGAAGCAGGAAATTGTTAGGTTAGGTAATGAAAGCTCATTCGCACACCCAGAGAGAGACACTGAGGCTGGGAGACATATAACATCCTGCCCACGTCCTCCTAGGCCCATCACAAGGACCATCAGACCACTAAAGTCCATCTCCAGATGCCAAAGGAGCGTAGAAGCCCAAGGGCAAGCAGGAATCCAAACCAAGGATCCCCAAGGAATGAGAGAGCAGCTTCTCCAGGTTCCTCTCAGGGCTGAGCCCAGAGGAGTTCAGCCCCAGTGTCCAGACTTGAAACACATCACGAGGTGTCATCAGGGGCAGCTCTCTGGATCTCCTTTTGGTCTGTGGGAGCCACTGTCTCAAGCTCTAGGACATATTATGGGAAAAGCAGTTGGGAATTATTCATACCCTATGACAAGACATTTAGAGGAACCAGAGGAGGGTAAAAGCAGAGATTTCAGTGACTTGGAGTGCTTTGTGCACCTGTACCTACTGGGAATACATTTCCAGTCTCACTGCTGGCTTGTCCTGGGGTATGGAGCTGTGGCAGACTCACCTCTCTGGGGCTGTCAGATCCAGCATTCTGCATTTTCCCTGACAGAAACCAGCCAGAAATCCGTGGGAGTAATATGATACTGAGGTGCAAAATGAGCAAGCAAGACCTGGGACCTGGCAACAAGGTTAGCAGGAAAGGTTTGGTGTCCATTGTGTTGCCTTCAGCCTTCCTTTATGGCAAAAATCTTCCTAAAATCAAAGAATGAGTAAATGAAACTCTGGAGGTGCTGATATGAATAATGTCTGGTTAGCAGGGCCAGAAGCTATTCAGACCAGGTTTCTGAACATAGCTATAATTCAGATATTGAGTCATGAAGCAACTGCTTGGATATATAATCCATCTAGACATAATACCTCAGCTGTGGTGCCACAGGAATGGAAGATGATAGATGTGACACGAATTTTTAATCCAGGAAACAGATCAGCAATCCTGACTTTCACTCGGGGTCATGGCACAGACTAACACTAGTAGTCACAGAGATAGATGTTTGTATGTTGGGAAAGGTCTCATACAGTGAAGAGAAAAGTCCAATGTGTGTTGGATTCCTTTGAAGCTTTTAAAAAAGAATTAAATTGCCAGGGGGTTAGAAGGAAGAAAATTTGTCTATCTATAACTGGTTGAATAATAGAAAACAAAGTTTTCTCGGTGGAGAAAGGACTTCAGTGGAGTCCCTAAGGAATCAGTGATGGAGTCTATGCTCTTCAACATATACATAAACAATCAGAAGTGTGCAGACAGTGAGGCAACAAAGTTTGTTGACTAAAAAATTTACTCAGACGTACTATGCCTATTTGAGTTCCGTCAAGGTTTTCAAGTCACGTTATGATTCACAAGCAGATCCGTAACAGTAAAAATGGACAAAGTCACAAAAAGTCTAAGACATACCTAAAATTTAACCCAGGTGCTAATAAAATAGGACCTACAATCTGGATTTATAAATATTGTCATCTATGTAGTTTTCAAGTAAAATAGTGCTACAAATCAGTATTATAAAAAAATGCTTATTGTAAATTATCCTGTATCTTTAACTAGAGATAGCTGGCCACAAGGGCTGGCTGAAATCTGCTGTCAGATATTATCTTAACTTAAACTGAACAGCTTCACAGGATCCTAGAAACAGAGGCTGTGAAGAGACTTCTGAGACCAGTCAATCCATTGGCCTAGAGCTGAATGATGTGTACTGGATCCTTTCCTGACAGACTCATGTTTCAAAGACCTGCAGCCTTGGGGAAACCAAAGGCTCCACTTTGCAACCCTTAATATTGTAATCTTTCCCTTAATGTTTATGTTTAATGTCCTTCGCAGTAACTTCAGCCTACTATTTTTTATTGGGAATATGGGATATAGTTTATTAATTTCCTTTGTAAAACAGCATTACATGTTTTAAGGACATAAAAAAACCTCTGGACTTTTTACATCTTCTTTTCCTACAGCCTGAGAACCCAGTTCCTTCACTCTTCCTTCACAAGTCATATTTTCTAGATCACTAGTCATTTGTGCTGCTATTCCCTTGACTCTCTCCATCTGCAGGGATGAAAGCCAGACCACCACAAGCAATATTCCAGATGAGCTGTTATGAAGCATTGAGTAGAGCAGAATGGTAATTTCTTATGTCTTCCAGTCCATAGTCCTTCTTTTCCAAGAACAGTATTTTACTCTTTTGCTACCAAACACTGTTGATGTGAGTTCAGCTTCTTCAAAAAGCTTATTGATTCCCCTTGGATCATTCCCAGCTGTGATTTATGACTCCAGGGGCTATGCACTTTTGGCTCATTACCTAGAGACAGTGAAAACCTAGACAAGATTCTATAGAAACCATCTCTATATATTATACATTTAATGGAGAACCACCAGGGGCTACTCTGCAGTCTTATGTACAACCAATTTTGTACTGCCCTGGGGTAGTTTTGTGTCAACTACTGTTTGGGAAAGTATTGTCTTTAGGCTTTGTGATGTGCTGCCTTTAAGGGGTTTCTGAAATGGGGCAAAGAGAAGTAGGCATCATTTCAGTAATTAGAATTTACTATGGAAAACTGTGAGCTTCCTCATGGTTCTACATTAGAAAAGACAGAAAACCAAGCATCTAAACTGTGCTTGCCTAAACTCTGATATCAAATGAAATAGTGCTAGGGAAGGCCTGGCTAGAAGCATAGAATGAGGAAACTCTTGCTTTTGTTCTTCCCACAAGACATGTTATCCCTGTTGCAGACGGACAGCAAACCAGCTTAATCTTATTTATCCTTGACAAACCTATCTTAGCCAATATTCATCTTCTGTGTCTTCCATATATAGTTTGTTCATTTTGTTCCATCATTATTTTTCAATGGAAATTTCCTTTCATCAGTTGATAATTTCCCATCTCCATTCTAACCTTTTAAAGTTATCCCCTATGTTTTTGATTTTGTCATCTTCAGGCCACCTTGTTTGCCCTCTGTGGGTTTGCCAAGGTTGCATCATTCTGAGGTTACTTCCATCCAGCCTTTGGGATGTCAGGCTGGAATTTATTTGTCCTAGTCCCCTGGAAAACTTCTAAATTATCTGGGTAATTTCTATGTCACGCTTTGCGTATTTTCAAGTGAAAACTTTCATTTTGCATCTGATTCCAATTTTTTCAGATACCTGCTTCAAATGCTTTTGCTCATTCAGATGCAGCCAAGCAACATGGAAAAACCAGAAAGGCAATTTCACAACATTCCTTACTAAGCCTTAGTTAAAAGGAGACTCAGCGAGGGCCCTGTCTCATTTTCTAGGCGTTTTACAATAACTGAACACTGGAGACAAATGCAGATGTTACTCCAAAAGCACCTGGAATACAGACCAAGAACCCTTAATTCTCATAATCAAAAGACATCCACCACCAACAGAAATAAAACTGGTGGGAGAACCTCTTGTATTTTAGGCAAAAGTTGAATGCTCCAGAGAGAAAACCCAACTGAGAACAAAGGAGGAATGATGAGGGTTCACAGCCAAACCACATAGTTTGCAGTCTATTTGTCAAATTCTTGGCCTGAAGATGACAGCCAAAGAAGGCACAAAACTCTGCACTGCCTCATTCTCTAGAGGTTTGTCCATCTCTCCACAAGCCTCAGGGTAAAGGCCTGGTGATAGCCAAGTGGCAAAACTTTTCCCCAAGTCTCTTTCATACGGCCTGAGAAAGGCGACTAACAGAGCTTGTGAAACTCAAGTGGCAAACCATTAGCGCTGGGTGCCCTCCCGGGAGCTCAGCTGCTTGGCTCAAGGGCCAGCGTGGAGACAATCAGCTCCTGTCCAACCCATGCAGGGCCAAAGCTGAGATACTGTGAGGATCTTGGCAAGATCTGCTGAGTCACCGCTGGACATGTTCTGCAAAATGTAGGTGTTGGGAGGATGGGGCTGAAAGCAGAAGATTTGGTGAGGAGGGAATACTTTCCCTCAAAGTGACTTTGTAGCTGAGAATGCTAAGGATGTCGGTGTGGGAAAATTCCATTTATTATGCCTAGTGTTGCTCATCCTCTTCCTGCTTCGAGAAGCAGAATCCCTGTGTAGAGATAAAACACTCTAACAGACACGTTTGAGCCTCCTGCTGGGAGAGAGAGATCATAAACCACAGCCTTGTGATAAACTGCACAGTGGCAAAGCCTTTTGGGATGAACTGAGCCTGACAGAGCCTGTGTCCCTGTGTGTCTCATCTTCCCGGCATTGTCAGTGAGGTAAGGAAATAAATCTACTCTTTGGATTTCAGCTGCATTTTGGTGGTTGCCCTGGTTACCTGTATGTGTCAATTCACACAGTAGGTCGAAGAAGAGCTGATGCCCGCAGGCTCTTGACTTCTGTGTCCCACACTTCAGCCCAGAGCAAACCAGAAGGGAGCTGGTGCAAAAATTTGGGAGCTCAGGAGCCAAGCCCAGACCACTTGCCCCAAACTTTGTGATACCACACCTCCTATAAGACTGTTTTTTGCTATTTTGTACTCTTGGTAGTCCCCAAGGATCATCAAAAGACTGATTTTGTTAGGTGTGTGGATCCCAGAACTTCCATGTGCTGCTTACAGAAAACTAATGTTCACTTTCCTAGTTCCCAGTACTGCTTACATGGCGAAGAAGCCATCCCTCAAAAGAACTCCGTCTCTTTAGGAGAAATTCCAGTGTACCACAATTACATGTTTTATATAGGTAGAGTCATAGAACGTCGTGGGAGGAAAATGTTTCACATAAAACATGACCATATCAGTTCAAATTCTTATCTACAGCTTTGTTAGACACAATAAAGATGGAAAATAAATTATCTACCATTTTAATAAAACATGTCAAATGGGCCACAAAGAGTGTGGCACTAAATCAATGTGAGTTATACTGTCTTTCCTTGGAATGGAAATGTTACCAAACATCAGCCAAGGCTAAATAACTGATCAGAGGGGATCCAGGTCCAAATGTTTTCCGTGTAGCATCTAGTGAAGAGTGTTTCAAATCACTCCCCCAGAGTAAAAGGTCAGCCGTTAAACAATTTGCCAAAAGAACAGATAATGTCTATGGAAGAAACATAAACATGAATTAAAGAAGAGATTGTGTTGATCAAAGAAGAACCCAAGACACCAATAAACAACCTGGAATAACTTCCTGAACAGAAATAAAATCAAGACAGAGCTGCACGCCCCACAACACGACTCAGGAAAACTTCCCTTCCCTACTTAGTAAAGTAGACAGTGTAACTGTGTCTACGCAAGTGCACCTCTGGCACAAAACAAATCTATCAGCTCTTGGAACATGCACTATGTAAAGAAGAGACCCACACTTTGAATAGCTCACAAAACACTTCTTACAGAAACTAAAAAGGAGAAAATTGCTGAGCCTCAGACAAACTACTGAAACTAAAATGGTTGATAGTTACTAATCCCCAGCATCATCACTGGTCCAACACTAGCAGCAGCTTTTATTTTCTTTAACTGGTATCATTTCCAGTTGCCAAGCTTTGGGAATAGAGACACGCACCTCAATACATTGATCAGGCATGCAAAAAAGGCAAAATCCAGAAAACGTATCACCCCCATCCTATCTTCAGATCCATCCATAAAACCAGCTGAGCATGTCCTTCTCAGGGCATGGTGAGAGCAAAAACATCCCTGATTCCCTTCTCCCAAGCTCGGAACTGTAATCCTCTGCCAAGACAGTTGTCACTCAGACCAAAAACTCACAACTCGTACACAAATTACACACTGAGTGGACATATATGAAGAACACTTCCTAAACATTAATCACAAGAGAAGTAAAAGCAGCATCCTTAGGCCTTGCCATTAAAATCAGACTTCTCACATCTCATATCAAGAGAAGCCCTACATAGGTGGCAAGAACGCCAATTGCAGGTTTCTCTGATGCACCCAGAACCAGATGATGTCAAGGGCCGAGGGACTCTGGATCTTCTTTTGTGTAGCAATTTCTTCGCTCTTAAATAACTGGAAGTCCTGGAAATTTGCCTTGGAGATGGAGGTAAGGCATGGCATCAGCTGTTGGCTGGTGAATTGTTGACATGTCAGTACAAGAATGTGCTTGAGCAAATTAATTTTAAACCTTATCATTTCACCATTAAACAAATTTATAGCTCTTAAACCCATGCTTAATTCAACTATTTTTCTGAAACAGGCTTGAGAATAACCACATATGTTGAGGTAGTCACTCAGAAACACTGAGGTGGGTTGGAAAGAGAGAAAGGCAGGTGGTGTCACCAAATACTATATTTTGTTCCAACCATGACCTCTGTTTGTTGTTTGGATGATGATCCTTGGCCGACAAGCCATGGAGTGGGGAGTTTTGATCACACGCAGGCAGGGAAAGCATTGCTGAGCGCCTGATCTGGCGCACAAGGAGGCCATTCTCACTGATGGACACTCGTGCTGTGAAAGTGTGACATACGGCACGTGGCTGGAGTTTGCTGTAGATGGATTAAAGCCAAGTGGGATAGACAGGCACATTAGGGAAGGAAAGACATATAAAATCCAGTGTGTAAAATGGCAGTAGACAGTTGTGTTTAGGGACCTGCCTCCTGCCCTTCCTGCACTTCCTGGGTTCCTCTAACCGCAATGGCGCAATGGTTCCTGACTTGAAGAGAAGGCAAAGGGCTACGAAATGCTGACACTCTGGGCGTGAGTGGCCATCCCCACAACACAGTCTCCCTCTGGCTGCACACTGTGGCAGTCCTACTGCATTTTCATTAATATTTATGGTGCTGGGCTGAGGCTGCAGCTGTCAGGACAGCCTAACAAGGTGCGTCCCGCAACGCTGCTTTCACGAGACTTTACATGGTGTTAAGAGTTGTTTGCTCTCACAAAGCACAGCGTCTGAGCAAGATGTAAACTCCTCTGTGGAAACCCAGCTCAAGCTATTGAGGCACTAAGATGCCAGTAGAAAAAGATATGCAGGACACGATCAGACCCTGAGGGTCTAAGTGGGCACTGCAGAACTGTGTTTGCTTTCCAGTGAGCTTGTGCATATCCACAGGGCAGATCAGTGGGGATTCCAGGGCAGCCTGGTCTCCATCACTGCTCTTGCTGTGTCTGATGTCTCAGACTCACAGACAGGGGTGAGACCGGCTGTGTGCACATCACAGCTCAGGATACTTTTGCATATCATTTCCTAGGAAATTAAAGTGCCCTCACACTCTTTTTTATCCTGGAGGAAGTAAGTGATGAGATGAGAGCTCCCAAGCATAGGTGGAGCTCCAAGAATTGAGACTAGCCAAGGAGGGCACTGAGTGACCTGTGCCACCAGTTTCACTACCTGGAAGAGCTTGAGTATGGGGCTCCCCATCCTAAGGAAGGGCTGGCAGAAGGAGCCTGAGAGCTGAAATCAGTGACGAGCTATAAGTGCACTTCGTCTGCCTGGAGACATGTGAGCCCCCAGTGAAAGCTCCTCAGTATGGGGCAGGTGGATACTTACCCAGATTCGGACAGCCTGGGATGAAGATAGTGATCTGTTTGCGGATAGAGATAAACTGTAGCCAGTTTTTTGGAATCTGATGTGAGATGCAAGATCTCTCAGTGAGATGATTCAGCTGTGATCAAATTCTGAGCTGGTGAAAAAAATAAATCCCAAGACAAATTCTTACATTTTGAGTCTTGCAGACATAGAAACAGCAACATAGACGTAGGCATAGACAGGAACATTTCTGACATTAAAAAGTTGTAATGCAACAGTGAAAGGGAAATGGGAAGGCTGAAAATAAACTGAGGGAGTTGGACTGAAATATCCTATTTTCATTTTAAGTCATTCAAATATTATAATTTTGATATTTTGTTTTAGAATTGATACAAATGAATGAAATTTCAGGGAAATTGGTTTTCCATCTGTGTTGAAATTAGTGGAAGAAATCAACCTTTAGTTGGTAATAAGTGATAACACAGAGCTCTTACTAATCTTCAAACTTGCATTTTAAAATATTGCATAGATGAAACAAAGCCTTTGGAAGTTTCTGATTTTCATTGAGCAAATTCCTGCTCATGCCAGCTGAAGCCATAATTTGGATCAGATGTCTCAGCAATTCACAGCTTGTAATAGATGAAGAATTGTTGAGATTTGCTTTGAAACACACGATGGGGTGAATTTCAATTGTCAGAATTCTTGTAAAATTGAAGCAGGGTAGGTTCCTGCTGACCAGAGATACTAATGAAAAATAGCTAGCAGCAAAAGAATGGAAAAAATGAGTGGCAAAATGCAAACCAGGGATTATAGCAAAAGCTCGAACAGGAAGCCCAGTCCTTGGGAAACATTTTGACACCCAGAGTATGCACATATCTTCAGTGGGATCTGTTGTCCCCATCTTTCTGGCCATGGGTGCTTTCAGAGCAGCAAGGGTTTGACATTGTAATGCACCAGGAGTGCGTCATTGCTCCTTGAAGCAGCGCTGTTCCCATGTTAAAAAGGGAGACAGTCTGGAGCCTGCAAATGAGAGACACACAGCCTTTGCTGGAATGTGTAATGACAGCTGAGGGTTGCTTGATTTCATAAGTGTCTGGGATTTTCCAAGGATCCTCGGGTGCTTAGGTACCCACTTCTCACTGGCATCCATTGAAACTACAGCACGTCGCTTTCCTGAATTCCTTACAACTTCTTGAATTTTGACAGCTGGAAAGAGGCCACTCGTTTTTTGGGGTAACACATGTACTTCATGAGTCACTGCTCCAGGCAACAGGAATACAAAGCTGAAGCACACCAATGCCTCCTCCCACACAGGTATCCCTGCTGGACACAGCTCACACTTTCTTAGGCTTCCCCAAGAATCCAAAAGAAAATACTTTTAAAAGCACTGTAGTTTCAGGAACAAATGAAACATGCAAAGTCATCCTGTACTTAACATCTGCTAGAACCAGGAAATCTTCTCCAACCTTACCTCAGCATCCTACCATACACACCAATCAGAAAAATTGAGCTTCTTTGTGGTGGTGAAGTTTGCTTAACATTTGTCTTGTAGCAGTGACTGCTAGATGCCAGTCTTTCAAGAAATGGCAACTTCTTTGATGCTTTTCAACTGAGTGGAGAGCATGGAAAAATAAATGACGAAACCCTGTTCAGTCCAAACTGACAGTGCTATGGCAGAGAAAAATCCTTCACAAACCCAAAGAAAACTGAAGTTGGTGTCCCCAAAGTAAAACTCACTATCACTAGCCACTGTTGCATAAAGCAAAGAAATTCTGCCCTGAAATAGCAGTAAAATTTAAAACACATTTTAAATTTAAAATAAAACCAAGTTAGAGTACTTTTTTTGGTACAATGATAGTCTTGGTTTTCATCCAGCTCTTATCTTTGTGAACCTTTCTGCTGCAACATTCTTTCACTGCCAAATCTGCTTTGCTTTCTTCCACAAAGAAAAATGAAAAAAAATGTGGTGATGTTTCAGTTGATTGTACAACAGACAGAAGTGGAAATTCAGTGACACCATGGCTGAACATATGTATAGCTTGGCCTTTAGGAGATAAAGACAAATCTTTGAATGTAATTGTGCTAAGAAACAAATGTTAAGCAAGTGCTTAGGTCTACTACAATTTGTTCTTACTAAGTTTTGCATAGAGAAAGATAAAAGGTAATTGGCCAACTGATCCACATTTCTAAATTAATTAATCAGTGGTAATATATTTGTCTCTCATATGTTTAATGTACTTTCATCACCTTCAAAAGCTTGTAGCATAAAATCAAAAGCCCACACTGGTTGAAGTTATTCACCACAATAACTTAGGCTGCTGTGCTTTTAAAACTTGGTTTTGGTAATATAGAATTAATTTCCAATACCAACTTTTATGTTGCTTTTTTATCCCAATTATTGGTTGGGAACTGTGGTTAAAGAACATAGCTGAGAATGTTATCTGTGCTGTCCAAGCAAACAAACAGGCACATTTAGATAAAATACCTTCTTCTTATCATCTTTCAATGTTAGATTCAGAGTAACTAAAAAAAATTGAGTTCTTTTAATCTAAAAGGAAAGGTGCAGAATGAGGTAGAGATAGTAAGATGAAGTGTAAGTACAAAAAAGGAATTAAAACTGAGAGAAAGAGAACAAGAAATGCCATACTGCAGCCAGCCTCAGGTAGAGATAAACAAATAATCGATTAGTGACTTTTCTTTTTCAACAGAACAAAAATTAGGTAAAATAGGATATTTTTAAAAATTTGAAGGTTATATTAATTTATGCTTTACAGATTAAAACAGCTTCAGCTTTTTTTTTTTTCAATTTTAAATTAAAACATCCTTTTGAAATGCATTACTGATTTAGACTAATTTTTTCTCTTTATTTGCTTCTCTTCTTTTGAAATATTGAACTGAACCTGAAAACACATTTCCATATTTCTGTCCTAGAATTGCTTAAGTCACATGGTCTACAAAGTACTGGAATAGCTTCTCATGCCAAGATGTTTCAAAACTCATTTGCTTGCATATATATTGCATTTTCCCCACTTTCCACTGCCTCACATTGTGGATGTAAAGTGGTCTGTTAGTACTACTGTTATTTTGATTTTATCTGTTCTCAGGGTGATAGGCCTCTCAGTAAGTGGAAATCTGAGAAAGATGTCTTCTGAGCTGCAGACTAATTTTTGAATAACAGGCATGAATTCTGGAAGAGGGAATGAGAAATGGAAGCATGTCAGGACACGGCTTGAAGCATCTGAGAAATCTCTGCCTTGTGTTACCAATGCACATTGTGTTTCAGAATTTTCTAAAGGCAAATGCCTACTCGGTGGGGGGCAGGAGAGCAGAAAGCTCTTCTTAGAGTACAGAAGGAGAGAAGGAGAGGTGACTGCTCAGCGCCTCCATCAGTTGGACAAATGTGTGTGAGGAGGCACTTTTACCTTCAAAAGCAGGGGGTACAGGCAATAGGTGTGACCTGGAGCTTCTTCATTCACTGATTCACAAAAAGCCCCCAACCCTTCTAATGAGCTTTAATAGCTTGTTATGGCATATTATCAGTGCTGAAGCTGCTGTACATGTGTTGTTAATACGCTATGGTATTTGTAATTGAATATGACCTTCTGTGACACTGAAAATTTGCCTGTCCATCCCAAAAGACATCCACATGTTTTAGGAAGGACAAGGGTGCTTCAATGAACCTTTTAATCAAGAACATATGCTCAATAAACAAAAAAGCTTTTATTGATTTCATAAATAGCAAGACAATGTCAACGCTGTGCCAAACAAACTATTGTGCAGCGTACTAAAATCTGTGGTACGTGTGTAATGGAGAATGGTGGTTGTGTGCCAGAGGGACCATTAGTGGTCTTGTTTTGGGGTTGGGACCAGTGGGAAAACTGTCCCTTCCCTCAACTTTCCGTGGGATCGCAATGGACTCCCTGCACTTGAGCAGCAGCTTTGGAGGACAGCAGGAGCAAAGGGCACTGTGATTGTATTCTGCATCTTTCCTTCATGTCCATTTCCTTGCACGGTCTCTGTGTAGTTAATCTCTTGACAGCTTTTTAAACATCCTCCAGTTCTTTTGGTTTTCATCCTGTAACATGTGTCTTGTATTCCAGTCTTTTAGTCATGTTTGCCATCTCTTGGGAATGACTCATGAGATCAACACACACTTCTATGTGGGCCATGCTCGGGCAGGGGTTACCAGAACAGAGAAACCACACAGCTACATGGCATAAAATTGTTAGCCAACTGCCAGCAGAGCTGCCAGATAAAATGGATTTTCCCATAATTTTTTTTTTTTTTGTTTTTGAATTTAATTTCTTTTTGCTCTTGCCATTGTGGGGAGTGCCTGAAAATGGAAAGGCATTTTTCCAGTTAAATCTCCTGGCAAATTTCCTGCACCATTGTTATTTGTCCTAATGTAACACTCCTTTGTCAGATGAGTTCTACTGGAGATGTTTTGATGATTATGAATAGATTATATTATCCTTATTTTTTTTTTTTACAGACCTAAAGCAGTTCACTGTTTTTGGTGCAACACCAGATGCATTTCAGGAGTGGCTGTTTTCCCACCGCTCTTGGTATATTTTAGCATTCTCTGATTGCTTGGAAGAAGCCAGTGGGGAGGCACATCTCCATGGCAAGACCGCTCGAGGTCCTTAGGATAGAGTTTGATCCTTCATAAGGCCTTCCACGAGCTCTTTGGCATATGTTAATAACTTTCAGAGAAAAGTGGGACATTCAGCCCAGACTGTGACTGAACAATGTATGCACATCAGCAGGACATTTTTGCATAATTTGCTTTCAACTCCTAACAAAGCAGCAAAATTCTTTCCAATTATTTTGAGAAAAAAAAGTGTTAAATTGGAAAAAAGGACAATATCAGTAAAAGTCTTTTTTCCCCCCTATTTAAAAAAAAATCCTTGGTTAATACTGTGCTCTTTTGTAGTTCCCTCTAACATTTCATCAGCATAAACTTTTCTGTTCAAGTGATCATATTATAACACAGATGAAGAAAATTAAATTGCCTATGTAAAATCAAAAAAGCATAATGAAAAAGGGCATAAATAGATCCAGCTTGTTTTTACTATTCCAGAAGATATTACAAGCACTGACAATAATCATGCTTCTGCTTAATGTTACTGGCACTTACTTATTTTCTTTCTTGCTGTATTTTCCTGCTTGGTATCTGCCTAAGTCTGATTAAAAGAATAGGTAAAATGTTCAGCACTTTTGGGGACATCACTCATATGGGAAAAACAATACATTTCCCTCAATTTTTAAGAAAACCAAAATATTTTAGTTAAAATATGGTGATTTAAAATAAAATCGTTCAAAAATTCATTCTGAGAAAGATACCAGCCTTTCTGAGGATGAGGTAAAAGGAAAATGAATATATTTTCCCTCATAAAATATTTCTTAAAGATTGTTTGTAGAGGAAAACCCTCCATGCTTTAGGCAATTTCCCCTTGGCAGTGATTTTTCCTGGTCCCATTCTCCATTGAAATATAGTGAAATATGTCCCAATGTCACACTTTAGATGACTTGTATGCCCTTTAGAAACATTTTAAAATTTGCCAACTAATTCTCCAAACACTTGTCTTTAATGAGCATGGCTGAGTCCCTCCCAGGAGGCTGAGTATACTTGATCTCCACTGAATGGCTGAAGAGCCTCCATCCCATGCCTGAAAATTAATTAGGATCTTCCTCACCTTTCTCATGGAGTTTCCCCAATGCCTGCGGTGTGTGACAGCACTGTAGGTGCCTCCATCCCTGCTCAGCAGGCAGCAGGTTGGAGCGTGGTGGCTAAATCAGACTTTTTTCCATAGGCTTCCAACCACAGTATTTTAATTCCAAGGCACGTTAATGTTTCTGTATGCAGGTCTGTCTTACAGCAAGGAAAAAGCATGGCTTCATACTGAATCCATACAGCAAGCCAGCAGGTCAGTCAGCCGCTGATTTGATAACAGTAAACTATTAGATAAATTCAATGGGACGGGTTGAATTTATGTTTAAAGCATCATGTAAAAACACATATTTGCAATTTCATATATGTTGAATTGCCTAGGTGTTTGCAAAAATACATGGTACTTTGATATATCATGCATGAATTCAGAATCTTTCCCTAAGAGGTCCCATAATCTACTTTGAGTTATTCCTAGGTATGCACTCATTTAAATGCTCATTCTACTTTCAGAAATTTAATTTTAGCCGATTTGAAATCATATTCCACTTGTTACCACAATTAGACATTTTTAGAATTTCTATAAAGTTGAAAGTAGACATTTGCTAAGTTTTAAAAGTGTATGAGTTCTGTATGCTTGCCAATATGTAGAACTTCTGAAGTTATGAGACTTGGCATATGGCTTAATGCAGGCAAAGTTGTTTCTCTCCTGTCATTGATGCCAAGTGAAAATGTTCTCAGTTTGTTCTTTTTCTTTATGTAGGTCAGCACTTAGCTAGAGCTGTCCTCTAATTCTGCCAAGATCATGTTGATCTTATTCTAATTCTCTTAATAAAAGCCATAAATTTTAATTTTAGCTCTAGCTAATGATAACACTACTTCTAACTTGAACAAATGCACGTGGGTCTTCAAGAGAATGGCAAATGCCACATTTCTGAAACAGAGCCTAGATTCCAGTACTCCCAAAGAACAAGTCCCTGTCTCCAGCCATGGAGCAGGCAACACTTAGAGAAAATGTCAGAATATCCCCACAAAGAGTTTATTCCCCTACTCTTCCCCCATCCCATGCCAAGTCTCTGTGCTGTTGAGCTGTGCTGGCTTTAGACCAGGTGTGTAATTTCCTTGTGAGAGGAGAGCTTAGCTGATAGTGAGATGATCGAGAAAAGACACATATGCTGCCACTGTGACCCGAGAGGAGACTTGGCAGGAAGGACCTGGAGCAGAGCAGCTCTCAAGCTGAGCCAAGCCTCTGGAGAGGGCTGTTGGCAACACTGCTTTCCAAGGGAGGACATCTGCTGACAGGGGACAACATGACTTTGGAGCTACTGCTCCAGAGATGCACTTTTTGGCTCACTATTCCTTTCCACTCACTCCACCTTTGCTCCAGGCCCTCAGAGGTCACCAAATGGACAGCAGGGTGGATGGTGTCACTGGACACCCCCATGAGACACAACAGGAGCACGACAGACAAAACAGCAATCTGAAACAGTCAGTGTATGCTTGATACATCCCTTGCTACAGCCAATCCTTCGGGAAGGCACACTCAGCGGCTCCAGAAAGGAAACAATCAAACGCTTGAAGTACTGAACACAGAGATTTCTGCTTCCTGTGCCATGGTCAGAGCAGCCCAGCAAAACAGAAATAAAAAGGGCATTTTGGCCCCTCCCTTACCACTACTGGTGTACCAGGCTTGCAAGTACGCAAAAGGGAAAGAGAAGAACAACCAAAGATGCTTGTAACTTAAGCAAGAAAAACGACAAACTACTCCTAAAAGAACACTGCCATGAGTAAAATGAAAGAAGTATGTTTCAAGAGCAGAGTCAAAAAGCCACATTAAGGCCATGGCAGGAACGTACCAGCCTCACAAGCTGTGAAGTCAGAAGGGCTCCATCCCAAGTCGAGCTCGCTTTGTGCTCCAAGGCACACGCACGGGCTCTGCACGAAGCGCTGCTGCCAGCGATGGGGTCTTGCGGGGTCGGTGATGCACACTCCCCTCACTTCAGCTCCTTGCAGACTATTTTAAGCAAGCAGCTCACAGTACGGTAGTGTTGAAGAAAGTGCTAGTCCCGAACACGCTAGCCTTCTCACAAGCCAGGGAACCGTGACTTCATGGAGTGCTAGAAGTGCTGTTTCACAAAACAGGGTCACAGGGAAAAACTGACTGAGTAGCTTCTCAAAACTACCTGGGGACTTTCTGGCAGTTTTGAGAAGTGAGCATGGATCTCCTGAGTGCTGGGTAAAATATCAAAACATTCTTTCTCTTGCAAAACTTCTATTCTCTCCTTGGGCATATATTTTAGAGCAGCAAAATCTGAAGAAACAATATGAGAAAATACACACCCACAGGATCTCCTCTCGAATAGTACTGATGAAATCTGACACAGTGGTAGCCAATTACTAGTAAAATATTCTCTTGAAATCTAAGAAAAAGTTACATTCAACCTTTCTGAAGTCAAGAGGTGTCTTGTCAAGTAATCTCAATGCATTTATGACGAATTTAGGGAGGCAGGGAGGAGGCACCTAGCAAACAAAAAATAAGTGCATGTTAATCGGACACTGTGCTGGTTAAAGTATGAAAACCACATTTGTGTATATGAAAAAAGCAACAAGCCATGGTATTTGGTGTTAGCTTACAGTTCAGAGAACAGTCCTTTTTGCTACACCTTGTCACCTGATAACTCTGTACTGAACACTTCATAATTGAGGTATTTCAAACATTTGCTTCAATCCACAAACATTTAATCAAATGTTCAGTACTCTGATGCTCTGCCCCACATCACACATCTGTCCTTCATCACATTTACCCCTTGCAGATTTGGCAGCCACCACTCTCTGCTCAATCCATGACCAGCCCTCCTTGTGTCTCCCCTCTAGCTCCTGCTGGCACTTCAGGTGCTGGACTTCAGATCTTTAGCTGTAATGACAGAAATATAAATGCTGCGTGCCTTTCATTATTCAGATGGCATTACCCTGATTCTTACTGTAACTGCCAGACACAACTGCACAATGCTTCCATAAGGGACTATCCACTGCTCATTATAATGTTAGAAGTGGAAGTTGCTAGATATTGGCAAATAGCAATTTTGCAGCCAGGCTTTCAGAAGTTACAACACAACAACATGTGGTGTCCTGTTACTAGATCAGTGCCAAAGAGTAACTGAGCCAAAAATTAAAATAAACTGTGAAGATCACAAAATACACTAAGAAATAACTGGAGATATAATCAAGAATATGAACTTCTAGCAGACCAAGTCTAAGGAGATTGGTTTTCCTACTTCTACATTGTACGATCTTTACTGTCGCCACTTCCCTATTTTAGCTAAATACATAGAATGATTTATAAGAAAGTATATAAACATAAACAACATATACAACAGTCCTCCTGACTACTTGATCACATAAAAAAACTTCATTAATCTAATATCGTATTAGTTTTACTGTTGCTGCAAATCTAATCAAACCATTCAATGTGGTACGTGAAAAGCTGAGCTCTAAAGGCTGGGCTGGTAAGTCTGTGTGTTGGTAGTTCTGTTGGTGGCTTTGTGCTTCTACTTACTTTCTCTGGCTTCTGTTGGAGATGCTCACCCATGACAGGTGGAAGTGGCTGGGTTACCATGTCATGCTGGTCTGGAGAGGTCTTTATTTCTAGGCTCTTTGCTGACTTCTTGAATGGCCAAAGAAGTGAAGAATATTTCTGGTATGAGCAGCACAGCTTCATAATCTCATGCTTATAACCTGAACAGAAGTGGATTTAAGAGATCCAGTAACGATTTCTACTTGCTTCTCATAGACTCACACATTTCAGGGCCAGAAAGAACCTAATTCATCGTAACCGAGTACCTAACAGAGGCCACTTCATTTTATCCAGCTACTCAGGTGTTGCATTCAGTAATTCTACTCACCTAAAATACACCCCCTGGAAATGCAGCCAGTCTTTCTTGGAAAGCATTACACAATAGATAATCAACTAGTTCCCTCTGAAAGTTTATTCCATGATTGGCATCTTCAGCTTTAAAAGTCGTGAGTTTTTAAATTGATATTTTCTGGTTTTTAATTCCAGATACTGCTTTTTGTTATACATTTTTCTGATAAGCTGGAAAGTCAGTTAGCATCAAGCATTTTACCTCTGTGAAGGTATTTTCATATGTATAAAGTCACCTCTCAATCTTCATATGCAAGTGATCTTAAAACACTCATGATTTGGTTTTTTTAATTTTTTTTTTTAATCCTGGAGTATTGCACAGCTCATTTCAGAAACATTTGGAAACATACTTTATAATAATGTTAATGGCAAATTTGGAAACAGAATTCCGCTTGTAACTGGCACCATAACTTGTAAATACCATATGGATTTAAAACAACCTGAAGTAATGGGGGAAAGTGGAAACAGTCAAGAAGGCGAAAACACAGCTGCTCTGTTTCATGTGAGGTCAGGACATGAAGGTCCTCATCTTACAAGGCATCCCAATAGGTCCCACCTAATCATATTTATTTGAGCCAGTTGTTCACATTTGCTTTAGAGAAAGAAATGAAGTGCTGATCTTACCTAGTTTGTGAAGACCAAACTTGCGCAAGATGATAAACAAAAAATCAGCAAGGAGCTGTCCAGATAGGAGGGAGGATATCCATGTTCTAGCAGTCAGTTTAACAGATGGGGCCTCAGTGGCTCCGCAGATGTTGAGACTGGAATGACAGACACCCATAATTACTCTTCATGCTCAGATGCATGGCTCAAGGAAATACTTCTCTTTCACTATTTGCACTCTGCTGATTAGGCTTACAAAATTGCCAATTGTCCCGCCTCTTTAAAAACATAAAAAACAAAACCGTGTTGATTTGTGACTATGAGATTTATTTTAGAAGCTGCTAATGGCTTCAGAATGATGTAGAGGAATCTAGTCTTCCATTAAAAATAAATACCCTCTGGCAAACTTTGGCTGCATCTACTCTGTTGGCTTGGCTGATGCCATCAATGGCACCAGAGGGCAACTGTTAAATTGCTAGAATGATCCCTGGCACAGTTCTGTTCTAAACCAAATAACTCTTTGTTGGGATTATAATGCATGCTTTGGCAGTTGCTGTTGGCAAAGGTTTGTTCCCTGTAAACAGCTTACATGCAAAATAGGTCCATGAGTCTGCAGACTGTCTCGAGTATTGTCACTGAAAATGTGTATGACCTGTTCCGTTCCTCTCACTGGGACAGATCACAGTCCAAGATATACTTGCAATTCACAGGTCAGTTATTCTCAGCTGCGTCGCCAATGGTTGTTTCAGTCCTGGCTTGGATGAGGCTTGTGCACTTGCCCAAACCAAACAAGTTATATCCGTGATGCAGCATTATCATTTTAATATCATTGCAACTTTTAGGTCTATTGAGTTTTGTCATAAAGCCCTAAATATGAGGATCAAGAGATTACATGAAGACATTAGATCAATTCAGTTCTTGTAATTCTGACAGAATAAACAATTGGAAATGGACGAAAAATACCACAAAGGACTACTAATCTTAAATATAAATGTGGTTATATATACTGTGATGATAATCACAAAATCAGTGATAACATGGAAATGCACTGAAAGCACAAATACATCCCGTTACAGGAAGCAACGTGTTACCAGCATTCAAATTGTTCTCTTGGTAACTTCCCTACCTCAATTTAAAAGATGCTGCCACACAACTTAGCAGAATCACAGAAGAGCGGAGGTAGGAAAGAACCTGCGGAAGTCATCTGGTTCAATACACCTGCTCAAGCAGGGTCACCTAGAGCAGACTGCCCAGGATCATGCTCAGACAGCTTTTGGATATCTATATCCAAGGACAGATATCTTCACAACCTTTCTGGACAGCCTGTGCCAGTGCTCAGTCACCGTAACGGTGACAAAGTGTTTATCGACATCCAGAGGGAGTCTCCTGTGTTCCAGTGTGTGCCCATTGCCTCTGTTCCTGTCACTGGGCACCACTGGAATGTTCCAGGCTCCATTTTCTTCACACCCTCCCTTCAGGTATTTATGTGCATTGATGAGATCTGCCCTAAGCCTTCTCAGGGCTGAACAGTGCCAACCCTCTTGGCCTTAACTCACACAGGACAGGTGCTCCAGGCTCTCAGTCATCCGAGTGCCCCTTTGCTGGACTCTCTCCAGTAGCACCATCCCTCTGTGACAGCTGCGGGGCACAGCCTGCACTCCAGCTGTGCCCTCACCCCTCTCAGAGCAGAGGAGCAGGATCACATCCCTCTTCCTGCTGGCAATGCTCCTCCAAATGCAGCTGCCACAGTTCTGACAGTTCAAGGTACTATATAGCACAAACAGACAATCACATAGAAATGTTCATGACAATGGATTGCACTGAATTATCCCAAACATCCCATTCTGTCTTTTTTTGCAGGTTTGGTGCAGGATACCTCCAGTTTTCTAGCATCTGAGGATTGCTGCAGGTCAGGCTCCACCTGTGGAGTCTCCCTTCAGGAGATAATTTGGCTACTGGAGCACTCGAGAAGCCCAAGTGGGACTGGTGCCTCAGGGCAGAGCAGAATGAAACAGCACAGCCAGTGAGGAAGGTGAGTGCTTGTTGAGGAAACTTTCCACACCTCCCCCTTACAGAGAACAATTGCTAGAAGTTTAGCAAACAACAGACCTAAAGTATTCATGAAATTTCCTGTTTGTGAACTTGCTAACCACCACAAGAACTCAGAACCTACAGCCTCTCTAATTTACATGTCTGAAAACAGATCCTACACAGGCATATGAGGTTATAAAAATGTGTCTGCAGAACCTGAATACTCAGAAGTTATTACCCAGTCAACTCTACATAAGGACACCAGACCTAATCGGCCGATGTGCTGCCCCCTTCCTGGACTCTGTTTCCATGGAGGAGAAACTCAGTAGCATCAGCTGGAAGCCATGGCACTGTTCCAGGCAGGTCCCTGATTTTAACTGGAAAGAGCTGAGGACCTCCAGGGAAGGCACCTGGCCTGCAATCCAGCATAGCCAGGGCTTCCACAGGGTGCACGCACTGCTGGCTCCGACCTGTGCCACCAGTCACAGGCTGGGCAGCCAACTGCAGTAGAACAGTGGCAAATTCTGCTGCTGGGATTCAGACAGGAAAATGAGGCAGCATCGGGGCTGCCGTGCCTCCTTGGCTACTTCCATGCATGGCAGGTAAAGGAAAAAGTACCACAAATCATTTAGGACACCTGCATTTCACATAGTTAGCCCTCATCTCATGCTGTTTATAACTTTTCCAGCTCTAACCATACAGTCTGCCATTTTCCAAGCTTGGTCCCTGCTCCAAGTTTTGGAAAAGGTCAGCCAACAATTCAACTGTTTCTGAAAAGAAAATAACTCACCATACTAAAAACAAATAGCAATATTTTCTTTGAGCTGCTCTAGCACCCCCAAGCTTTGGCGCATTCACATGAAATCTGCCAGGAAGTGGCCTCCCCATCTGGGACATGCCAAGAAAGAAGTCTTTGAAAATATGTGGTTTACTATGATCAGGAGAAACATGTTAGAGTTTATAAGTAATTTCCCTGGAGACACTGTCTGCAATGACTGTGTCACAGCTTCTGGCGAGCACAGAAACTGCAGTTCTGCGCTGTGTGGGCTCAGCGCTTTACACCAGACACCAGATGAGGAAGATTCTCTTGTGCTCCTCAAGCTCCCCCTGCTTTTCATTCTGTGATTCTCTGGCTCAGCTTCAGTGAGCTCAGATAGTTATTCTGAGTGGGATTCCTCATCTTCTTGTTTTATTGAGTGGGTAGGATGTTTTAGTGCTAACAAACAACATGGGGGACAGTGTGAGTGTAAAGGTACTGCCCTTCTCTGCTGAAAGAGCTGTGCAGAGAGCAGAATGTGCAAACCATAAAGCATAGCAAGTGTCACCAGATAAAAGAAGAATAAAGGAGAGATCTGATTGTCAGATTCTGATTTCATGGGCTTTCCACACAGATACTGTTCAAGCAACTCTGAAGTAAGAGGAAAGCCTTTAAAAGCTTTAAGCCTCTGCCTATAGTCTATGGGCTTCTGTCATAAGTTTTATATTTTTATATTCATTCCAGTAATGATGTGAACACACTATTAAAAACAACTTGCTGCAAAATTCTGTGTGCACTAGGTCAAGTTAATCCTGTAAAAGATTTATTCCTCCTTCTTCACATACACTGAACTAATCTGTCTTGTCTTCCTCAAAACCTATTCTCACACTTTCGTCAGTGTTAGGAGTACAAGTAACAGTTGCTTATTAAATTTCACAAACCAAGTTAATGCCCACTTCTCCTGTTCTAATTGTTTTTCTACAGTTGCTTGCACAACTCAAAGGAGAGGCCTTTACAAAGACAGTCTTACTAACTACATGTTGTTTGGTTCCCACTCATCCTATGCACGAATGTCTTTGAAGGAAAATGCAAATAAATTTCCCTTTTAAAAAAAAGGTTCTAAATCCCACCTGCTGGATCTAACATGCAATGCAAAGTGATAGCCATGCAGCTTCTAATGTCAGTGGATGGAAACTCCTGCTAAGTAGTAAAGAACTACTTGTGACTGAGAGAGAAATGTCTGTATTGGATTACTAACTCTATGCTCTTGCAGCATTAAATTTTTGTGTGAGAATAACACAGTAGCAAATAAACCAAGAGGAAACGGAGAGTTCCTTATTTGACACAGGATATATATGGTGCAAGCCAAACAGTAAATGGCAGTTGATCATTCCCGATATTTCCTAACTTCAGTCTAGCTATATTCATGTCAGCACTAGGAACAGATTTGTTCAAAATTGCACCAGTGCACATAAAATTTCTGGCAAATCTGAGGAGCTACGTTACGCAACTGCTCACCCTGTTGAGCAGTCTTATTCAAAACTAAATCCTGAGTCCCTCCTAAAGGTCATACCTGTGCAAGTGTGTAGTGGTTTAACCCCAGCCAGCAGCTAAGTACCACGCGGCCACTCCCGCACGCAGTGACACCCCTGATGGTACTCTCCCCACTCAAGCTCCAGGTCCTTTTGGTAAAAGGGGCAAACCATTCCTTACTTCACTGTGCTCTGATCCTGGTTTGGAGGAGCTCTCTCAGATGAGTTTCTCTGGGCCACAGGAAGGCAATCCAACAGAACCATCCTGTTCTCACCCAGAGTTGCCTGAGCAGAGACACCTTGGGGACCAAAGAGGCACGGGCATGTCAGAAGGTGACAGGCTGAGCTTGGGGAATGCTACACTCCAGCCATGCTGGGATTCTGCAGTGGGCCACAAGGGTTTTTGGCTTCCTCCTGAACTCAGAGAAAGTGACCTGTACAAATCAACCTTGATTTTCATCTATAATTTTCTTCTGAAAAGCTTCCATAGGCCTCTAGATTTATAAATCACCCACAGTTTTTCTCCAGATGATTCCTTTATACAAGCATATATCTATGACGTATGTAATCTTGCACCTCCCATACATTTTGTGCAGTTCAATTCTTCAGAAGAGTTGGATTTTTCTTTGTAAAGATAAAATAAGGCGAGAATTCTGAAGTCCTATCAGACGTGCAAACAGGGCTTAGCCTGTACATTTTTGCCCTCTCTCTTCAAATTCAACAGGCCTGCTAACACTTTATTGTTGAAGTATTTTTTTTTCAACAAACACTCCCACTAAATTATTGGCTGTTGAGACATAAAAAGCATTCAGAATATCTGCAATTTACTGGAAGGGGAAAAGTCTGAATTAAATGGTCTGTGTTTTGTAGCTTGATCATGCTGACTTGGGATAATTTCAGGGCAGGATTTATTATCACCTGGTGCTCCTTTGTGCTGGTTAAGCAGATATCCGGATATGCTCCCATGGAAAAAATAAGGCTTGGTTTAAAATAAAGGTTTCTGGTGATCTTATACAAACCACTCTCTTTCCACGCTGGACCTTGCCACCTTCTCAAACCCTACTGATGAATACAAAGAATGCTTTTGCAGCCCTGCTTTCACCTTTCTCATCACAATCCCTCATGCGGTGCTTAGGCAAGAAGAAGGAATTCTCAGGGGAAAGTTTGTGGGATGGTTGAATATGATGAATAATCATGCAGTGTTTGTTTCCAATAATGAACATAAATGCCATGGTACTTAACTTAGAGGAGTGTATGTCCACAGAAATTTCTTCTGAACCTTAGTTTACAGAGCAAGAGAGGGATTCAGTTCTGACACAGTCCTCCAGATATCTTTTAGAGCCAATGGACAGAAACAAGCTTTTCTATGTTCTGATTCCTTGATCTGTTTCATTACCTCTTTGGATGAGATGAATCTCACCTTAAAAGTGCCTCTTTTTGTCCATGGACTGGAAATGGTCTCTATATGAGCAGCTCACTGCTTCACCATTAGAAGCATTTCCATGCATTAGTCTTTCCTTGTAAACAAGTAGGACTAGACCCCTTCAGCTTGAATCCAACCAACCAGGATGATGAACAGGGGAGTGCCTGGAGCTACCAGTGCTGTTTGAGATCACACCCCTCTCTAGTTCTTATGCTGTGCTCCTTTTAAGGTTTTAGTTTGAATACAACGAGTTCTTTTGAAGTCATCCCCAACTCCTGAGTTTTGATATGCTTTGTGAAAGTTTGGGCCCATCACTGGTTCTCCTTCAGAAGACACTATGCCAGAAGACACACTCCATAAATGCTCCTCATGTGCTTCTGTTGCCGATGTGTCTTCAATTCATGGGATCAGGCTAGAGGCAGTTTGAAGTAATTCCCCATAAAACTTGCATATTATGGGCGACAAATTCTCATATTCAGCTGTTTTGCAACACAACTGTTTGTTTTGGATTCCACTTCTATGTGATTAAGATACAGATGCAGATTTCTAAAATCTGTCCTTACAGGCACCTTTCTCCACTGACGGTTCACAGTCAGGAACTGTTGTTGAACACAGGTACCAATACTGCTGGCCTGTGACCATCTATACTGCTTTTTGACTGGCATAGTTGGCACAGTTCTGGTCCTGCCCTCTTTCATACACAGTTGGGATTTGGCATGTATCAGAGACTGTGAGCAGCAGGCAGCCTGCAAGCAGACAGGCATCTTCTGAGGGGGAAGAGTGCTCTGGCGTGAGGCTGACAGCCATGACATGTCACACATCTCGGAGGTCAAAAAAACCTTGACCTGTTTAACTCAAGGCAACAAACATGACCTTAGTAACTACAGCACTCTGTGAGGGTAAGGGGGAAATTGTGACTGAAAGAGCTCTGTTCCTCTAAGTAGCTTCCCCAAAGGATAGGCAACATAACAGAACAAGTGCCTCCCCTGAACTACTGAATGGACTGCAGCCGATGGTTTGGTCTCCCTCTGCAAAAAGAGAATCCCCTTAAACAGAAGAGGCAATAGAAACCAAGTCTCCCACATCCTAAATCAGTGCACTCACCACTCGGAGCTTGAATAAAAATCAATTACCACCTCTGCTCCAGAAGAACATTTTATGTGGCATCCAGTCCTTTGTGGAGCTGCATCCAACCGCTTTCTCAGAGAAGGTGCAAAATGACACGAGTGCAAATGGAATTTATGACCTTAAGGTGATATGCTGTAATGGCCAGAAAAAATATGGAGTCTAATGATCTGCTAGCCCTCCTGTTGTAATTCAGCATGGTGTTAATCCCTATCAACTGAAGACCCCGAGGAAACAGGCATGGAAAAGGACTGCAGTTTTAGGCAAACTCTTGTCAAAACTACATGTGGTTCAGACTGAAGGGTTTCTGAGCACATCCCAAATTTAGCATGTACATTAGGACCACTTTCATTAAAACTTGGGGCACTTTAGAAGTTAAAGTGTGCTCTGGTTATGCCAAACATGAACCGGACTTGTCAGACTCGTAGGAGTTGGACTGTTTCCCTAGTCCTACCACGAGCATCTGCATTTGTTCATTTTCACCCGACCTTTGGCACCTCTCCGCGTTTGCTCTCCACCTGCCCGCAGGAGAGCGGCAGTGCCTGGCACCAGGCGGCGGCTCAGCCCTGGCAGCACAGATGGCCGGGCAAGCCGCGGGGCACGGTGACACACTGGGGCAGCGGAAGGGAACTCCGCCGCTCGCTCCCACCTCGCCGGGAGCGATTGACTCTTGCCAGAGTCACCCCCGCTCACCTCCGAGCCGCGCCTCCGCCCCGCCGCCGCCTCGCCCCCGCTCCGTGCCGACCGTGCCGCCCCCGACCCTCCCTCTCTCCCTCTGCCCGCCGCCCTCACCCCTGGGACGGACCGCACCGGCGGCGGCAGGGGCCGGCTCGGACCCCGCAGTGTGGGGGCGGGAGTGAGGGAGGGAGGGGGGACGGGAGAGAGGGGGCGAGAGAGGGAGGGAGGGACAGGGCACTGCTACCCTCTGGGCGGGACGGATGGCGGGGATGCAGGGGGACAGCTCCCCTTTGGACGGGACTGGAGAGAGGGATGGAGTGGGACAGCTCCTCTCTAGATGGGACGGGAGGGAAGGGTGGAGTGGACAGCTCCCCTTTGGACGGGACGGGAGAGAGGGATGGAGTGGGACAGCTCCGCTCTAGATGGGGCGGGAGCGAGGGATGGGGTGGGACAACTCCGCTCTAGATGGGGCGGGAGGGAGGGATGGAGTGGGACAGCTTCCCTCTGGGCGGGATGGCAGGGATGGAGGGGGACAGCTCCCCTTTGGACGGGAGGGAGCGAGGGAGGGCTGGAGGGGGCCGGGGCGCCTCGCCCGCTCCGGCACGAGGGGCTGCGCCCTGTGACGAGCCCGGGCGCTGGGAGGCAGCGCGGCGGGGCGGGGTGACGGCCGCGGCTCTAATAAGGCCGGGGCTGGAGCTGGCCGAGGGCTGTTTGCCCCCGCCCGCCCCCGAGCATGCAGTGCTTCCCCGGGCTGGTGCTGGCCCTGAGCTCGCTGCTGGGCGCCCTGGCGCTGCTGCAGCTTTCGCTGTACCTGCGGGTGCCGTCCCGCTACGGGAAGCACGAGGAGCGGCTGTGCCGGCCGCGGGGCCGGCTGCCGGCGCGCTGCGCCTGGTTCCTGCAGGAGCTGCCCTCCTTCCTGGTGCCCGCGCTGCTGCTGGCGCTGCGCAGCCCGCCCCGCCTCGAGCCGCTGGGCTGCCGCCTGCTCTGCTGCCTCTTCTGCTGGCACTACTTCTACAGGTACCGCCGCCGGGCGCGGCTCCCCGCGCCTCGCCTCGGGAAACTCGAAACCAAGGGGAGCGGCGGGAGCGGGCGCGGCCGGAGCCGGGCGGGCGGTGGGGCCGGGGCAGGTCCTGGCTGCAGCATCGCTCCCTCCCGCGTCCGGCTGGACATCCGCGCCCCTGGACTCCGCTCGAAGCGTAGGGGCCGGCCGGGTGGGCATCTCTGCCCCGGTGCAGCCGCCGGGGGAAGCGCAGGTGATGCTCGGGCGCCAAGCAGGGGGAGAGGATGCATGCTTTGAATTGTTCTCTTAGGGGGAGGGGAAAAAAAAAAAAAGAAAAAAAGAAAAAAGGAGGTTTCGCTAAGCTGGAGCAAAGGTTTGGATGAAACTTATCCAAATAACTGTGCAACGGTACCTAGGAAGCGCTCGTTGCGGGCAGGAGCAGCGCCGCATGGGCAGCGCCGGGAGCAGCGCCGGCCGCGAAATCCAGCCGTGGGAATGTGCGCGAGGATGGCCGAGGGCAAAGGCACCGAGCGCGGGGAGCGAGGCAGCGCACGGCTCTGCCCTCAGCGCAGGGCGAACAGAGTCGCTGCGGCTCCCTGTGCCACCGCACCAAAGTTGGCTCTTTATGCTCAATTCGCCGTTCTCACTTCACTACCAAAGTACCAATTTATGTTGGGTTTTTTTTCTTTTAATATCTTTTCTTTTTAGAAACCGTGTATCAGACTCAACGAATACTGTAACTCTGATTAATGCTGTATTTACTAGCCAGGAGCTCAAAGAAATAGTAGAGTTTTGACCCAGTGTTGGTGATAACTTTGAAATGACATAGCTCTACAACTGTCATTTGGTTCTGCAGTCGGTGGGACTTGGTTCTGGAGAATATCACCAGAATGGATCTTCTGTTCCACTTCCATTTTCTGTGGAGTTCTTTCATGAGGAATTTGAATTATGGTTATCTGTTTATGGGGAAAAAAAGGGTTTTATTCACAAGTGAGAAGTGCATGTGAAAACATTATGCCATTACATGGTAGACAGCTAAGTAACTTCTGAGACAAAACCTCTTCTGACCTTCTTTGCCATTTTGCACCACAATTCCTATTTCTGCTTTTTAGTTTGCTTCATAGAAATACAAAACATTCTTGTAATATTTGATCAGAAATTATTATTTGCTACTCAACCCAGATCAATATTTTGAAAATCCAGTTGCAGTATCTCTACAGATAGTTTAGAGATAGAAACTTCAGGCTGCTGTTGAGAAATTAATAACAGATAATGGTTTACAGTGCTAAAACATTATTTTAGAGATATATTTGTTATCACTACCACTGTCTTTTGCTGGAGAACACACATGTAGCTTCCAGTAAGCTAGATGCATTGATTCTATGTAGTTACACAAAATTCGGTTTAAAGCATTCTGTTATTATCAAGAATTTTTGATTGTTTGAGAAACGCAACTATTAACAAAAACCACTAGGCAACTTAAAGAAATGTTACCCTACCAGTATGCATACATCTATCGAGCCTTCCAATTTGTATTCCAAATTTACTACTGGACTTAGGCAAAATCACTGTGTTTTCATACATTTTCTTTCCCAGACAGTTCAGGGATCTTCTCATCTGTTGCTGGAGTATACTTTTTCTCTTGTAAAAGTAAAAGCCCTCCTTTCAGCGAAGTCACTAGAAAACTTTTCTTTCTAAAACAGCATGTTACTCCAATATTATTCTCATAGTCTGCAGCCCCTTCTCACCCAAGCCACTCTGACATTCTACTGAATCAATTAATATTTGAAATGTTGTATTAAATATTACTTTTCTATTGCTACATAATAGAGCAGCAAAACTGCAAAAAAGAAGTTTTTCTGGGTTTCAACTAACAATACTATGGGACAGGCAGGTTCTTTGAGGGGTCCTTGGTAGAATGACCAATGGCCACATGGTTGTGGTTATAATTAGAGCTTTACTGATAATATTAAAATTTTAACAATCAGCACAGCTAATTGTTATCTACAATTTCTAGCAGCTAGGATAATTTATTGTTACAGATAACCTTTTAGCCATTAGCATAGCATACAGTTAAACAGAATTCATGAAGCTTTCTTGTTTTCTAGACTTTTTAGCTACCTAGACTGTTTAGTTTCTTGGACCTCCTGAAGGCTAGGTCAAATTCTTAGCAATCAGCAAGTGACACAATAACTGTAATCTAGATCAAGCCTTTGAAAGAACAGGACTTGTTCATTCCTTGGAGGAAGAAGACGACAATGGAGGAGACATCCCTGACCACTGGTGATTCACTGGTTTTGCCATCCAGCATCAGCTCCAGCCTAAACCCACTTGCGGCTCCTGGATTTTCTAGGCAGTATCTCATGGGATATTAGGCTTCTCTGTTCTGTACTGAGTGCCACCGCATCCTGGTGACAGTGCTGGTGGGCAAGCTGTCTTATTGCAGCAATGAAAAAGGGGATAGAAAGAAGTGCCTTTGCATATTATGTGCACTTGCATATTATGGCTGTTTGCCTATAAAATGACACTGAATAAACCATGTTACCAAGGGGTACTGGCCACACTGGATTAGAGTGTTTCATTGCCATACAGTGTTTGAAAAGAGCTTCAATAGTTTGATGCAACAGTCAGGCTCTAGCTTGATTTTTTTTTCCAAATTTTTTATCTTTACTTGGAATAATGTAACAACAGTTTTGAATACTTTTGTGATTAAACTTGAATGCAAGGATAATGAGTAAAGCATGAAACTGATCAATAATAAAATTGCATTTACATAATGGATGTAGTCTACTGCATTTCCTGACTTTAAAATTTTGAGGTGAATAAAGCTATTCCACTTCTAATTATAAATGCATTTTGTTAATACACTCCTACTTTTACGACTGATCACCTGATATCTGTACTTAAGCATTCCCCTATGTTTGTGTGAAACTGTTTCTTTGTACATTGTTGCATAATTTAGTGATTTCTTTCTCTCCACAGGGAAGCTTTTATAATTCCTAATTTTGTCTCATCTACTATAGCGAACATAAATGAGGAAGGGAAGTTTTCATTAGAGGTATGCTCAGAAGGAAAATACAGTCCATAATGGAGAAACACAGATTTTCAAAAGATTGCTATGCCTAGCTATTCTACCTTCATGTTCTAGCCAGCTGTGTTGCCCCAGTAGCTTCTTTTAGACTGAAGAATATATTTCAGAGTAACTTCAAGTCTTTATCTGAGGACTCCAGAAGATGAAAAATCCATCACTTTTTAAAATGGAGAATCCAGTGTTTTCTTTGGTAGTGTTATCTTCTGAATTCTTCTACCCTTACTTAAACATGTTTAAAATGTCTTGCTTAAATTTGACTAGTCTCGATTTTCTCCCAGTGGGCCTTGCTCTTTCTATCCTGTGCTACTTTAAAGCACTCCATAGTATCCTTCAGTATTTTTTACCGTGATATCACTTACACAGTAACTGGATCATGTTTAATTTGCTTGTTACAGAGCTGTCAAGTCCTCTGTCAGCACCGGTCCAGATAATATAGGAGTACCCAACTGTATTTCTGGTTCATTAATTACTGCACATGGTATGGTATTTATGCTGAATTTATGGGTTTTTGGTGGATTTATGCCAGATAAAGGGGAACAGACATTACCTGATCTGACACAGAGTCAGAGTGACGCAGACACATGATACTTCATCCAGCATGAAGCTGGTCAGGATAAAATTACCTTTTCATATATTTAGGAACAGGTTTATGCCAGCGTAATTAACTTGTCCTGCTTTTGGACATGGTGTCAAATAGCTACAATATTTTTTATTTGAACTGAGGTATCCTAAACTACATTTATAATGTCACTGAACCACAGGTTTGTTTTTTTTTCCATCTCAGTCCTTCAATAATTTCTGTGGCTTTTTTCCCCCCTCTTTTTCTATATCAATTTTAAAATTAAGACATCAACGTGTGATGTATAATACAGCACCAGAGTTGTAGTAGCATGTCTAGAGACAGCATCACTTTCCCCATGCTACTCCCATGTTTACGGATTGGGAGAGTGCTTTTCTCTTTGGAGTCACAGAAGGACATCCTGTGTTTCCAGGCTACTTACAGCACTCTGGAGCTGGTACAACCAGGATTGTAACCAAGGTTACACTCTATCGATCCTTAGGAATGGTTTTTGTTTGTATCACTGTATTTCTTTGATTTTAAAGTAACTTTTCTATATGGGCACACTGCTCAGAAATGCTGTCCCACCCACATTAATATTTCTCACTTGTCCAGAATTTGTGCCATGTGCCAGCTTAATCAGCGGTCATTTTGGATTTATTGTCACGCTCTTGAGGAGTATGCTGGAGTGTTGAAAGGACCACTCTAACCCTGTTATGGAAACAGGGTTAATGCTGATGGTGCCTCATTGACAAGGACTTTAGAGGACCTCTCTGCTTGCCTACATGAGCCTTGTGAGCCAGTTCTGGCTGGTGCCATGCCCCCATCCAGCCCACTGCTGATAGAGAGAGGACATGCTCAACTGGGTACTGACTGCTGGACAAAGAGCCAGCCCTCCCCTAGTGCTGCCCAGAACAGAAATTTGCTGCCCGAGAGAATTCAAGAGAGAGGTGAATGGAGCCAGGGGACCTTTCGTCCATCCTGCCTTTTTCAGGGCGCATGGCGAACCATGAGAGCGGTACACTTTCTGCCTTTCTCTGCCACCGCTAGGCAGCAGCCTCTCTCTTTGTGGCTTTCAGGAAGGGCTGAAGGCAGGCTGCTGCTGCTGCTGCTGCTGCTGAGGGGAGGAGATGGGAGGGAAGAATCCCACCCCTGGCCTGTTTGGCTGCTCTCCTTAGTTAGCCAGCTCTTTGTGTCTCAATGTGCACTTTATTACTGCAGCATGGTGTGAATTTTATCAAATTCAAATGCTCTCTGGTGCTAAGCATAACATTCTTAAAATCTGAATATCTAGAATCTGGAAAAAATCTAAATCTGAGTTTTCATGTCTGTTTTAGGTAAGCTTATAGCTTCTTCACTTTCACAAGGTAGGTTCTGTGATGGTAGGGGCCTCCAAAGTGATGGGGTGGGAAGGCAGAGAGAAGGAAGAAAAAAGTGAGAAAAGAAACGATTGCCAAGTCTGCCATCTGTATATGCAATCTCTGTGGGAAGCTGGTCATGAGATGAAAATGATGAGTGGTGTAAGATGTACATACAGGAGCACTTCTTGTGATACATGACTTACAGAGTGTTTCACTTTGAAATGTGGTTTGTAATACAGCCTTTCCTGCTAGAGGGGCCGTGCTGGCAATGCCAGTGGAAGCCCTCAGGTGGCAGGGAGAAACCTGTTTGCTGCATTTCCGTTTTGCAGTCAGACTTCGAAAACCAAAGGTGGGAAACATAACATAAGGTGATGAGACGAAGCCTTTGCAATCCAACTCTGTATAAATCTTAATGCTGCATTTGTCTTGACAGTGAGGAAGACGGAGTGGCAAGGGAACAGAGGAGATGCCACCATGAGCAATGGCAGCAGGGAAGGCTTTGTCCCACTGACTTACAAAGCTGGTCCTAAAGACAGAGGTGTAAAAGACAAGGTGCTGCATTTTCCCCTTCTGTGCTGCTCTTAGTATCTGGGGCACAAGCAATTTACAAGGCAGTTCAGTTTCAAAGACCACCTAGAATTACATTTATTCATTTATTTTCTTCTCTTTCAACTTTGTTTTCAATCAAATCAAACCTTTGTTTTCTGTTTTACTCTGTTGTTTTCATTTCTGAAGTGCACTGAGGTGAATCCGAAAGCCATTAAGTAAGGCTGCTCTTTGAGATGCAGCTGCATCCCCAAACTCCTCTGATTGAAGGTGACCCATTTGGGGGGGCTGTACTTAGTTTTCCGCAAAGTGACATCTTTCCAAAAAGATCAGGAAAAGCATAATTTTGTGGCAAGGGAATGAGAAATTAGGAGCATTCGAAAACAGCATGCTTGCATAAGTTTTTAACACTACTTTTGGCCAGTTCTGCTCTCTCTGAAACTAAGCTGGGGGGAGAAAGCAAAAGGCTCTCCCTCTCCCCTGACTGTGTAGAATGTGCGTATGTAGCTCACTTTTAAACCTGTCTGTACTGCCTGTTTTGTCAGGCAGGTGCTATGTTTACCTGGACATGCCTGGACTGGCCCTTTTTCAAGTAGGACTACCTACTTGTGATCAGTAAGAAAAACAGCTCAAGCCTCCAGAGAAAAGCAGATGGATGGAGGCTCCAAATGACTAAGTCATTTATAAATTAATTTGCTCATAATTTTTAGAGGTATTCTGTATTGGTTGATACAGAATTTTGGTTCTGTGTTTTTGAAACATGAAGTGGATAAACAGAAATTAGATTAAGTTTGAAGGATATCTAAAATATTTAAGTGGCATTCTCCTTGCTAGTAGTGAATATAACCAGACCAGATAATAACCACCAGATCCAATCGATGCAATCCAGAGATTATTTTTTTCCTCCCACAGAAATAGTTATTTTATCCTTTGGTCTTAGAAAGTCACCATTATTAAGTGTCGATAACTAAAGACATTTTTTTTTGTTGGCCTCTTGAGACTTCTATCATTAATCACCCAATACAAAAGATGTAGGTATTTGACAAGTTACAAATCCTGTTCTATTTTCCCTCACCTTGGTGCTTTGGAATAGACCCTGACCAGATTCCTTTTGGCCTTCACCAGCTACACAGTAACACATTTGCATCCTCTCTCCTGCTGTTTGGACTTGGCAGTAATTCTAGATCTGTTAGCGATATCCCCAACAGAGGCTGCCCATTCCCTCTGCTCTTCTATGTATTCCTTGCTCCCCAGTCATCCCAGTGTATTTAAAAAATGCTAATATGTAATTTCTTCTCTTCCATGAAAATACCTTCCTTTTGAAAATTTAAAAAAAATTAGGTTCATTTCTATTTTAATCTAGGTTCTTCAAATTAAAGTATTTAATAGCCAACAAAAACATCTTTATATGCTTTGCCTCAGAATTGTAAAATGCTCATGTACCCAGTGCTGGTGTGGAGTTTGTTTCATTGCAGCCTTCTCTGGCATTATGAAATGTCTTCCTAATTCTACTCTCAAAATAGAATACTATCTGATCACCTTCCTAACAATTAGCACAAATAATCCAATCTATACACTCCTTTCCCATTGGAAAGTGGGCTAACTTTACAGAAACCTGTAGTTTTTGCCCATCCCAAATTGTACCCATGTGATTTTTCCTTTTGGTCTGGAAGGTTTTCTGCAGAGATAACTTAAGACTTTTACCTTTCTTCATTTCTTTTCAAGACAACATGCCTCTTAAGTGTATTGTTATATCTGATGCCTCTTCATTTGTGCTGTTTTGTTATTACCAGGCAGCTTTACAATCCTTTGTGGTCATGTATTTGTACTCCAGTTTTTTTCCCAGCTAGGCATTATTGTGTGCCATGTCTGTGTGCCTGCCCTCCATTCCCCACCATATCTGCTGCTCCTACTGCAACCTAAGGCTGTAATTTCCTTATCTGCTTGTTCAGGAAGGCTTTGTATGCTTGTGTGCTCATGGGTATTACAATTTATGGTTCCAAAGATTTTTTTTTTTCTTGCAGTCAGCCCACTGGCCTGAGCTCCATTTAGGGAATGTGTACTCTGTCCTCCAAAAATAAAGGGAGCTGCCCTATGCACAGAGCACGTCACAGAGGTGTTTTCTTACTGTCATCTCTGCTCTCCAGAGAAAGGCCATTAAATGCAGGAGTATTCATGCCTGCTCTGAGGCTTCACTGTTGCTGTTAAGTACAAAATGACTTCGCGGTGCTCAGTCCCAGCTGCTCTGCAGAGAACTGTCCAAACTGCAGACCCAGGGTGGAGACCCAAGTCCCAACCCACCAGGACACCACCAAGACACAAGAGGGCTCCTCTGATCTCACCTATGTAAGGTTTGAGCCCACTGACGAAGTTAAAGCACATGCTATCCTGTGAGCTTAAGTCCTTACTGGATGATAACATTCTGAGCTCCAAACTCCACTGAGCTTTGGTAAGACTGGTGAGGATGCAAAGATCTGGACTTGCAACATCACATTCCTGAGGTTGATATCAGAAAAGCAGTGTTATAAAGGGTTATACTAAGACAGAGAGAGAGAAAAAAATTAAATTATATACAGTAGTTTCTGTAAATGCTTTTACTTGAAAATAGTAATACTTTTACCAAACAAGAAAATTACTTGTTTTAATCATGGGATGTCAGTAGTATTCCCTTATGGGGCCTACTCTTTTAAGTAGGAAATAAAAAGCAAAAGAAAAGTGTTAAGGTTAATTCTATATGCACAGTGGGATATTTGTGTTGGATCTTGCTCCTTCAAGATTCCCAAATCTGGGTATTTTTGATTTCTTGTCATAAGAGAGGCAGCCATTATGGAGGAGGTAGCACTTTTTCACTAAGCCAATAAATACTGTTTGACGAAAGGACATACTTTATTAAGCCCCTTTGCGTACTCAAAAATATATTTTATTCTATATTATATAACTAGTTAATTTGCCAGTTTTATGAGGCTCCATTAATAAAAATAAAATTGTGAAATAATCTCCTAGTAGTATAATTACAAATCAGTGTCCATCCCAGACACTGCACCTATTTTGTTTAGTGTAAGTTATATGCTAGGTATCTCCTTCAAAATTAAAGTAGTTTTGGTCAAGAAGTATTATGATAAAGAAATACTTCCAAACTTAAATCAAGAAGCTATTCTTGGAAGTTCCTTCTCTCAAAATAGATTTAAATGTGGCAGGTGAATTTATTAGTAAGATGATTTTTAGTGAATTTGGTCAAATAATTAAATTCACGTATGTCTACACCCATTTGAATGTAAAAGCTGTGTTACTCTTCACTAAACACTCAGCTGACATTCTAGTTATTTTTGCAATGTCTCATTGATACAACAATAGCAATGAAATTATTTTGTAAAAAAAACCAAACAACCCAGCAAAACAAACCCAATTAAAACTGGGTTAAAACAATCAGTGCAGGAAAATGGGAAAAGTCAACTCATAAGAAGAAAAAAAAATCTTTTTCTACAACTCCAAATTTATTTTAAGAGTCAGCAAAATTCTACCTAGCTGTGAACCTAGCTGCCACCATATTAATACCTAAGGATGGGCAGAAACTTTCACCATTCCTAGAAAGGTGTATCCAAATGTGACCTGCAACAACAATGAAAAAAGGTCCTATTTGAAGGAAGTTGGGTTTGACCTCCACCTGCCTGATGATTCTTTATGAACATGTAATAGGGTAGCAGCGCCCACAGTCAGCTTTAGCTATATATAAGATTCCATTTTGCTTATAACAGTGTTACAGTTCACCAATTTAATCCAACACCTGCCATGCTGGCAGACTGCCTCCCAGAAATGTCTCTGGAAAATGTCACCTTATCAAGGTTGTCTGCAAAGAGATGTGTTGTCTGCTGGAGAAAGAAGGTTTGCCTAGAGAAGACGCTAAGGAACTAATCAGTTCCCAGGCAGGACGATGCTGAAGCAGATCCTGAGGCAGCACTTTGACACTCCAGTCAAGGTGTGGCAAAATCATGGGCTCCGTGACTTTCCTATAAAGCCAAGTCTCCTTGATCCAGGTCATCATGCCATTATTCAGGATGGCCAGGAAGTCTACAAAGAGCTCTGCTGAGCGACCCAAAGCCGTGGAGTCACATTAGCATGGCTTCCTGCTAGAGATGCACATGGAAATACCTCCAGACAGTGCGGTCCTAAGCAAACCTTCCAGTGATTCCTGTCACACGGCTGGGGTAGGACAATGCATGGGCCTCTATAAAACTTCTGTTGCTCCTAAGAACAGGTGAGGAAGAAATGATGAGAAATGAAAGAGAGGAAGAAAAGCACTTAAATTATGCTACTGAGGATTTTTTGCCTGTTTCCTTCTCTTTAGAACCTTTTTTTTAGAAAAAGAACCATTAAAGCATTCACATTTTAAAACTTGGCCCAGATTGAGGTTACTAAAGTGAGACACGTCTCTGGCTCTTCCTAGGGAAAGCAATTTAAACTTGGCGGAGTTGTCTGAGAAATGCATTTGTATCTGTTTGAACAGAAAGGTCGTCAGCTAACATTTTTAGAGTCTGTTCCTCTGGTTCATCTGAGGCTATAGCAGGACCACAGCATGCAAGCCTGCAATCCAGCCAAATATGGTCTAAGCTGGCACCACCCTGTAGGGACAGAGCAAGACTTTTCTGGCTCCTAGGATAATCAACAGGGAAGAAGTGGTTTCCTAGCTGGAGTTCTGGCAACGTGGATTAGGAAAATACAACTTGTCTTGAATGCAGAGAAATAAAAACTGCTGTGAGTTTTACAGCCAGGGCTACAAGGTGGGAAGAGATAGAAGGTCAGGCGACAGAGCACAGGAAGGCACAAGAAGGTGAGCTGTTAAAAACAGCTAGGGCAGTAGTGGGGCAGGAGCGAGGAGAAACGGAAAGGAAAAGGTCATGATGTGAGAGGGCGGTACCCAGGTATCAAGAGACGATACTGACACTGCACTGGTGATTCACTCAGCAGCTTTCAGTGTTAGGAAATCTTTCGACATATTGTGCGAGGAAACAGAGATGATTGTGACTCAGTCAGCCACAGTAGCTTTTCCTTAGGGAAAAAAAAGGGCTTCTAAGTCCTCTGATAATTCTAATGTAAGCACAAACTCAGGACCTGACCTGGTCACTTCAAATTTTGTTCCTCTGTAAGTGTATGTACTGCCATGAGCGCCATGAGATCATACAGGTTCAGAAGAGATTTGGAATATTACCCTTCCAAATGTAAGATATTTCAACCAATGTTCTTCAAAATGTGACTGTAAGGATTTCGAAATCACAGTTTTCATCTTTAAATTTTCTACCATTTTGGAAAAAAGAGTGTATGAGGTGTTTCTGGCTATTTTAGTTATGAAGAAAACTTTCCCAATACACAACAGGCCTAAACTGCTGCACAGGTTTATTGCTGAATCTTTCAGTTTCATAGAGCATCTCATTGCCTATAACAAATAAGGAAGAAGATGACCCAGTGAGGCAATTATGAACCTTGTAGACTGTGGTGAAATTGTCAAAATTTCCTCTACCAGTATCCTGCTGCATGGTGGAAGAAGCACTCTCAGCAGAGGCAGGACTTCCAACTATTTCTGATGAGACCGTCTATAAAACACAGGGAAACTGCTTTAAACTGAACTACACTATAGCCTCAGTTTTCTCACAATTTTGTGAGCAATGAAGAGTCATGGAAGGGTGAGGGTCTGAAGAAGGAAGGGCAAAGAAAGAACAAGATCAGGAAGACTGGAAAAGCAAAATGGAAACAGAGTAAGAGTTCAGGCACTAAAGAGAAAAAGAAGGAGCAACTAGAGTGGGAAAATCCAACCATGAGTACTTTTAGAACTACTAGTAATGTGTCCTACAAGTCTAGTTGCAGCACTAGAGTCCAGTGTATGTTGGTTGGATACAGTCTAAGACTGAATGTTGAAGAAGGAGAGATCACAGTTGTCTGGCTTCTTTTGGTCATTTCTCAGGGCCATGTGGATAACTCATGGAAAATAATGACTTTATCTGGTAAGCACAGTTGTAAGAGCACAGACGTGTGCATCCTTGGATTTTGTGCCACTTTTCATGTAGATGCATCTTTCTGTTCTGTTCATGTTCTCAGCCTCTGTGAACTCTTAAAACTCTCTGCTCCAGTGAGGAACTTTTTGAAGTGCATTGCATAGTGTCTGATTAAGTTACTCTGGCATGTATTTCACGCTTTTGGCAGACACCCACAGTTTAGCATTAGGAACAAAGTGATCTGCTTTCATAAATATCAAGCGATTATTTCTGAAGCAGGAAAGAGGGACATACCTTGCTGAAATGTATCCCTTGGCTGGCTAAGGCTTTGACACACTACTGCTTAGATAAAACAACAAATATTCTCACAGTCTCTAAGTACTGTTGTCCTTTAGATACTATCAAGTAGTAGAGGTAATCATGAAGCACTGTGAGATCTGCACATTTGTCATCACCACAATCCATCTAGTCAAGTTGAACTCTAATCCCCATACAAATAGTCCTGTCCTCTAACCCCCGTGAAAGTACAAATCTGGACCAAGCTTAATTAGGGTTTCAACTGTGATAGCTGGCCTGGTGCTGAGTTCATCAGAGCCTCTCTCTGACCAAAATAGCTCTAAGTTCCCATTCCCAGGCAGCTCCTGACCACATACAGTCCTCAAATTTTCTTCTCATTCCTGATGGACATTTGTCTGGTCTGTCCTTAACAATTGCTGTTTATTGAGATTTCCAGTATGTTCCAATGCTTCTCTGTCTTTCCCTAATATTGAAGCTGCATTTTCTATACAGCTGTTTAGACCTGTTGCTTCTTAGAGTGTTCCCAGGAGAAAAGGAGAATGTTTTACTCCTTTCTTCTTTGCAGGAGCTTTTTATACAGTTGCAGATTGTTATAACGTCTTCCACTGGTTTTCTCTTAGTTATTTGAAGAAGTCCTGAGTCCTTCAGTCTTTCTTCATGTCACGCTTCCTCGACCACAGTTGTTTTTCTTTTGCTGCTTCCACTTTGTCATTGTCTTTCATAGAGTGCTGAGTTCAGCTGGACAGTGTATCATTTAAGTTCCTACTAGACCATGCAAAGGAGGAAGATTACCTCAGGTATCTCCAACAACATGCCCATTCCCACAACGCATTTTAACATTTGCCTTTTTCACAATAGCCTGACATCATTGGCTCATGCTCAGTTTGCCACTTACCACCATTCCCTCTGCTATCCAGCCCATTTTTCAGCTAGTCTTTTACATTTGGTGTTAGCTAAGTGTAGCATTTTGCCATTGTCTTTACTGAATTAAACCTACTGTTTTAAAACTATCAAATGAGTATTTCAGGATTATTGTAAACTCTGGCCTTCATTCTTGGTGTGTTCTCAGACTTTTATCAGCCACAAAAACTGAAAATATTTTTCCCCCAGAGGCATAATAATAATGAAAAAAACTCCTGAGTAGTACCAGAAAAGTCTTTTGCAGAACCTCCCTCAAAAGATATTTCTAGTTTGATAGTGAACAATTGTTACTATTCCTTGATATAATTTTTCAGTCAGTTTTGCAGCCACTTAACATCCTCTAAACTAGGAAACCCCAAGTTACTTGTAAGTTTGACATGTGAGACAGTGTAAAAAATCTAAGATCAAGACACAGGACATCTTCTGCTCCTACCATCCCTCTCCTATAATATATCCAATTGATGTCAATTCCTTTACTCAACAAACCTATTTCAAGACAATAGGTTTACCTAAGTTACATATAGAAATGAGTCCTGTCTCCTGCTGTTACAGATATACAGGACTGTGAATTAAAGAGGCTGTTACAAGAATTACTGCTTAGATAAGAAGTCTGTCAGGCTGTACGTTCTGCACTCCAGTAACTTGGCTGTGCAGTGTCTGAGGAGGAAAAACTGTGAGTTTGTAGGACATGGTACTGATTTCAGCAGGGATCTGTACAGGGGACATATTTCCTTTGCTTTATTTGATCCACTTTACCTTCTTTGGCTATGAAAGTGAAAAGTACTTTAAAAACAAATCCCATCTTTCCAATGAATAGGCCCAATTTGACAGGTGGTGGTGAGAAAGCTATTCTAGTTCATCTGAGTCTTGTTTCAGTTGCCTTTGGTTATGGGCAGTCAATCAATTCTTTCCTTTGTTTAGTTCAGCTCTCATTCTGATCCTCTTTATACAATACAGACAAATAGGAAAAAAAATGTGTCTAGATAATAGCAAATAAAAATAAAAATAACGTTTTCAATTGAGAATATTTCAAACCTATTTGGTGTGTATATCAAAATGGAAACATTTGAGAAACAAATATGCTGGTATAAATGTATACTGAGTGTAATTTTCTGATGGATTGTGACTTGCTGAGGCAGCTTGTTAGTGCACCAAACCCAACAATTCTGTTCTTGGTGGCCCTTTAGAAAATGCATAATAATTGAAGTACAGTGTTTCGTTCCTGTATCTTTAAAATCAGTAGAAGAGATCAACACTTTTCATGATTCAATGCCTTTTTACCAGGAAGAGTTCTCCTTTGTTGGTTCTGTCTGGAAGCTGGTAGTCACTGGGAGACACCAGATTTCCCAGTGACATTTTCAGAAATAATGGAATAAAACCAAGAGGCATAATGAAGTAATTTTTAAACAAAATTGCAAAACACTTTTGAAACCTGGCTGCTGTTGCAGTGAATTTAGAAGAGCAAAACTTTTTGCCTTGGAGTAAAGCCTACATAATTCTTCTCTACTAATTAAAACCAAATATCCTTTTTAAGGTCATATTCCTTTCCTTTCTCTTCCTTTGTTTTCCAACCACTTGTATTTTATTAAATATAGCACATCTAATAATAGCTGTATGTAAGGTGAAGAGGACTAGGTTTTATCCCTAAATACATTTATCCTTCTTACTTTTCTAACTGCACAGCATGCTTAAAATTTGTATCAATAAATGAAGCATTACCAACTAGTTCTAGATGGTCAGAATGACTAGCTCAGGTGTTTATAATGTTGGAACTGAGTGTTGCATAGCTCACATTCCTTAAATTTATCCAAGGTTAAATGCATCATGGGGTTTTTTTCAGCAATGATTGACAGTTATATAGAAGCAGCATTTTATTTTTAGCCTTTCCCATCAGATACACATGCTTTTGAAAACACTTTTTCCTATAACCCCCCTTTATTGAAATGAAGTTGTAAGCAACTGAGCTATTCTGACCTGTCACCAAGGTTTCAACCTGAAGTCTGTATTTAGCTCTGTGGCCACAAGTCAAGTGGATTTGCTGATTCCTTTGACTGTTCTGCAAGTGCTGTCATCCATGATGTCAGCCTTCCTGGCACAGCAAGTCCCACTCTGGAGTTTACTCATAAATGTGGTGTTAAGCAACTGCTAATCTATTCTAGGGAGTTTATCATCTTTGAGATGTTCAGTTTGTATAAAATGTTAGATGAGTCATGAGATATTATGAAACCCTGAAGGTATCACACTGGACTAGAGCAGAGGTCCTTCACAGTCAGCACTGTCTTGGCAGATGCCAGTGTCAGGTCATTCAAAACAAAATGCAGGAAATGGTGGTCAATTGTCCTGAGCAGCTGCTACCTTCTCTTCAATGGACTGTAATTTATTCCCTGAAATATGAAAATTAATATTAATTCTAAACCTTTAGACTTTGTCTTCTCTTTATTAAAAAAACTTGCCTTTGTCTGTAATTTGTGGTTATTCCCCTTCTCTCAGTCCTACCAAGCTCTTTACTTCAAGGGTTTTTCTGTATTGCATTTAACAGAAATATAATTTCTTTCAAACCTCCTTTCAATATCATGAAAATGGTTGGTCACAGCTATTCAGCTCTACAAAATAGATTATTTTCTAGTATTGTGTGTTGTTTTTTATCTCAGATAAGTTTGTTTTCAATCTCCAGCACAAGTTCAGCAGCCCCCATGGTTCAGTATGGCAGTCTCTTACATGCCTCTGCTCATTTTGCCACTGAATCCTACTGCATTTCTCACGTCTTTGCATTAAATCAGTGCTGCCCAGACTTTCTGTTTTCCATTGCCCTTCTTCTGAAGAACTCCTTGAAATCCAGTTATGGTGCCAACAGTCCCAGGGTTCCCTCAGTCCTTGATCAGATGTGTGCCTGTATCTCCTGCCCAAGAAAGATGAGTCTGCTCCTGCCAGAAGTCTTCATCCAGGGCTGGATCTGATACAAAGAGACCACAAAGAAAGACTGCCCCTAAAAACAGGCTTCAGGTTAGATGAATTTTGGAAGTGAACCTCAAACATTCCAAGGTTTGTAGACTGAGTGAATTATTTTAGACAGAATACTCCGAAATGAACCTGATATGACAGGTTTAGTATTGTTTTATTCAGCTGAATCATAAGTTTTCAATAATATATCTATCTTTCTTGTTCCTTAAATTATAGCCATCAAAAGTTTGCCGAAAAGTCTTTAGAGGAACATGGAACTAGAGTATTTTGCACATGTCTTGGAAAGGAGAGCTCATTCCAACCTTGTTTTAGTCATCACTAGGCAAATAAATCTGCATGATTAAAATAAAAAGGTAATTCTCTTACTCCCCTCCCTGACTCTGCTTAAAGATTTAAGATGAGCTTACAAGCTGGGCCATGGTCCAGGAAGTGATTACAGTTATCTGATGGTTTCACATTGTCCCAGTGACGCAGGAGTGAGGAACAGAGTGGCTCTCTGCCCTGGCCAGGAAGATGTGCCCAGCAGCTGGGGGTCACCAGTGGCACATAAAGCCACTGCACACCTCTTGCACTGGCACTGCTCCTCGGGCAGCTGCTGCTGGACATCAGCTCCAGAAAAAGAACTCAGCTCATGAACTTGCAGCTTCCTCACATCAGGAAATTACATACAACTGCAATACAGGAGATGAGATGTCTGTCCTGCACATGCAGCAGGATTGCCGGAGGCTTAATGGGCAGTTCGTGATTCCTGCCTGCTGGCATTGCTGGTGTGTCACCTGGGTGTGGCCCAGATTTTCTTCCTGAGTCTGTGACAGAGCATGTCTCACTGTGCAGACCCTAACAAAAGGGACATGGCCCACCCTGTACAGTACAAATAGCTGCTAATAACCTACTTTCTCTCTTTGTCTAAATATTCCTGGCTGTTGACATTCTCTGACTGGTGCAGAGTCCATAGGAGTAAGTGGGGAAGGGAAGGCTAGAGCGTCTCAGGGTACGATGTTTGAGGAGAGGAATATGACAGGTGAGGAGGTTCTACCTGCATTTTGCTGCTGGGGCATGTGTAGATATCATGATGTAGGTGGGTTAAAATGCTTCATTTAACTTTTGAAAGTATTTTGGAGTATTCTATTTTACTTTCCCTTTAAAACGATAGCGAATTAAACTGCTGCTCAGAACTGAACGTTTACCCATTACATTTGTTTAAACCCAGTCTGAGATAACTGAAAATTTTTAATTTGCCACGGGAAAATTCGGTGCCAGATTGTGTCCTGGTGTGGACTTGACAGTTTTCTCCTACAAATATTCAATGAGAATTAGTGTAACGCATCTCAAAAATAGTAGAAGTTTAAAATTACCTCAGAGTGCAATTCACAAATAACCTACAGGATGGGGCTCAGAAAGTATGTGCAGAGTCTTCAGAAGCAGATGTCTTCGGGACATGTAATTTGACATCCATAATTCGCCAGCATAATTAGAGGCTTTGTGTAAGGCATCACAGCCACCACAAATAGAAGTCCATCATATTTGTGAACAACTTGAGCCTTTGTCCAAGTGGTCAGGTATGCCAAGGGTGCCAACAGCTCCCTGGTAATGTAATTCCAGTGACAACCTAAGGCAAAAACTCCTATGAGGTTAACTGTTGGTGCAAATAGAACTGGTGTGTGTAATCTCCCCAGGTTTGGACACCAATCTTTTCAACCTGTGCTCAAGACAGATCAAAAGTAAATCCATGGTTTGATAGCTGGCAAATCCTTTCGCGATTGACTGGTCTGTTGTCAGTGTAACACAAATCACATAGGTTTTCTCATCACCTGAGATACAGATATTTGTACAAATAAGAAGTGAAAATACCCCCATAAGGAAGGCTGTGTGGCAGAGTCTAAAGAGCTGTCCTCTGACTTAGAGAGGTGTTTGTTTGAGAAGGTACCAATGAAGGGGTGAGAACTGCCGACAGCACCTCAGCAAGGAGTTTCCAGGGAGCGAGAAATGGGGGTGCAGCATGGGCCCTCTTTGTAGCAATTGCATTTTTCAGTGTTTCAGTGTTTTTCAGGGTCAGCTCAGTGTGCACATAGGCTGGGAGGGCCCTGAGGGCATCACCCTCATGGGGGCCTGGCTGCTTGCCCTGACCTGAGCCACCAGCCCTCCTCACCTTGCGTATGCCTGGGTGGGACACATGAGGAAGCAGAGCAGGGGGAGCCTGGAGCATGAGGAAATGGTTCTCAGGCACCGTTTGGTGTGTTGGTTCATCCTCACCAGGAATCCAGGACAGGCCCTGCCCCCATTGTCCAAGGAGAACCAAAAAATCCCTGCAGGGATTCGGAGCATTCCTGCTCAGGAGAAGCCCATAACTCTTTTCTGGAGGCTGGCCAGGGCCACAGGGGATGGGCCAGGGCAAAGCTGGGTTATGGCCGGCTCCTGCCTTCAAGGAGAAAGGCACCACATCAGCCCTGCCCACCTTGCAATCTCTCTGATTCCTGGGCCTTTGCTCATCCTGGCTAGGCCCAGAGGGAGGCCTGGTGGCAGAGGGACACAGGGGCAGGCATGGCAGGACGCTGGTGACGCCCAGGCCAGGAGCGAGCCAGGTCCCCTCCGTTCTTAGCGCCCTTGACCTGGTTATCCCAGGTGTAAAACACTGAGTTTCCAGAGTGAAAAATGAGCTGCTGCTGTCTGACCTATGGCCTCTAGGCCCTGGAGAGGAGAAGACACAGTGGCAGCATAAACATCTCTGGCTGACTGGCTTTTGGAGGGCTGAGAACCTGCTCTTAGTGGATCAGGGCAACATTTGTGAGATGATTTCCACCTTCTGCAGAAAGAAGAGCAAACCTAAACTTTTCAAGAAGCTGGACTAATAACTTTGAGATGAAATTTGATGCAATGTCAAATGAATTTCTCTTCAAAACCTGTTCTTTTGGAAAATAAATGATGGGGAAGAAAATGAATAATTCATCATTCATTCATTTAAAAAGAAGCTGTTGGCAATGGTTTAGTCAGATGCAGTGCCTTTGGCTGGTAAAGATAATAAAGGAGTAATGAATTAGTCATCAATACTGCATTGAAAGTAAAAGGTCAAATTTGTCATTGGACTAAAACCAAAAGGCCAGATTTGTTCTGTTATTCTAAAATGGTGGTCTTCAGGTCCCCTTTGATTTTCACACTGCAAAATAGTTCCAGCAGAGTTGCAGACTCTTGCATGGAATATTTAAACCTATTAAAAGTCCCTGCTTTATCTCTGTTGCTTTTTCAAATCTCATCAGGAATAGTTTTTGCACCTTCAAATACCCATATAGAACAACCTGAGAAATGCTATATTAAAGTAAATACTCAGGGCACTGCTCTGATACAGAGAACAGAATCTGGCCTCTGGTTTTACAGACCGATGGAGATTTCCTTGGGGAATTTGTTCCACAACAAAGATTCTTGGATGAAATCCTGACTTGGATTGTCCAAACCGTTGTGAGGCAGGACTACAGCAATGCCAGGATTTTACTCCCTCAACAACTAAACAAAGCTGGTGCCTCCTGGCTCTCCTGCCGTTGTACTTTTACTTTGCATGCAGGTTCTTTCCGTCCAGTATCCACCACATCCATGGGAGAGAGGTCTGTGGCCTCCCTAGGAGAGACGAGAATTAGGCGAATAAGTCAGCTTTCAAGGGCCTATAACCTCTATCCTACAACAGCAGCATCAAGAAGCTGCATGGAAAAAATCAGCTTTGCCGGGGTCTGAGAAACTTCTGTTTGCATCAGCTGCAATAGCTCAGAGGCTCTTAAACCTAACTGGTTTTGACAAAGGATAAAGCAGTGCCAGTCCTACTCGAATCTACTGTATACATTCACCTCCTAAACTCACTTTGTGTGGTTTGTATCATTCTCTCTTCTATACAATTTTTTTTCCTCTGAGCCTCCATTTGCAAGTTTCACACTTTTTCTTCTAACTGTTCAGGTCCAATTTGTCAATATGACTTCAACAGCAGATCAGAATGCTAAAGCTGGCCTCGCCTACTCATAACTCCAGCATCACATTCCCAAAGGGCGAAACCAGTGATTATTGGTAACATTACTCCAAAAAGCATTCCTTTCCATTCTGTAATAAATATGACAAATGTGATACCCCTATCCGAAAAATATTTTCCATACCTCCTAGGTTTCACTATATTTAGAAATATTTAGCACTTCTGTATCACGACTGCTTTAATTGTCAGAAATCTGTCTTACCTTGCTTTGGAAAGCAGAGAATACATTAACATGTTGCTGCTTGTACTCTGCTTACTCACTTCCAGACATGATATGATTTAATCTAGATTTATAATATTATGACATTTTATGCCTCAGCTTGTTTAAGTTGATACTGGCAACATGGGATGTGAATTACTTATCAGCAATGCTTATAAACTGGTGCGATGAGCACCATCCAAAGCCCAAGAAGGCAAAAGAAAGAAATTAAGTGTGTAGATTTTACCACTTGCAGAACTTAATTGGCCAGGTAAGAAAATACTTACTAAATGTGAATCTAACTTCTTCATTTCACTCTCCCAAGGATGATATGGATCATTCAAAGTGTCAAGAGGAACATTCCCACCTGAAGCAAACATATATAAAAACTAAAACTATATAAGCACCAATTAATTGCTCACACTGATGTTAATGCTACTGTTAGCACAGCTTTTGTCTGAGAAAGCCCTAGGTGCTGTAGCTGCCTGGAAATCTTGGTGTTTGGCATATTAAACTTAGAGCTTTAGTTCTTATTTTAAAGAAAAGCTTGAAAGCGTGGAGGCGAGGCAGGGACTGAGGGCAAAGCAGCTCCCCAAGCTGCCAAAAATGTTGCTCTGCCTCTATGTCAAAGTGTCCGAGCAGAGCAGGGACAGGGCTGCTGTATGTTAGAGATGCATGGGGGTCTCTTTCTGAGTGAAGTGGGAGAGGCTGGGAAAGGGGATTACATCTTTGCCTGTATACTGCAGGGGGTAAGAGAACCAGAGGGGTCTCAGCATTGCCTTCAACTCCACCTGCCACCATGGGGTAAAGCCCTCAGGGATCGGTTTTTAGTGGGATCAGGAATGTCTTCTCCATAACAAAGCTCCTCCACAATGCTTGTAGCATAGTAATCCTCATTTGGAGACTCAATATTGCGATTGGTACTGCCCCTCACAAATCAGTGATATCTGAACATCATTGTGCCCATGCTCCTCCACAGCAGCCAATCTTTGCTTGGCCCACTGGAGTATTACACCAAGTTCTTAAAACGAAAATGCTGTTTGTGTGCGCAAATTCCTCATTTTCACCAACAAACGTGGAGGAAGGTACAGAGACATTCTCAAAGCATCTGTGAACGTGGATGAGCTTTCCAACTTCCCACATTGTGTGCAGTCCTGAAGGACCAGAAAAAGATGCATATCTGTAGTATTTCTTGCTCCCATTAATTGCTGATCTTATATTGTTGCAGTTGTTTTCATTTTTTTGTCTTTTTTGACCTATTTTCTACTTTGTGCTTTGTTCAGGTTTTTTCCCTACAGCAGAGAAATTGCAAATATAATGTTATCATGAGCAATGTGCTGACTTTGTTTTCTTATCTACCTTAGGACATTTATTTACCCTTTCTTCACTAGAGGCAGACCTTTCCCACTGCAATTGCTTTTCTTTGGCATGTTATTCTGTATCTATAATGGCTTCCTCCAGGGGTACTACCTGATTTACTGCGCTGAATATCCAAACGATTGGTGCACCGACATCAGATTTACATCAGGTAATTACAGCTGCAGGATTCCCAAGCTCTAATCTCCAAACAATTTGTAAGCATTTTGAATTATGTCCTAATCTTCACTGAACATTTGAGTCAAATCTGTTGTGATGGAAATCAGCATAAGACCTGCCTGCTGGCCCAGATAAAACAAGTAAATGCGCAGCAACCTTTTTTTTTTCTGCTACACAGCCACCTTTGAAGGTATATGATGTTATGTGTTAGTCTAAAATCATGAGCCTTGTTTTACTGACACCACTCCAGGGCCTCCTGCTGCTCTGGGCCATGGAGATGCAATCTCAGGCCCCAGGTGCATGGGGGTGTGCCCTCACTCAGCCAGAAGTGTGCACCCAGCAGCGGCTGTGTGCGAGCTCAAGCTGAGGCTTTCTCTTCCCTGCCAGGAAGCTTTGCACTTGATGCAGCTATTCTGAGTGAGAGAGAAAAGGAGGGCAAAAGCCCAGCATGAATGAGGCTTTAGGGACAAAGAGCTCTTTTTTCTTGTGTAAGGCACAGGGGAAGATTAGAGATCACGCACAGTCTGGTTGTAAGTTAATGCGATTCCTTTATATTCTGTGACTTAAAAGCCTAGCTGAATTTCACCCTGCAAAATCCCTCAGAGAATAACTGAACAAGAGCAGTTAGATGGCATTACAGATTTGGTTCTGTACAGAGAGTGTTCTTGAAATGTAAACACAGAAATGAAGATTAACATGGAGGTCTAAGGAAATGTGTTGGATATGACAAGTACAAACTAACCAAAGTATCCTCAGTACCCTGTTTCAGACCATGGATGCAAGTTCAATTTTTTTCAGACAGCATCACACATTAAAAATTCTGGACATTGTTTAGTAAGACCTCCCGTACCCAACAAAGAAAACATCACATCACTTAATTTGCATGATAAATAAAATATATGTCTAATGTGGAAAAAATGAAAAAGAAAACTTGAAATATTAAAGAAGTAACAAAGAGTACATTCTTCCTCTACAGACTCTTACCAATTTTCTGTTGCTACTGGAAGTGTTGAGGTTTTATCAGCATTTAGTCTTTTTTCTATACATTGTAGTGCACACACCACCTCTGTTTCTTTCCTTCCTTTCCAGTCATTGTCAGAGGTGGTTTTCTCAATGTCTAATGTGTCATGAAATGCAGAGCACATCACCTGCAGAGTTTCTCAACCAAGAGCCTCTAGTTTTTCAGTTAAATGGAATATGGTCAATGGATCACTCTGGCCAGATAATGACAGCATCCTTCAGCGAGTACCTGCTCTCTGTGCATCTCCATAGCTCTGTCCAAGCAACCTCACTGGCAGTGGACCGAGAGGTGCTGAGATGAAGGTTCCATTCCTGGCTCCAGTGATGTGCTGGATAAGTGTGTGTTTCTGTGCTCCTCTTTCCCCAGCAGTAAAATGAGAGTTTTGGTACTTGCCTATAGCTCAGTGCTTATGCTGCAGTAGCATCCACAGCTGTGGCTGGCTGTCATCAGCCAGAAACATCCCTTGGATATTTTGTGTCCCCATACTGAGTGTTCCATAAATGGTCACTATGGCCACTTGGAAAGCTCAGCTGAAAGTGCCCTGGTGTCACCAGTCACCTATGCTTCTCCCGTTCAGTAACCTTTTTCGTAGCAATGCATCTTTTGACTTGAAAAAGAATTAATCCATCTCATGTTACAACCCCTATCTTGCTGAAAAGACAAGCCTCACACATGAGCTTGAGTAGGGATAGCTAGACAGAGCTGTCTTTCTAACCCATTTCTTTTTGGTTTCTTAGGCCTCCTCTTATTTCTGCTGGGCATGGGAATCAACATTCACAGTGACCTCCTCCTGCGCCAGCTGAGGAAACCCGGGGAAGTCACTTACAAGATTCCTCAAGGTATATTCTTATCCCCCACTTCCTTGAAGGAAGTAGGGCAGTAGAACAGATAATATTTTCTGACTAAATTGACAGGAAAGTGGCAATAATGGCAGAGAAGCTGGTCTTGCACAGGTACTCAGTTCAGGTGCCTCTCTAAGCTGAAGGGACTGGTGTGAGCTGGCTGCAGACAGCCCAAGGGCATCAGCAAGAATATCTGGAAAACATGAACAGTGAGGAGAGGTTTTAGGGAATGGGCTGGAAATTCAGAGAAGACTGAAGTGGGACACAAGAGGATTTTAAGTTTGTAAAAGGCAGCTGCAAAGAAGGAAATACTCTTCTTGTCCAGAAAGAAGTAGTGGACTTCTTACTGAGCAAAAAGGGAGATTCAAAGTGTAACTTTAGGGGAAAAAAATACAACCAAGGATGCAAGGTGCTGTATTGCCTTTCCAGGAAATGTCTAGCTCTGTAGAGCAATATGGATGGGGATTCAAGAATTTCTTGGGCTCGGTGTTGACACCTTCTGCTGGCTTTTCATGGATGGCGATACATCTCTCCCCGAGTTTCTCACCTCCAATACTTACCTGCCTTTTGTAAATGTTGTGAAAAACTGAGATTCAGATTTTGCATTCCTCAAGGGTGGTGAAGTTTCAAAATATTTTTAGGGTATATAAAAGAATTTACTAATATTAATAATTATAATTTAAATCTAATAATAGTCTTTCTTAAGTTATTTTCCAAATGAAAATAAGTGATTGTGAAAGTCCTGCAAGCCTCTGAGTCCGAATCACCCTTGATTCTTGCATTCATACAAAAATTTGGTGCAAGATTCCCCTTTGGCATGGCTCCACTGGCTTCAGGGAAATGTGTTTGGGTTGCTGCTATGGGCTCTGAATAAGAAAGGGAACATATTCTGCTGCTGACTTTATGTGAAAGAACCTTCTATGTGCAGGAAATGACTGCAACAATCAAATATTTTGTGTTTTGCTGCAGGGGGATTGTTTACCTACGTTTCTGGAGCCAACTACTTTGGAGAAATTGTGGAATGGTTTGGTTTTGCCATTGCAACCTGGTCCCTACCAGCATTTGCCTTTGCCTTTTTCACTCTTTGCTGCATTGGGCCACGTGCTTATCACCATCACAGGTATCAAACTGTTCCTTGCCATATGCTGCTACTTCCTCTTGGAATGCAGTTTGCAAAACGCCAGGGGGGTCCAGAGCCAGGGTTTGAGATAAAATTGAAATGTAATACTATGTACAGGAGGTGTATTGGCTTATTTGTGTAAGGCAGGCAGTCAGCTGGAGCCTCTGTCAAGTGGGACTGGCCTGACAGTCATTTAATCTGACATGAGTTTCATCACTGCTTCCGCCACACTAAAGCTTCCTTTTACTGAGCCTCATAAAATGTGAGCCTTTCCTAAGGTTTCCTTTGCAATCTCTGCAGGTCTTTGGAATAAATATGGTTCCCTGCTCTGAATTCCTAAAATTTCTACTTTAGGCCTGTTAGAACCTTAACAGTATTATCAGCTTTCACTTAATTAAATAACCAGGTGTAAATAGTTTCCGAACGTCTCTTTTGCAGAGTAACACACCAAAATAAACAAAGCAAGGCAGTTTGGAGCAGTTTTAAGGTTCCTCAGCTGAGCTGTATTGAAACTGTGCAGTTTCCCTCTATGTATGCAAGTTCACTGTCGTGCTTATTTTCTTTCAGGTACTATCTCAAGACATTTACGGACTATCCAAAATCAAGGAAAGCCTTGATTCCTTTTGTTTTTTAATGATTGAAATATGGACTCGTTGTTTTGTTTTTATAGGATTTTTTTTTTTCAAATCCTAGTTTTAATGGTAGGTCTGACTATAATTAATTGTATAGATGATAAGCTGGGGTTGTAACAGACAAGAAAGTAGTTTGGAATGGAAGTTCTTGTTTTTAATTGGAGGGGAAATTGCAGATAGTTGTGGGCAAAAGGACTCCCCAAAAAATATATTGGCTTCTCAGTGCAGTTCTGTCCATGGAAAATAAATATGTAACTGCATTGACATCAGAGAAAAAGCATTGGCTAAATATTGATGGAGAAAAGCAGAAAGTAAGCCCATTACTTTGGGAGAAAGTCTTCAACAGCTGCTCCAATTTATAGCACATCTGCAACTGTTTTTTCCTGCCTCCATGCTGTAGCACACGTGTCCTCACTCTGCTGGCACTGCCCTATGTGTTGCCACACTTTAAACCAGAGAAGGGGTTTCATTTTCTCCCCAAAATTACTCAGTCGATTATTTTTCATCTAAAAGTCATCTTAACTCACAGAAACACAATGTAACAAGAGGGAACTTGTGGTGGCGCAAGGCTGGGAGCAGCGTGCCATGGCACAGAGGTGAGACGAGGCACACGGAGATGGAAGCTGGCACTCACAAGCACAATGTCTATGTTCCTTCCTTAAGCAATACTTTCCTCACTGTCAGATGATTAATCTTCAGCCACCAGGGCTAGTTTTATAAATGTACTTTGTTATAGCAATTGGAGCTCCATTAGCATTTCTTTTCTCTTGCAAATCCAGATTTTTTTTTCAGAATAAAATTTTTTCCACTCAAAACCACTCAGTTGTTGTTCATAAAAAGATTTGAGATGGTGATGGATGACAAAAATTACAACAAATACTCTGTGTTTAAGAAAATGTTCTCTGACACTGGCAGTACATTTTGTCTACAGAGAACATTTTCAGATATTCTTAGTAGGAAATGATGCAGAGATATTGAATTTTTACAAAAAGACAGAATGCCTCTTCCTGATTTCAGGGTACTCAGGAGTTTTCAAAAAAATGTCATTAACCCCAATAGGAAGAGATGTCCACTTGGATGCTGATAGTTGTAGTTACCCTTTAGAGCATAAAATCCTTCTAAGAAGCTGGAAGGAAAAAGATCAGACTGCACACATGAAACACACTACCTGCTGTTGGAGTAACCTAATTGATTGTATGCAATTTCCCCCAAAACACAATAAAATGTATGTGAAACACAGAGCCGTGTTAGCCTATAATTTACTGTTTGCAGAAACAAGTCTCTGTGATGTTGCTTACCAAGTTCTGCTCACGCTGGCTTCTTCCTTCTGGGCAAATTCTCCCTTCTTTGCTGATATTATTAATCGTCTTCACTATCAGAGACCAGAGCAGCCAGCGGAGGCTGGGTCCCACTGTACAGTCCCTCTACAGCCCACAGGAGACCCAGACCCTTTGCCATGCATAGGCAAAGGTAAGGGAGGGAGAAAATAAGATTCAAGCGGAATTGTCACGTGGAATGAGAGTTTCTGCATTAGCACCACAGGCATGTTTTCCTTTGGTTACCTTATTTAAAGCAAGGCTGGAGGCAATGAGGATACCAGGTTGGAGGGAATGACCTCTTTCTCAGTGAGTGGATGCTGAGTGTGAGCAGCAGCCATGCTCCCCAGAGCTCCTTCCCTCATCATATCCTCCTTGATGTTTCCTCCTTGCAATTTTTTCCTCCAAAGCCTCACAAGTGATGGGAAAGCAAATAGTCCATGAGTGCCAGTGTTCCTAGGTGCTGTCTTCTCCATCCATTTCTGAGCCACGGGGAGAGCAGGACCATGCTCTGCCTCACCCTTTTGGCCAGAACAGGACTTGTGCAGATTTCTCTGTCCCACTCCTCACACCCAAACGTGACTATTCCCTGCATCTATTTCGTCTTGCTCAATATGTGCACCAGATAAACTGTTATTGCCACGGTCAGTCCCAAATACCACTGCACAGAGCTGGGGGTCAGAGTGGGAGAACTGGTGCTGGCCCAAGGTGGGAGATAGCCTGCCTGCAGGCTGGAGAGCCCCACAGCCTGGCACCCCTGCACTCATCCACCACAGGGTGTCTCCAGGTGCTGGATGCCTTGCAGGAGTAACTCCATCCTCTGTCATGGGCCTTGGACACGTTGCGTGGGAAAAGGTTGGTTTCAGGCAAGAAAGGAGCACAGCTTCCTTCTGCCCAGTCCTGCAGCATTTTTGGACAGCTTTGAACCCCCTACACCCAATGATTGCAGTTAATTGTCATGGAGAGGAGACACAGGCTGTCCCCATGTGGAGGTCCTCTGTGTGGCTGGTGGCTGCTGCTCTCCCTCCTGTTGCACCATGCACAGGAATGCACCAGAGCAGCACATCTCCTGAGAAATTTCTTTCATCATCCCTTACTTTTATAAGGAAAAATGTATTTCCCTTGCCTGTGGGAGAAAAAACAAAGCAGACATTTTCATAACCTTCTGCTCCAACCTCTGGAAACTATGTACACATATGCTTTCGGAGCTGACTGTAGAATATTTTGTAAAGCAGCACTTCTCTGACTTTCTTTGCAATGTCCTTTTGTTCTGCCAAAATCCAACAGATGTGTCCTCTGCTGGTAAGCATTTAAAATACTAGCCATTCCTTTTCCCCCCCTTTGCAATAGTGTTTTCCATTTGGTTTCCTTCCATCATTCACATCATAGCCTTCATTTATCTTCGAGGAATATTTATGTTTGGGTGCTGGTCCCCTGGAGAGAGCCTTCCCCAGAACAGCTCTTAGTGCCTCTGCTCTGCGAGAAAGACCTCTCTTCCGTAGAGCTGATAACCCAGCCTTCATCCCTGCTGGCAGTCTGCTGGGAAAATGAATCCTTTATCCACAGGACTCTTGTTAATTTAATTATATTTGTACCATTGGAGTGTTTTTTTCAAAAGCTGACTTTCCGCAAACATGCACTACACTGCTGTGGTAATACACAAATGGCTTAATCATGCATCCGACAGCTGCTGCTGTAGAATGTGTTTTCTGCACCTAAGAGATCACACAGACCACTTATGGACTCCAGAATTTAGATATCTAATCTCTTCTGACAACCAAACCCAGAATTAAATGCTGTTCACTGGGAGGCAAAGCGGAGAACAATGGCACTTGCCAGCCCTCATTCCCGTCTCAGTGTGCCACACACACTTCAGCCTTTGCCTGGCTTTAGTCCATGCTCCAGATAAGAGGTCAGTCAAGACAATAGAAACCAGTTCCAGGCAATGTAGGGCATTGGTAGTTGTTTTAATGTACATATTTTATGTAATATATTTACACAAAAGGCACACTTCCCCGCGCCCCAGCCAAGTTTTGGCCCTTGAGTGACTCCCTTTAGGACAAGTGCTCATCTGAGAGCTGCACTCCTGCTCCCATTACTCTCCTGGAATTGAGGAGCCCCTTATGCTTGGACAGAAGCTCTGAATATTTCTGCAGAAGTATCAAATGGTGTGCCCTGAAAACACAATTACTGAGGATCTCTCCCCAGGTAAGCAGTCTGCTCTAATGGCTTAGGCTCAAGAATATCTGTTTTGTACTGTTGACTGTGTGACTTATTGACTGATGAATTCCACCCAGTTAGTCACCACTTTTGGGGTCCTTCCCTTCCCTTCCCTTTTCATTTGTCTTTGGAAATGGTCTCAAAGGCCAGGATTTGTTTTCACAGCAGGTGACAAATGCAGTTAAGACCTGTAGGTGCAGATACAACATAAATAAGGTACAGCCTGTTGCATATTCTTGTGAGACAGTTATTATAATATTGTAAAATATTCCAAAAATGTAAGAGATCCAAATACACTGAAATGCAGGAGATATTCTGTGATATTTCATCACAGAAAAAAGCTTTAAGGTTCATCCACTGAACCTTATGATCACCTGCTGACAGTAGAGGGATCATCTGTTTGTATTTGACTTGCTTGTCCAATTAACAAAATCCTTTTTAATGCAAATCATCACAGGGTTACATTTAAATCCAAGCATAGTTCTGGAAGCCTCATATCCTCTATTCTGCCACCTCTGGGTCCTCCTGAACTGGTCTAATTTTCTCAGAGCAGGCATTACTAGAGATGTCTCCTGTCAGACTCAAACACCGCTGTCCCTGTGTGAGTAATGTGATCTAGGAAACGCAAACATCTGATACTAATTCAGAGCCAGGGCATGCCAGATCTTCACCATGCTCTGTGAGTAAAGCCATTGATGGCCAGTGAGCTGCTCATGAACATGCCATTATTCACCTCAAAAAGAGGTAGCAAGTTGGATCTCTGCAGGAGCAAAGAGGGGGGCCCACACCAAGAAGTGCCTAATAGCAACACCTGGAAATGTAAAGGAAGGTACTAGGCTCTGGTTCTGGTCTGTGTTATCACAAGTTACAGCTGCCTTCCCAACAAACCTACCTTTAGTGCTCTAAGTCTAAAAGATAAAAGAAAACTACAGTTTTCAAAAATCACAGAATCACAGAATCACAGAATCACAGAATGGTTTGGGTTGAAAAGGACCTTAAAGATCATCCAGTTGAAATCCCTTGGCCATCGGCAGGGACACCTTCCACTAGACCAGGCTGCTCAAGTTAGTTCCTTTGCATATTAAGAGAGGAGACTGATTGTAACTGATTCAGTATTTGGAATAATCCCAGCCGCTTTTCAGGTAGGTGCTGAGGCCTCTCCCCGCCAGCAGAGTCAGTGGAGACATTAGCTCCTCCAGGCAGTGAGTTACAACACCCATGCCAGAAGGCTCCAATCCTGCATAGGAGACAAGGATGCTGGAAATACATCCCAGGAAGTCCACATTCATTCATTTAATGGTATATGCATCGCCTATGACTAGGCGGGAAACAGCTGTTTGGGCTCTCTGACCAGCAGTGTCATTCCCAGAACCTGAGTTACCCTATTTGAACCCCTCTCATGTCAGCCCCAGCATCACAGGCACCTGCCAGGTTGCTTTCCATTTTACTTGCCTACTTTTGCCAAGTTTGCCATGGAAGACTACATAATACTGTCCCAGCCACACCTCCCTACTATACCAAATACCCTGTGTGTGTTCAGGCTGAATATGCCCCTGCTTTGCAGTGTTGCTGCCATGGGGAAAAGCCCTTCACTGTATGTGGATCTGTTGCATTTTTATGCTATGTGGTAAAAAAGAGGAGGAGGCTGCTGAGGGGGTTCTTTCAATGAGTTCACATCAGCCTTGACTGGGCCTGAACTGAAATCTGTATGGGGTGCATTTGTCTTGGCTGAGTGGTGAGAGGGGAAACAGCTCCATGAGCCCCCTGTGCCCCCATTGAAAATATAATGAAAATTGGTCACTGGCCATGGACTCCCTGTGCCCACAGGGTATCACACCTGTGAAGGCGAACACAGCTTTCTGGCAACCTTGGGAGAGTCCCCCTCTGCATCCTCATCTTCATTTTCTCATCCTTGAACCTCCCTAATAGGGGGCTGCCAGCCCTGGGGATGTTACAGCAGAGAAAAGCCCTCCTTGCCCAGCGCAGTCAGGCACATACGCGCAGCCCCGAGTGAGTCTGTTTTCTGTCATGGAAACTCCTGAACTGACTTCCATCTCCCCAGCAAGAGAGCAGCTCACACATGATTTGGAAATCAGTCTCTGCCAAAATAGTATCTCTGCCATTTGACCAGAAAATCTGTGTTTCAGATCTCTGCAGGAACAGAAACCCTGTCCTTTCACCAATTAGAAACTTGGATGGCATTCAAGTAGAGGAAACCAAGAAAATTATGTTCACGGTGGATTTCTAGAGATGGGGGAAGCTGGCTCTGGCAGGCCTACAGGCAATTTTAAAATACCAGCAAATATCACTCTTGGGATAAAAAGCTGGAATTAAAGTACATTTGCAGCAATGGAGTCCCCTGATCTAAATCCTCTCATTCCTCTGCTGGTAATTTGTATCTGGTAGTAAATAGGAAAACGTGTATTTCAGCATTGAATGTATTAATCCTGTCTTCTGCACAGTGGGGTGGATCCTGCCCCTTGCACATCCTGGCAGGCTCGCACACTGAGAAATATTTCTGGGGATAGTAACTGAGCTATGCCAGGCAGTCCTCTTACATGTGATACAACTTTGGCTTCAGAGCCAGAAAGCCAGAGAATGAGTCCAAAGTGTTACAAGCATAACTGCAGATAAAGTCATAAACAGAAAAATGGGGACTGTCACAAAACTGAGCTGGACACCCTAGAGCTGTGCTGATAACATTGGGCTGAACTCAGGCTTGGCAAATGGCACTTTGCAGCATGTCAAATGGCAAAATTCTCCTTGACTTCAGCAAGGCTCTGGTTTCACATGTGTTTTCTCTGTTCAGATGTACTAATGGCCTGTAGCCAGTGATTTTCAGCTCTGTTTCTACCCAGCGTGTGTTAACCCTGGCAACTCAGGCAGGCTTTTTTTTTCATAAAACAATATTGCACTTTTCCCTCATTTCTGCCGAGATGCTTTTTCACAGGCATTTCAGAATTTTTTCTCTCCCTAGATCTTGGGCTCTTAAACATACAAGGAGCAGTAGGAGAGGCTGAGTTTGTACATCTCTGCCTTCCCCTTCTTCTCCAGTCTGGTTTAGCCACCAGCTCAAGCAGAGATTGCCACTCCTGCAGCCCAGCGGAGAGTATCTGCCCTTCTGTCAGGACAGAGGCCAACCCAAACAGCTCTCCCTCAGCATCCTACAATGGTGAAACCTTCCACCATTTGATTAACTTATGGTTTGCTTTGGTTTTTTCCCTTGCTCCTGTGCCAAGAAGAACCTCCTTGAAGAGTTTCCTCTCCTTCAGTCCCCTCCAAGGTTTCTGTATGGTGTGCTGTTTGGGTCTGTGTCAGCAAGCTCAGCATCACCCTTCAGACTCCACCTGAACCGGCATACCCCGAGCTGTGTTTTGGCTCTGTGGGGTTGATGCCCTTCCATCTCTCACTTTTCCTCTTGGCTATCTCCTAGGCTTTTCCTCTGCTCTTTTTAAAATGGATCTCAGCATTTGAGGTTCTGGGCTTTATGAGATGCTGCAGTTGGGATTTTGCCACCCTGGGAGATGCAAGCCTGTACCCTGCACACTTTCCCTATGCACCTACCCAGCATGAAGCCTAGACTCTCAGAAGGAAAAGAGAGGCCGGTAGAAGAAACAAAATGGAGTTTCCTGCCCTAAAAGCAAATGAAGTTGGAGGAGACTAGAAGATTGTTGAATTTCCACCCTTCAGCAGGTCATGGAGGAGGTGAACACAGGGGCAATTCCTTGTATTCCCTGAGAGGAATGAAAGGGTCAGGTCCTGGACTAGGGTGGGGAGTACATGGCAGGACTGCCTTGCTTGGGAGGTCAGCCCAGGTCAGATGAGGAGCTCCATAGAAGGTTAAATGACAGTAAAACAGGAAAACTGTTACCTGGGAAGGTCATTGGGAACTTTGGGGATGAAGTCCAGGATGGCATGAAGGCATCAGTGGGGCCAACACTCACTGCCCAGACAAGTCATTCCCAGTCTTAGCACTTCAGGCTACTGATGAAGGAGCATCTTTAACATCAGCTCTGATGAGTATCAGTGGACAGGTCTGCATGTTCAGGGTGCCATCCTTACTTTGAGCATGGCGTTACGCTTTCTGAAGTGAGATCATGCTAATGGTTGATGCTGAGCTGTGAGTTCCCTGGGACTCCGGTGGCCAGGGCTCTATTTAGACCCAGTCTATCTCTGACTTATTCCAGACTAGACAAATGGGTCCTGGCTAGAAAGGCTACATGAAAAAGTTTACCAATTGGGCTTCCTTTATTAGAAAGGCAGATTCGAATGCTGCCTCAAATGTACCCGTTTGTGCAATGCTGTCTGGATGATGTCCAGATGTTGTAATCCAGACGTCACCGTGTTATATCCAAATAATCGTTATCATTAATTTGAAACCAATATTCAGTGAAACTGACCCACAACTTCTGGTTGAGCCCTTGCTTTGCAGGGCAGCTGGTGCCACAGCACCATCTCCTCAGTTTTTCTAGCTCTGAGCACATCTCATTTGAGGTCTACTGACACTGTGTTGCTGCTGCTCCTGCTCAGAGAACATGATGAGCTCTTGCCAGCTTCAGCTGTCCCTGCTCCCCTGGTGGAAGCCGTGACTGGGAACTGAGTGAACTGGAATTTGAGTAAATCAAAGGAATGGCTTGATTATGCCAGATGTCCTGGGCAATTAGAGTGTTACAGAGAGAAAAAGATCTTAACCGCAGCAGTGGGTTTGCCTGGGCATCTCCCAGGAGGTCAGTGAGTACGTGATGGTTTCTGACAAGAACACCAGGCTTCCTTCACCCAACACACTTTTGTTTGGGGTTTTCTATTGTGCTTAAACTCTGAGAGGAGGAACAGCCAAGGAGGGGTGACTCACAGCCGTGCTGGAGGCAAGGCAGTGACTCAGAGGTGGAGCTGGCTTGCGGTCCAGCTGCAGCCTTATACCACAGGGCAGTGGTGGGGCTGGAGAGGCTCCCAGCACACTCTCCTTACTAGCAACCCTGACAAAAGATGCAGTGACTTTTTCTTGGCATCTTTTAGCACATTCTCTGCCAAAAATTGCTCCGTATGTTCACCTGCTTCCATCTGACTTAATCTTCTCTGAACACAAGTGACCAGGCTTAGGCACAGGATTGTAACAAAGACTACTGCAAATGCCTCGCCTGACACATCCGACAACTGTATTTACCTTGGTTTACATCTCAATCACACTGGGGACTCATCACAGTCCTGGGGGTGATTAATGCACCACAGTGCCCACCCATGACACCTCCTCAAGGCATCTCTGTGTGACTTGGAAGGACCTCCTATGGAGGCTTCATCCAGCCTGGAGAACTGCTCAGCTTTAGCAGGTGATCCTTGCAAGAAGGAGCTTGTTAGCACTGCCCAGTCAGATCTTTTGCAGGGAAGCTGTTGTGAGAGGCAGGTGCATGCTCACTCTCGTGAGGCAGATGCTAAGCTGTCCCCATCCTGCTGTCTGAGAAAGTCCTTCAGCATAACAACTCATTGCCCAGCTGCTATCGTGGGAAATGGCCGAAAGGGCTAAGAAAGCTATGCAGAAGAGCTCAAAGAGTAAAGCACACTCCTTCCCCAGAAACAAAAGTATGCACTCAAAACAGGACACAGATTTATTCCCCCACTTCCTAGAGCTGATGAAGGTAACAGAAGCAATGATATAACATCTCATGTGGAAATCGTGAAAATAAAGGTGTTTTGGGCCTGCTCATCTCCAAGGAGCAAGGAGTGAAGAAGGCAGGTGGCTGGAGGAGCAGCTCATCCATAACTGCCTGAGCTGGTCTAGGCACTGCATGTCACCTGCTCCTGATGCTGGGCTCAAAACCCTTCAGTTTATTGTCTTTTATTTCTCTTCACTGGGAGGATTTCTCAATCACAGCAAAGTGTGTTGTGGTGATATTTTTGTCCCTTGGACTGAGGACATGTTGACAGGCTCACTTCCTACCAACTGCAATGCTGCCATTGCTTAATGCAGAATGTTGTCACATTACTGGTTTCTCAGGCAGAGCATTTCAAGTTTTTAACCTCTTGTTCAAATGGTTTTATGAAAATGCCATGACAATTTTATTGCTATAGCCATAAACATCAGATGCTGTGCAAGTTTCAGTCCAAGCAGCCTAAAACCCCATTTATTTCAATAAAATTACCATCAGTAATTTGTATCTTTTCATTTAAGAATGTGTTCACACATGTAGGAAATTAACTGTTTTCAGATAAAATTGCTTATTGACAGCAAATTACTATTATTTTGACTTGCACTAACAGTTGCTAATAATGCAAGATGGGAAGGGAGAGGAACATGTGTCTGTACCAGCTGTTGTCTCACTCTTATCCAAAAAGCATGAAGAAGTTGCTGGCAGTAATCACAAAAAGATTCTCTTTCTTCCTCTTCAAGCACAAGCATAACAGCTGTTGCCTCTGGCAAGTGTAATGTTTGCCCTATTGATTCTCATCCCATACAGAATTTTATAACACACCAAAGAAAAATAAGTCCCCTAAATGGTAAAAGTTGTGCAATGAATCAAACTTGTTTACTACGGCAAGCACTCAAATAAGAAAAAAAAACCCAAAACCAAACATAATCTGCCCACAGAAAGATATAATGACCCTAAATCCAGACCTGTCCCACACAAAGAAGGCCAGTAGTAGCAGAAATTATCAGCTCTGGTCTCCTGGTGGGACACTGCCTCAGTTTTCCCACAAGCCCTTTTCTGTCACTATCAACAACTGCACTCCTTCTCCCTCTGGGCAGCAAGTCTCTTTCTGGATAGAAACTTGGTTTTCTTGTTCCTCATTGAGCCACCAGAAAGTGCTGGCCTTGTGGCAGTGAAGTGGCACGGCTGGGCTCCCCTGGGCAAGGCGGATCCCGACTCTGCTCTCTGCTGCCAGGGGACACTTGGAAGCTGGGTCTGCTCCAGTAGCACAACATCTCCTTACCTGAGCTGACAAAGTAGATGGAAACACACTGTTTTTGTATGGTTTTGTACGCTGCTTTTTCTTATAATTGTGTAGTGTCATGGCCACGAGAACAATTTTCCCAGGGGAATCTCTGTCACGGCAGCCTGGGTACTACGACAACCAGCAGCCCATATAGTGCTAGCTCTGCAGGGCAGCTAAACCTTTGCTTGGCAAACCCAATCCCTATTAATACGCATCACAGAGAGAAAAAATATCACCTTCTCAGTACAGGCAACCCCTGAGCTCTGAATTTATTTTTTTGGCAGCCAAGCTGCTCATTTACTGTCATCAGCATCACCCCTGATTTCCCTCCCTTGGCTGTGGGGTTTTAATGCTGTACATAGCCTGCACAGTTCCTTGTTTCTCTCCTTTTCATTGTGAGACCCTCTGTCTGTCTCACCAGTACATTGCACTGTATTCTGGTACTGACTAAAAAAGTTTCAGGCTGAGGTGAAATAACTTGTATCAACTCACTGCAAAATAATATTAAAAGAGATGGACTAGTAATGAGAACTTTGAATCCCCTTCTTATAATCCAGCTTATTAACCACAAGAGAACTTACATAACAAGTGCACGCTCAGGGATCCAGGGTAATGTTTCTTCAGTTACAGCAGTATTTTTTCCTGGCAGATTTCATGGGCAGCATGGTCAAAAGCAAATGCTAGAACCTAATACTCCTTCACAAGCAGCTAATTTTGATTAATAAATCAAAAGGTGCAGACCAGCTAAAATCTATAACATATGCAAGGAGCTAAAATGATTTGTGATACTTTGGGACAAATCTCATTCATTCAGAAGGGCAGCGGGCTGGAGACGATGATCCTCACTCCCAGGATTTAATTTCAGCTGAAGTGAGAGGTGCTCAGCTAGCATGCATACTGTAGAAGCATAATTTGTCATTCGATCAAAAGTCATGATTTGGATGTGGAAATGACTAGGTAAAATCCAGTGATTTACTCTCATGCAGAAAGAGATTAGAATACCAAATCAGCTTCTTGAAGCTTAAAAGATCTATACATCTAAATTTCCATATTCTCCAAAGCCAGCAATTAATTTTGGGTAAAATTGTCTGATGTGATCGAGGGCACATGTGGACTAGAAGCCAATGGTGCCATTTGGCCCCTCAGTAGGTCTTTGTCTGCTGTTAGCTTTACAAAACTCAGGGAAGGTGATGTTCATCATCCAGGATGAACAGCTGCTGCTGGAGCTGTTCCTTGGACAAAGTGCTGGTCAGCCAGGTGCCAGCAATTCCTCCCAAGTATATTTAATTTTGCAGTGTAAGTTTTTGAGCATATTTCTTAAGAGATGGCAGTCGCTGGTATGAATAAATACACAGATCCACCTGCTAGCCAGTTTGAAGCAGGTCTACTCAGATGCCAGGAACTGGGATAGCTGGCAAATATTCTGGCTCATTTTTTGATCTGTTGCATGAATTTTGGCAGGGCATTTCTCACTGTAGCAGCTTCCCTTCCAGTTTTTCAAGGCGCAAGCACTTTGTGTGACAGGTTAAACGTAGTCTTGTCTTTATACAAAGCCTAACGAGACGGGACTCTGGCCTCAGCCAGTGCACCTAGACCAAAGTTGTTGAATTTAGTTTTTTTAGTTAGGTACATCTGAAAAAAAAAATACTCAGGAACCTGTTTGCCACCAGCAGCAGATCCAGGGCCTCTTGCAGGACAAGTCACATAGCAAAACCAGGCAAAATTTGCTGCCAGTGAGATCCCCAGTCAGAGTCCTGACAACTGACTGGTGTTGTAATATCAATGATATTAAGTGAATTCAACTTGCTCACAACCAGTTTTGGATCACACAGGTGGTGAAGTGTCTGACAGAATACATGCACTGGTTTTTCCCTCTGGAGACCCCTGGCATCTTTCAAACATTCAACTCTTTTCCAAATCCTATGGAATTCTGGATGAAAATAATCCTTCACTGGAAGAAGCTAGACACCATGCAGTTTCTTGGCACCAGTGTGACAGCCATGGTGCTGCAGCAAGCAGTGGTGGCACCCAGGAGGTGCTGGTTCTGCGGGAGGCACTGGTGGCAGGCAGGTGGCACCTTGTCCTATGTCCTTATTGAGCTATTGAAATAATTCCTTTATTCATCCACTGTTGGAGGCTCAGCACCAAGAAAATATTTGGCTTCTTTGTCAGCATTTTTTCAGGGGACTCCATATTTTTGCCACTGGCTGATGTTGGAAGCCATACAATCTGCAGCAAAAATGTTTGCTAGCAGAAGGGAGAAAATAGTAAATATACCTCCCTCATTAAAAGGAAATATTTTCCTACAGTCATCAAGCAACACAAGCTGGCAAACATACTCATCTTAAATGCTCGTTGTAGGGCATCGCTATCCATTTATTTCCTGAAAGCTGCACTGTCTTGTGTAATTAGCATGGTAGAAGCTGCTGGTGTAGTTTCCAGTGGAGATGGGGAAACAATCCAGCTGATCCTTGCCTAGGGTAATTTCAACAGAGTTGGTGCTACACAGAAGCTGGGTGTCTCTGGCAGGAAAAAGATCCCAGCCCAAAAAGCCCCTTGGAACCCCAGGCAAAGAAGCAAAGTCTGATATAGCTCAGGTAGTACCATTTCTGGGAACTGCCCCAGCTGCACCAGGGACATAATTCCAACACAAAAACCAAAAACCAACCCAGGCATGCAGGCAAGGGCAGTTAGGCAGGAGGGAAAATCATGGGGACTACCCTCCACAGACTCCCTTGAAGCCTGGCTGAGCATTGCCCCATGCCTGAGGCTGCCAAGGGAGAACCTCAAGCTGGTGCCACTCAGTCAATTTCCATTATGCCACTTCCAGAAAAATATTTTTTAGCTTTCAAATGGTGGAGTAGGGGAAGCTAAAAGGACTATTTATTCACAGTGATTCTTTGTTCCAGCAGTTAATGAGCAGATTCTGCAGACTGGGTGATGTCTCCTCTAAATTGCTCAAACCAGAGGTCACAGTGGCCCTTTCAAGGGCACTGGCTTTGTGTTAGCTGTCTCTGTTTGCAGAGGATGGATCACTTTAATTTTTCAGTGCAGGTGGGTCACAAACCTAACAAGGCTCTGATCACTTTCTGCAAGGCACCAAGCACGCGTTGACAAATGAGATGTCGTAGCACTTCTCAGGAGGTGATCAGCATCTGGCAAAATAAAAGGCTGCAGGGCTGAGCTATCCAGACAGCCTACACAACAATAAATTACACATTGAAGTTGCTGTACTGGCAAATGTATTAGTCACTCACACTCAGCAGTGCTTCTCACACAGCTGGGCACATTGACATTAAACCTTACCTGCACTGGGAAATGACTCTGTCTCTCAAATATTTTCAAGAGCCATTCTCTTGCAGATGGTTTGAGGAAACAAAGATATCCTGAGCTCTACTGCACAAGGCCATGAGTAACTTATATAATTCACTTTCTCTACTTATAGAGGAATTGCTGGGTACTGTGTGCTTAGCAAAAATCTGTCCTTGATGGTAATTTCAACATATATGACCACATTCCTCATGAAAGAAAGGCAGACTGAATTTTTTTTTCCAGGTTGCATTTTCCAGCATTTGGGGGTTTGCTACGTAAGTCTGGATTTGACTGTCTCCAAGTTTTCTAGTTAACACCTATTGGTTCTTTGCCCTGAGGTCACACACACAGAGTATAATCACCAAAGAAAATGCCTGATATCAACAATCTCATAGTGATTCCCAGCTCAGCTTGTGTTGAATTAGGGCATTCCAAATTTGAACATGGTGTAAACCACCTTACACAAGCAGTATTTGCACAGCGATAATGAACTGTAGTCAGCAGAGTGGTTTTGGTGCAAGTGGAACTGGAGTGTTTTTATTTTAGACCTCAGAAAGCATCTGCAGGCTCGTTTGCAGCACCTCAGCACAGCAATCCACTTCTCAGTTCAGTGCACTGTCTGCTGCTATTGTGCTGCATCAACTGAGTTCAAAAATCCAAGGGAAACAGTATTTACAAGATGGATTTTAAGACCTTATTCTTTAGGATTAATTTGTTATTTTCCAAATATGCAAGCTCATTATTCCTTTATTTCAATATGAAGGGTGATGGGGATTTGTCAGAGCTGGAAGGGAGGCCAGAAAAGTAAGCTCAAGTCTGAATAAATTATCTTTTTTATTTCATGGTAAAAGCTTGATTTTGGATTACTGATCATTGGGATTTATCAGCAAAACCCTAGGCATAAAAACCATTGTGCTCAAAAACTACAATTAATTCAGCCAGATTGCACATGTGCTATGCAGGAAATTCTATTCCTTTCATGTATAAAGGATTTTATTTGTTTATGCCATTGAGTATAAACCCCATGTTTCTCCAGATGTGCCGTGCAGCCCAGGTGCTCCCACTAGAGTATGAGGGTCCTCCTTTGGTGGCTGGCGAGTACTCTCATTGTGTGACCTTCATGCTGCACAATGAGGGATATCAGTTATCAAAAGTGAAACACTCTGGTGAACTTGGGAATTTCTTGTGTGGTCAGCTAACAAAACAACGGAGAAGAAAAGAAACTTCCTGCTCTGAATTGATTGGTGTAAGGCATGTCCACACCAGCTCTGCTTACCCTCGGTTTGCTTTGATATTGTGGTTATTTTGGACACATTGAAGCGACCATCTACCTTTACCTGCACAAACCTAAAAATAAACATAAAAGGAGGGGTAAGCAAATGCAGGCCATGGAATTCCCTGTAAAGAACTGTGGTATAGAGACTCCTGTGCCAAAGAGTTATTTTGCCTTTCATTTCATGATCAGTATGGATAATTGGAAGGTTTTAGAGCACTCTAACGAGCACAACATACGGGAGAAACTTGCTTTCCAGGGATTTAATTTGCTTTGCACAAAACAAGGTGTAACCACAGCTACTTCCCAACTCTTGGTGAACAGAGGGATTCCTCCCAGCCATAGGTAGCTATCTAAAAGTGAAGCAATCTGCCATTTGCCTAGGTTCCCCCTAATGGTAGAGGGAGAACCAGGCACCCCAGAGGGTCTGACCTACCCAGGCCAGGTCTCTCCTACAAAGGGACCAACAAGGTCTCCTGAAGCGCATACTCTTTCCTCCAGATGAAAAGTGAGCCAAGACAGGGTAAGGTACAGCGCACTGTAAGGCTGTAAGAGAGGGAAATCTGACTTAGGGATCAGTCAGCACAGTTAAAGAAAAGCAGTCGATTTGGCACACTCAAAGTAGATACTTGTCTTTCATACAGCTGAAGTCAGATGAGATAAATCCTATCATAATGACCAGTTTGTTGCTAGAAGAAACAATCTCCCTTGAAGATACATCTGGATTCCTTCTCAGCCTTGCTATTGACAGAACCATATTAATTTTGGGTTAACATGAAGGTCATTGCATTGTGAAGAAATACATTGACTTGAGCTTAAAAAAAAAAAAAGGCTTTTGTGGGCAATGTAAAATATTTGAAATCCCTCATTTCCTCACTTTTGACTGCTTTGTGCAGATTTCAAAAATGACATGATGTCCATAAATTATGAAATTAAAAGTCTGAGTGATATTAGTCAAGCTACTAATTTACTCAGAGGTTCCCACCTCCCTGAAGCCAGACCTTGCAGTGTTTGTGTTCTCTCTGCTGCTCGTTTAGGAAGATATGTACACAAACTAAGTGTCAGAGCAAGGCCAGGTCTTCCCAGTGTCCCAGCTCACACCAAACCCACTAGCCACAGTACTTCCCCAAACACTACACACAAGGGAAGTGTGACAGAGGACCAGAGCAAGAAAACACCTTCCTGTCCCAACCTGATTTAAGGGGAGAAAAGCCATATTTTCAGCCTGCAAGAGGAAGATGTCCAGGCTTCAGATTACCACAATGAAAAGAAACCCAACCCAAAACCAACAAAACAGAAGAAAAAATAAAACCCCAAATGCAGCTGGTAGTAGCTCTGACAATCAAGCTGTAACATTTTCTACAGGTGAAATGGAGACATGACAATACTCACTGTGCTGCTCAAGAATGCTGTGTTCAAGGTCTTCTAAAATCCTCCTTTTCCTGTTTAAACTGAAATGCAGACACATCTCGACCTCATTTTTTTTTGGTGGCTGCATGACTCCACAGCAACTGCAGTTCCAACTGAACCACCACTTAATTTTCTCTTTCTCTGGGAAATTCTGAAGTGCCTCTCTTCATATTAAATTATTGCTGCTCTAGTGGAGAACAGAAGAGATCCCGTTATATTATTTTTGGTTCATTAAGTTTCTAATTACTTTGATTTTGATATTGAAAAGCACTAATTAGTGCTTTTAATGTGTAATATTATTAAACTCCTACAATTGAATTAATAGAATTTTAAAGGAAAAAAATAGTAAGTATTTATTCCCAATGAAACATATAGTAGAATTAAAGGCTGAGAATACTTAGGAATTACCGAAGAGTAAAAAATGTATAGAACTAACTGCTAGTATCTCATAACCAGGCATTCTGAGTCCAGAAAATTAAATTAAGATTAGACTTTTAAACCTTACAAAAATCGCAGCTGAAACAATTCACGGTGAAACCTCTTAAAAAGCCAAAACACGCGTCTCTTGTGTGAGTATTTTTTAAATTTGGCTTTAAAGACACCACATATGTTTTCCAAATAAATTCATTCTATGTAATTACTGAAAGGCAGTATTTAATCCTTGTTTTCAAACTTGTAATTTAAATATTTGGATAAGTATAACCACATCGCTGAGCATCCTGTCTCTATAAACAACCCTGTGCTTGAAAATAATTATTACCCCACTGAAGCATTTTCTTTTTTGTTTCACCTTTACATCCCTAATACATGCTGACAGTATGAACTTCGTTTTCATACAGGGCTTTCATTAGATTTGCTTACTTTTGGTACAGCTTAGTGAAAATGTCAGACCATGAGCACCAAGAAATGCTTGTAGAGGATGCTACTGTGTGCTCTTCACAACAATTTGAAAAAAAATATTAGCAAGCATGCAACACTTTCCATTTCAACTTTTTGAGGCAGAATCACAGATACTCAAAGGCAACACAAGAGGCAAAAGTGGATGCCAGGTGGAGCAGCAGCCACACCACAGTGCCGGGGGGGCACAAAGCAGCAGAGTGCTCGTGAGTCTCACCCGTAATTAGATATCGACTTATCGACCTGGAAGAAAGGTTGCTCTGCCCAGGATGCCACCTCCAGCTCCCTGTAATTCAGAAGCTGCTTTTGGCTTCTCCCAGCTTTGCCAGAGCAGAGGATGTGACTCCGCGGGGAGGGCGGCAGTGCTGGAGCCCTTCCCTGTCCCCAGCGCTGCGCTCCAGGCTTCCCCATCCTGCAGGGAAGGGTACTGCCAGGGTGGGGTACCCCACGGGTGCATCAGCACCCAGGGCCCAGGCTCCTGCAGCTGTAGAGCAGCTGAATGGGTGCCTGAGTCCCGGGAGCCCCATTGCAGAGCTGCTGTGCTGCTGCAGCTGGGACTCCACTGCTTCCCTACCCAGCTCTAACAATTACACTTGGCAATCATTAACTTAGCTGAGTAAGAACATTAGCTTTCTAATACAGCTTGTCCATCAGGTTTTTAACAATCTTAACTGCATGAAACCTGACGACATCTGCTACACCAAGCAGCCTAATTTTCTAGCCCAGCTGAACATTTTCAATTTGCATACACTTTGCATACAATTTCAGCTGCAGTATCTTCCCTCTTCAAGGCATCTTTCTTCCTGCTTCTTTTTCTATTTCCACAGGATCTCACTGCTTTCTTCCTGTGTTTTGACTTTGTAATCCCCTCATCTCAAATCCACTTATCTGTCTCCCAGTGCTGGCTGGTGTCACAAGCACAGAGTTCTCTCCTTTGGTTTTGTCATCCTGCTCCTTTTTTTGCTGTTGGTTCCACTTTCTTTCTTCTCCTTAATTGCACCACTCTCATTTTACCTCTTTAATTGCTCACTCTTCTCTGGCTCTTTACCATTTCAATAAATGCATCTATTAACACTCCTACTGTTTACGAATCATCAACTGCTCAACAATCATCATTCCCCTCCTGAGCTGGACAGGGGAGAGAAAATATAATGAAAACTTGTGGGTCAAGAGAAGGACAGGGAGAGACCACTCACCAGTGACTGTCATGGGCAAAACAGATTCAATTCAGGGAAAAGGAATTTAATTTCCTTAATAAAATTACATCAGACTAAGACAATGAGAAATAAAAGCTAAATATTAAAACATCTTCCCCCCAACCCCTCCCATCTTCCTGGGTCGAACTTCACTCCTGATTTTCTCTACCTCCTACCCTTCCTGAAGCACAGAGGGATGGGGAATAGGGGTTGCAGCCAGTTCATCACACATTGTCTCTGCTGCTCCTTCCTCCTCAAGGGAAGGACACTTCACTATTCCCCTGCTCCAGTGTGGAGCCACTCCCGGAGGATGCAGTCCTCCACAAGCTTCTCCAGTGTGAATCCTTCCCAGGCTGCAGTGCTTCATGAACTGCTCCAGCATGGGTCTCTTTCCAAGAGATGCAGTCCTTCAGAACAGGCTGCTCCAGGATCTCAAGTCCTGCCAGCAAACCTGCTCCAGCGTGGGTTCTTCTCTCCATGGGGTCCACAGGTCCTGCCAGGAGCCTACTCCAGTGTGGGCTCCCCACAGGGTCACAGCCTCCTTTGGGCATCCTCAGGTTCCAGCATGGACCTCAGGGGGCTGCAGGGGCACAGCTGCCTCATCACAGTCTTCACCACAGGCTGCAGGGGAATCTCTGCTCCAGTGCCTGGAGCATCTTCTCTCTCTCCTTCTGCACTGACCTTGGTGTCCATAGAGCTGCTCCTCTCACGTATTCTCACTCCTCTCTCCGGCTGGAATTGCGCTGGCTTTTTTACCTTCTTAAATCTGCTATCCCATAGAAGCTACCACCATTGCTAATGAACCTGGCCTTAGCAGGCAGCAGATCTGTCTTGGAGCTTCCAGGCATCGGCTCTGTTGGACACAGGAGAAGCTTCCGGCAGCTTCTCACAGAAGCCACCCTTGAGGCTCCTCCACTACCAAAACCTGGCCACACAAACCCAGCACAAACACGCACCTCAGTTCTCTTTGCTTTGTAAGCTTGGTGAAAGACTGGACTCCTCCTTATGAAACTCCTTCTCCCTCATTTGGCCTCTATCCCCACATTCAGTCAGAATTGGTTTTGTGGGAGCCCCAAAATGACCTCTTCTTAGGCAGCTCCAGCTCTCCCCTACATCTCCATGCACCTGTCAGGCCCTTGCCACAAGCCAACTTGCACTTCTCTCTCTGAGAGGTTATTCTCTGTGTCTTTCAAAGCTCTACCTCCCCTTTCCCTTCCCTCACTCGACCACCATGCCTTTTGGAGGTTCCCCTTTATCTCACTCCCCAGACTCCAGCATGGGTGCTATAAAGTTCTGTCCTTGTCCTCTTTCTCTTCTGTGCCTTATCTCCATCTCCCTACCACAAACATAAATTCACCTGATGAGTAGCTAAAAGATCCAATTCTCTATTTAGATGAATCTCTAAAAGAGAGATCAACCTAACCAAAAGTAAAAGGGCACAGCATAGATGTCTCTACCTACAATGCCATCTAGGCTCCCATTACAGTTAATCCTATGGGAGGTATCTAAAACCAGCCAGACGAATGGCACTCAGGAAAAAGCTGTTTCCTTTCCCTACCTAAAAAGGGAGTCCAGCCGAATGGACTGAGGCTGCACTGTAGACACTTAAAACCAGGCAAAATGAGTCACAGACCTTCTTTCCAAGCACAGCCTTGCTCACCTCCCTGATGCCTGCTCACATAAGCCTCGCTGTCAGTTGAAGCTCAGGCTTGGCTAGACCAGCCCACTTCATCCTGCTCCTCCTCGGCTGCTGTTTAGGCCAATGTTCACATATGCCTCCAACAGGGGGGACACCCTTGGTCCAGACTCCTCCCTGTGTCTCTATTCAGACCACACCCAAACCTTGCAAGCATTGTCCTACAAATAATTCCTGATATGAAGCCCTTCTGTCTCCATGCGTGGAGCTAAGGCTCTTGTCTATGCTGAATTGCCACTTTGAATCGTGCTTACTGATGAAACACTTGTTCTTCCTTTCAAAAATGCATCCCTGTCCTGCACATAATCACTCTAAACGTCTTTGCAAAGGATATGGATCTAGCTGGTCCCCCGGTGCTGCCATGCCGATCTTGCATTTCTCCCTTAGCTCCCTACTCTCTGAGTCATCAGATGAGAGTTGCTGGTCCTCCGTTTCAAGACCTTCCCTAGTCCACCCTAGATCTGTCTGTCTCATGCACAAGAAAGCCTCTCACACGTAACAGAGTCAGCCCTGCCACCACCCATCAGCTGGTGACCAGGGCCCAGCTTCCATCTTGACAGGCAGGTACTGTCTCACCAACACCCTGTGACTTGTACACAGCCTCCTGCGAAGGTCAGGAGCCAGTCTGGCCTGTGCAATCTTCCTGTGTGGCATGGTGGGCTCCTTGTCCATGACCCAATACACATTAATAGATCACACAATACAAATTAATAGATCTAAAATGGCACCAGCAACCAGCAAGTCACAATAAAGATTTGCATAATAATATAAAGAATGGCAGACTCAGCATTAAGAGGCATAACTGTAATTTAGAGATAATGTATGCTGGGAGAAATGAAATGTCTTTGTCACGCCTTTGATGATGCTGTCACTTCTTAGAAGCATTGCAAATTTCATAGAATCATAGAATGGCTTGGGTTGGAAGGGACTTTAAAAATCATCTAGTTCCAACCCCCGTGCCATGGGCAGGGATGCCTTTCACTAGATTAATTTGTTTGTTAATACCTGAAAATGTTCTTTTAAAGTCAGAGTGATTTGACCACATTACAATAGAGACACTTCCGGCCCAGGAACTACAACTCCCGGCGTGCCCCGCGAGAGACAGCGGCCGGCGCGTCGGGACGGAAATGGCTGGCGCACGGCATGCCGGGATCCGTAGTCCGGAGGCGGCCGCCGCCACCGCCCGCGGCCGTGCCCCGCGCATTTGAAAATTCCCGCGGAGGCTCGCGGCGGGTCTCGCGAGAACTCCGCCGCCCCCCCGTCCCGTCCCGCCCCCCGCGCGGCGGGTGAGCGAGCGAGGTGGGTGCG
>VZRL01006560.1:117974-139359 GCA_013397895.1 Origma solitaria
GCCCGCGGGGGCCTCAGGCGGGCCCGGCCGCCCGTCCCTTATGTAAGTGACCCCCGGGCTGCGGCGCCGTGTCCGCCACACGTGCCCCAGCCCCCGGCGGCGGGGGAGGCCCGGGCGGCGCGGCCTGGGCAGCGCACATGGGAGGCTCCGCAGCCGGGAGGCTCCGCCAGGCTGGGGGGCGTGGGAGATGCGGCGGCTGCCGCCGGGAGCTTTCCCTCCTGCCCGGCCACCCGCGCACGCCCTCTGTTCTCGCTCCCTCCGTCGTGTTTTTGGTGGGTTTTTCTTTACTTTCTTCTAATTCCGCCTCCCCCTCCCCCGCCGTGCTTCGGGGTTGTATTCCATGAGGAGGCGGGAAATGTGCGCTGTGCGTAGAGCAGCGATTGCGGGACGAGGGATGGGTGTAATGGGGAGGCCACAGCGTCACAGGAATGCGGTGCGATTTATGGGGTCTCTGGGGCTTTGCATGAAGCAAAGCATCGCGAAGCGAAGTTGGCGCTGGCTTAAACAAAAGTGCTCGGTGTCTTCCGTAATAAACTGTGGGTCCAGGTCTGGAGCTTCTGCCAATAGAGTGCTTGGTGTCAGTCTTTCAGGTCTGATGATTGCGTCCTGATCGTGTCTGGAGAAATGAGAGGAAATTGAGGGGCTTGATTGTGTCGGGATGGCTGCACCCCGTTTGGGGTATGGGGCTGAGCGTAGCCCTGCAGGTGCCTTTGCGGGGCCCATCGGTCTGTGTGGTCGTGTCAGGCTTGGCTGGCAGCTGTCCCATGTGTTTGGGCACACAGCTCTGTATCCTGGGGAGGACAGCTCCTCATTCGCGTGCTGCTTCAGCTCTCCTTCTTGCGTCGATTTGCTTAGAGTTGCCTTTTGCAACTGTGATCAAGCTTCTGTTAATTTTTTGTCTTCTGCTTAGTAAGGTGTCAGATATAGTTTTGGAGAAACAGTGGTGACAGGCCTTTTATTGGTGTGACACTGTTTTACTGGTGTGGTGGAGAGAATAGAATCCTTAAATTGGTAGGTGAGAGTCACCTAACACGAGGGCCTGTTGCATGGGTTGCTGGTGTTTCTGCAGTTGATCTTGTCAGGCTGCTGGTTGTAAGAGCCTGTTGGAGAGTTAGATGTTCCAAGCCCATCTGCATACAGCTTTGGGCAGCCTGCTCTAGGTATTGGATTGAGCAGGAGGTTTGGAAGAGGTGACTACTCGTGATTCTGGCAGGTCTTTCTTTTCAGTGTGATTCTGGAATTTGTGCTGGGAAGGGCAAGTGGTGTGATGGCATACCACTGTGGTATGCTGGAAATGTCTTCCAAAATACAGTAGTAGAACAAAGGAGCAAATACAGAGATGAGAGGTGTCAGCCAGGTCTCTCTTTTGATGTCAGTGAAGTTCAACATGTCCTGTGAAATCTTGTCTTTAGCTGTGACTGACTGTATTTTTGGCTTTTCCTTCAGTGAACACGTAACATTGTTGGCCTTTCAAACTGATTTTCAAGTAATACCGTCAGTCAAAACCAACATCTCAGAACTCTGACTTGGCTGTATATAATTCTGCTTGAACATGCAATTTCTCTTTCCCTCCTCCCTCTCCCCTCTTCTCAATCCTTATAATCCAAAAATGGATGACATTCCTGTCTTTGGAAATAGTTCATGATGTTTGGAAGTTGTAAGTACGTAGGGTGAAGAAGAATGGTCATTTCAGCAACTTGCACACAGACAGCACTTCTATAGGATACAACTGGGAGGTTGAATTCTGGTTTATTCCTGAAAATGGAGTAAGCAGGTGACACTTTACCCTGATCTGATTTCTAAGAGGCAGAAATAAGAATGTCATTGTAGTTATTGTTTTCAAAGAGAGCAGAAATGCAGTTGCTGTTGGATAGATCTCTTTAAGGAGAGGCTTCATGCCTTCAATCTAGATCTATCTCACTATTTTCCCTGCGTTTTGATTTCTTGGTAACTCTTGGTTTAACTTCGCAGCATGATGCAAGTAAAACATCCTGATAGGTCGCTTTATATTGTTTATAAATTGTTATGAAGTTTATCAACCTTGTTCCATATGGCCAAGCCAGATTCCTTAAAAAAATAAAAAATCATTGCCTTACTGGAGGAAACCTTAGCATGCCTGATGCTCTGGTATTTTCATTTTTTTCATTTGTTACAAGAATGGTTCATGTGTTAGAATGCTACTCATTTGATAGATCTTACAGTTTGTGGACTGATAAACACTTTTTTTTTTTTTTTGGTCTTGTGGGCTGGAGAACACTGTATCAACATATGAGCTTTCTGTCAGGGAAGAATTCTTTTTGGGATGGTGAGCAGTTTGTTTTTTTAAACTCAAATCTCCCCAGGAGAGGGTGTTTAAATTTGATTTCCAGTTTGGCCACACAAGGTTCTGTGCTCTTGGCAAAGCAGATAGGCAGTGACCCAGGCAGGGTCACTCAGGGTGACTCACGGAGAGCGTGCAGATGAGAAGTTCCCTTGCATGCTGTTACCTGCACTGCTGGAAGATAGTTGTTCACTCTTTTCTTGAAACTGTCTTGCTATTATTGTGGTATATTGTATTAATAATCATATACTTACCACACAGATGTCTCCATGCTTATTTACAAGAAGAGATTTTTTTTTTATTCATTACAATAATTCTGGAACTTTGTGCTCTTTTCTAAAATTCCTTAATATATGCTGTTAGAGTCAGTGCTTTGTCAGGCTGGAGAAATGGGCCAACAGGGAACTTACGCTTTTTAACAAGGGGATATGCAAAGTGCTGCACTGGGGAGGAACGACCCCAGGTGCCAGTATGTGCTGGGACCTGCCCAGCTGGAAAGCCCCTTGACAGAAAAGGCCCTGGGAGTCCTGGTGGACACCCAGTTGGCCATAAGCCAGTGCTGTGCCCCTGCAGCAGAGAAGGCTGATGGTATCCTGCCTGGGCTGCGTGAGGAGGAACCTTTGCCAGCAGGTGAAGGGAGCTGATCCTTCCCCTGGTGAGGCCTCACCTGGAATGCTGTGTCCAGGTCTGGGCTCGCCAGCCTCTCTTGAGAGATGAAGGCACTGGAGAGAGTGCAGTGAAGAGCCTCAAAGATGGTTACAGGAGATTGGAGCACCTCTTCTGAACTGGGACTGTTCAGCCTGGAGGTGGGAAGGCTCAGGGGTTCTCATCAATGCACACAAATACCTAAAAGGAGGGTGTAAAGCCAGGAATGTTTCAGTGGTGTCCAGTGACAGGAACACAGGCACACAGTGAAGCATTTCAAAGATGCTATTCACCAACCCGATGTGTCTGAATTAGTATTTGGTGTTATGGGTTACTCCTAAAATATATCCACCAAATTGCAATTACACTAAGCTATAATGCTGGTAAAATTGTGAGGCCTTTTATTCTCTGGAGCCCCTGGATACTGTGCAGAAGTTGTCACTTGGAACTGATGGCAAGTACCAAAAAGGAAACCCAGCAAAACTACTGCAAATAAGTTGTCCCACTTGGAATTTGGTCTCTGCCAGTAGTGAATGCTGGCAGAGTAGTCAGGCTGGCTGGCTGCAGCAGCGTCCTGCAGTACTGGCTTGGCCATCAGCAACATTTTTGTCAAAATGTTGACCTGTCCTTTGGGCAGGACCCTAACTTACCGTTCCTGTGCTTCGTGCGCTCGTTGTTGTCCTGCTGGCAGCACACATGGGAACACTACCCAGCACTAGTGACCTGTGTATAATATCTTGAGATGTCATGAAGAAAGCGGTACTGTTTGAACAAGACAATTGAATTTGTCTTGTCTTTCAGAGGCCTTTTCTATAAACCAGACGACTTACAAAGCGTAGACACTTAATTTGTATTTCTATGTGTATGGATTATGCATATTTGGCCACCTGTTTAATCCTGTAAATGAGTTCAGCTCTTCAGTTTTTCCACCAAAAAAATATGTCTTGACATACTGAAATGTGAATTCTTGTGGAGCACCTGCATGGATGTGGAACTGTCTGAGAGGCGTAGAACTTTTTTGACTAATACTGCAGAGATGTGATAAGGAAAGGCAATAGGAGGGAAGGGACTGGACTAAGGAATATGAGGATTTCAGTAGAGGAAGGAAAACCAGTGCTTTGAAGTAGTGTGTTACATTTACCTCTTCAGTGTAGGGAAAAATACTTCTAATTGATGAGCTGTGAAAGTCAGAATTGCTTGAAAGTATCAGCAGTGTACTTTTTGGAAGAATTTGAGAATGAATTTAGTCAAGAACTTCGTATTCCTGGATGTCAAAAATACACATGCAAAAAGTAGACTGGTCACACGTGGCTCATGTGTGACATCTACTAGGAGACAATTGACAACAAGTAATAAAGTATTAAATCAAGGGAAAGTGCAGAGAGTTATACCTCTTACTGAGAAGCTTTTTTAAATATGATTTTTCTGGGATCACATCTTGCTAACCTGTGTGAGTAGACTAAAACTCGTTGTGTTGTTCTCTTTCCTCTCGCTTATCTTGTTCATCCCTCTGTGTCACTTTTTGTTGGTGATCTCGTAGGCATCAGAAAGCACAAGATTCTCCTTTTGCTCTGCTGTGAGATAAAAAACTGTCCCAAGTGCCATTTGTTTTAAGCTAAAAGAGCTACAAATGATGTATAGGAGATTTATCACTGCATACTAATGAAGCCTGGGTCAGTCTCAAAGATATTTATGGCTGACATGAGTCTTTCTTTTTGCCTTTTTTTCTTTATTTGCAGTGAAGAATGCGAGACCTAACGGCTCAGGTAACGAGCAGTCTGCTGCAGTTTCCAGAGGTGACTGTTGAGGCACTTGGGGAAGATGAGATCACCCTAGACTCTGTGCTCTGTGGGAAGTTTTCTGGAGGTAAGCATTTTCCTTTAAATTTGGTTCTGGTATAGAGTTGTTATTGCCTGAAGTGCAGGGTCATAGCATCAGGTTGGTTTGGTTAAATAAAATGCCTTGGGTTCTGACAGCGCTAACAGGATATTTTAACAATTAGAAATGCTAAGCATTGAAATTACAACAGCCTGCTTCAGTCTTGAGCTGTTTAAATAGTTTAGCTGACCATGCTGAGCCCCCCTGAGTTTTGAATGAAATGGAAGGCAGTTTTCAAAGAAGAAATAGTGTTGTTTTGGGACAAATGTCTTTGTAGCAGCTGAAGCTCTGCATCCATCATAACATCCCATGCAGAAATAGTTACAGAGACACAATATGCTCCTTTTTCTTCTCTAGTTGAAATAAAAAATGGAAAGAAGAGGACAGCTCTGTTAAGCGCTGCCCACTATTTCCAAGGTATTTAATAGGATGCAGATGAGGACCCAGTGAGAGCTGCTGAAAGCAGCTAAGCAGATTAGGTAGTTGACTTTCTAGGTGATCTGAAGGTAGAGCTAGATGCCTGTCTAGATGTCTGGGCTTCTGTTAAGACCAGGTAGAATCTTATCTACCTGACTGTAAGTGCAGTAATGGGGCTAATCCTTCCTTTGAGCTTAAAGTTCCTCAGTGAGGGAACAAGTGTTAAATTCTTCAGTGAAACAACACTTGTTAAATTCTTTCTGGGATCAGCATATGTAAAAGTTGAAATTTATGCATGCAGTGCCCATTTTAAGATAATTTCCTGTCCCAATCCCTGCCCAGAGTAGTCATGTGTCAAGCACAGTTATCAGAGTGGAAATGAATTGGTTGAAATGGGCTGTATTTGAAGTATGCTTTGAGACTTGTATTCCTGTGCCTATTTAGGTGTTTTCTAGCAAACCCCAGCCAGGTATGGTGTAGAGAGTGGAGATCAGTCTATTGTAATCTTTATCCCAAGCAGTCAATGTTCTTGAGTGCAGGAATGACAAGTACAAATGTAAAATAGTGGGGTTATTAATTTTAAGATGTATTGGTTGTGGTTTGCAATGGGTGATTTTGAAATAATTGTCCAGAAGTAGGTAGGTTGGTCTTCCTGTCTTGCTGTCTTTGGTGCATTTTGGGGGACAGGTGGAGTGACAGCGACTTTGCAGTTGTTTCAGTCTTGTGGTGGGGATTTGTTTAGTCTCATTCTCTTGTCTTGCAGGCAGAAGTGGCCTGGCGTGGCTGGCGTGTGGCCCTCAGCTGGAGGTGGTGAACTCTGTGACAGGAGAGCGGCTCTCTGCGTATCGCTTCAGCGGAGTCAATGAGCAGCCTCCCACTGTGCGTGTGGTGAAGGAGTTTTCCTGGCAGAAGAGGACTGGACTCCTGGTTGGGTTGGAAGAAGCAGAGGGAAGTGTTCTCTGTCTGTACGACCTTGGGATCTCAAGAGTGGTTAAAGCAGTTGTTCTTCCAGGAAGGGTATGTATCTTTTTGGGGAAATGAAGATTTTGTGTTGTTTGGTGCTGCATCATCCTGTTTCAGAAAAGCTTTGCAACATCTCTTTGTAGGACTTACTCTTTTTCTATTGTACTAACATTTTGTCAATTCGGAGTATCCAGTCAAGAGAGCCTTGACGTAAAATCTTGGACTTAGCAGTGCCATTATCTTTTGCATTTACTGATAGTAAAAAAAATACTGTAGAGCACCTAGTGACTTAATTCTCCGCTTTTACCAAAAAAAGCCATTGAAGACTTCTTTTTTTTTGTCAGAGCAGAAGAGAAAAGTCTACTTATAGTGTCTGTAATATATCTTTTCTAAATGGCTAATTTCTGTCAGAAATTCTGTCCTTAAAGTATCTCAGCCTCCCATCATTGTGGTGTTAATGACTGACACATTCCCATGAATCTCAGACTAGGAAGCAAGTGACTTGGGAACAGAACAGATTTTTCCATTAACTTATGATTGGAAAGAAGAGCTTTTAGTGAGTTTTCTGTCAGATTGTTGACAGATTTAATTTCAGTCTGTAATCCTTGAGTCTCTCTTGTTGAATATAGTATTTGTGTAGATGGGATACACTGGTTTAATGTTCCTAATTTTTTCTGCCTTCTGTAACCCTCAAACTAAATGTCCCTGTGTCTCATCTTAATGGAAACAGGTATCAAATTAAGTTACCAGAACATTAATATTCACTGCTTTTTTATCATCTTAGAATCTGCAACAAATAAATACTTATTTATTACTCAGCTTTCCCTAACATTATTTGGTTTGACCTGTTGGAATACATGTGGAAGTGTGGTTACTAGTAGTAAGCATTTGTGTTGTGGTAAGTTGTAAAGTTACGAGTTGGATTGGTATTCCAATGTGTTGGTTTGCTGTCTGCTTGAGTTTTAGATGGAAAAGGAGTCTGTGTGCTAGCATAAACATATAATCAATAAGTAAATTATGTTTTGATAAGTGATATTGGTGTGTTAGGTGTTATCTCTTCTATCTAAGTAAGCTAGGAAAAGGAAAGATTAAGAAGTAAGGGTTACGTTGCATATCAAATCCGTATCTACAGATGTGTTTTGTAATCGAAGCTAGTTCTAACAATCAGCTGTTTTAGCGAGCTGCGCTATACCACAAAAACTGGTTCAGGAGCAAAGATGATGATGCCCTGCAGGAAAGAATTGTTGTGTGATGAAGGGTATGAATTTTGAAATAAAGCCAAATCTGCTCTCAAAGTTTTGCTCTTATGCCTGAAAGCTCTTGTGTTTGGTCTGTTGCTTTCATTTTGCTTCCTATGCATTAGTTAAGTCAGCATAGTCAGGACAGGTATTGCTAATTGGACTGTTAACTTTCAGACTGTGAGTGGGAGTAAGGGTAAGCAAAAATAAGTAGATAAAACTTGCTCTTGGCTGCTGTCCACGTTTTAATTGTTTCAGAAACTCATACTTGCATATTATATAATGTATAATTTGGAGGGGGTTGATCTGCCTGAATGTTTCTCTGATTTTCAGATTGATTATTTTTAAAGGTAAAATGTGGATCTTTTCTTAACATCACTTTCTGCAGTTTCGTCATTAGTCCTTTAAACCTTTAATGACCACCGTGTTTTCGGGACTGTTTTCTCTATGGCTATAACTTCTGAGGACAACTAAGTTGTACAGTTTAACAGTTACTTAGAGCAACTCTGCTCCAAGATATCAAGTTGTTAGTGTATTAATACAGGGTGTTCATTGTGATTGTGTGACTGCCTTTTAGTGTAACAGTGGATGTTGAGTCATTCAGAGAATAAAGAAGTGAGTTAAACCCAAATTCAGGAGCTCAGAAAGAATTTTGGCATAATATCTTTTCATGTGTGTGTAAGTGTCTCTCATTGCCCTCTGTGTATATATATATATGAAATGATTTAGAAAACTGAAAATGTTGATGAGTATGATTTGAATTTGATTCTGAATTAATACATGGATTACAATGAATTAGTGTATAACAGTTGCATATTTCAGAACTGTTGCATGGTATTTCCCCAAATTTTCCTCGTTTGTATGAGGCAGAAGGGCAGCATTCAGATTCAGTGAGCTGAGAAAAGTTTTCTTTGTTCTTTCCCAGGATGAGTTGGCAGTGCACTAGGAGAATAGGAAAAAGCAGTGCATAGCATAGCGGAAAAATATGTCGTTTCAGGAGCTTCTACATGGAAACTTGAAGTAACCAGGAAACTTTTTTGGAAGACTGTATGCAAAACTAGAAAAGATTCATTTGAAGCCAGTTGTACAATGAAAGAAATATCTTGAAAAGAAGTTAGGAGCAGAAATACTTGAACTCTGGGTAATTGTGCAGCAAGATGTGTTCTGTATTTGCTCATCACAGTCACCAAGACTTGGAGCACAGGAATCTGAGTAATCCAAATACTTTTGCTAGTCCTTTGAGCAGTAGAGAAAATTGAAAATCTAATTTGAATCCTAAGAATTCTGAAAGAAAGTCGAGTTTTCTAAATTACTGTGGATACTTCTAAGATTGGAGTTCTTGTGACCAAGGTGAAAGGCAAATTCTGTAGCAGATTGCCAGGCAGTGCAGTTATAAGCTAGTGCTTGATGTGGGAGAAGAGAGATCTCCAGGGGGCTTAAGGGTTTGGATGTTTTCCCCCATTTCTGGGAATAACAACACGACCTAGAAGGACTACCTTGTGATGCTCACTTTGCTTTGTTTTCAGGCAAACCTTTGTTGTTGATGTCTAGCTGGCTGTTTTCATGGTGCTGCATTTTGTAAAAGGCCAAAAGATGGCCCCTGTTCTTCTGTTGTCCATCTCTAGTGCAGGAGCCTTGTCGTGCTTGTGTCTCTGCTAGAGCAGTCAGTGTTGTCGTGGGTGTGCTGTGGGGGCTGAGGCTGAGGGGTGTGTGTGCACCTTGTGCTGAGGCGGTGAGGACTGCTTGGCTTGTCAGGGAGCAGAGAGAGCTCCTGCCTGAGGCTGAGCAAGTCCACCTTTGGTCTACTGCAGTTGGTTTAGGCCGTCTGTTACAGCTTTCCTTTCCATCTGCAACAGTGCTGGCATGCATTTAAAACGTTTGTTGGGTATTAAATTGAGGACCAGTGTAAATTTTACTAAGCCAGTATTTCCCTCCAGCCCTTTCTGAGAATGTTTCATTCCCATGGAAATCGTGTGTCCACTCTGCCCCTTGCCTTGCAGTCCTGATTTATCCTACTAAATATTTAGGACTGTATCACAGTGCTGATGGGCTGTAAGCAGTGAGAGAGCTAGATTTAGCTTTGTCTTTCTTATTAAATCCTTTACATATGATGAAGCTTCTAGCATGTAATTGATTTTATGTATCTTCTTAGATTTAATTAGTTCTAAGTAGGAAATGGGAATTGGTAAGCTATAAAGACAGAATGCACCATTTAAATGGAGAGAGCTTTCTATTAGTTTTCTTTTTGCTTGATATAATTGGGAGCAATGCTTTGTTTTTAAGTCTTATGATCCTGTATTTACTTTCTTGTTTCTGGTGTGCTAATGCTGGCTTCACTTCTGAGTGATTACCGTTGAGCTTGTCACACAACATCAATATTAAGCTGCAGTTTCCTGCAGGTGACTGCCGTCGAACCCATCAGCAATGATGGCGGAGCCAGCGTGAGCACCCGGCACCTGCATCAGAGTCTGCGATGGCTCTTTGGAGTGGCAGCAGTGGCTACAGATGTTGGTCATGTCCTTCTGGTTGACCTTTGTTTGGATGATTTATCTTGCAGTCAGAATGAAGTAGAAGCATCAGGTAAGCTGCAGTTTTTAAACTTGAATTTAGAAGTAAGAAAATCTGTTTCTTTTCAAAAACTAGCATGTATCCCTGTGGAGATAGCTGCGTGTTGACTGACTGCTTACATTTCTGACATTTCTGACTATGGATTACAGGTGGCAGTTTGATACTGTTTGGTCCTGAAGTGCTCAAGAAATGGGAGTGGCTTAATACTCCTCGTGATGTTAAGAATGCTTCTTGCTGCCCACATCCCTTTGTCACTTTGATTCTTGTCAGCAGGATGTAGGAATTTTGCCATGTGAGTCAGTGCAGCTGCCTGCTAGGAAGTTGTGTCAGAGGTAGCCTGTTTCCTGGGAGTGTTCTCCTGTTTCCATGAATGGACTTGGGGCAAATTTTAGGCTTGCATTTTAAAATAAATCTGGCTTATCAAAAATCCTCCATTTGTGTGAATGAACACTGTAATTTATTACAGTGTTATTTCTTACAGATTGCTTACAATGTTTTGGCTATTGCAAGAGTGGCTTCAGAAGTTCATGTCTCTTCACGTAGGTTCATTGTGAGGTCCAAACTCCTGATTTATAGAGTCCAAGAAGAATTTGTCTACAAAGGTTACAGTTGTACCCAGTTGTAAAATAGGAGTGAGAATACCTGTCCCATTGGAGAGTCCTTCTGTTCTGTGTATAGACATGGTAGCAGAAATAGCAAAAAATGGTGTTGCAGAAATGGATGTTTTACCTGGGATAGCAGAATTAGATTATACATGTTGTATAATCACATCAGTTTAAAATGCAACTGAAATGGCATAATGCATTCACTTATTGCCTGCTTTTATGTGTGTAGATCTCGAAGTTGTCATTAGGATTCCTGCTGAAGTTCCACAAAGAAGAGAATCTGTGACCAGAGAAGGGAGGCATCTCTGTTTTCAATTACGAAGTCCTTCAGGAACAGCAGTATCAACCCTGTGCTACATAAGCAGAAGCAACCAGCTCATTGTGGGTTTTTCTGATGGCTACCTGTCATTATGGAATATGAAATCTTTGAAGAGGGAGTAAGTAGTCCTTTCCACTTGGCCACACTTGGAGGTGCAGTGGCCTCAATTTTTTGTTTCAGGAAATCAAACAGTTAGGATGTGACAGAACTGATTTTTATAAGTCAGTTTGTTCTCTCCAGTAGTATCCAGTGAAACCTGGCAATGTCTGTATTTCCATGAAACAGGTTTTAGAAATTATTTTTCAGTACCAGTTATTGCAATTAGGGCATCCACTGAAAGGCTTCAGTATCTGAATAATGCGGTTTTGGAGATAGTGTTCTTTTAAGTGTCCACGAAACTAGTGAGACATGTTAATTAAGTAGCTGATCTGTGCCTGAAAACATACTCTTTCCTACATTTCAGGAAATTGGTGGTTGACTCATTCAGAGGCAAGGATGCATGTGAATGAGAGTTTGTTTGGAAGACTTGGAGATCAGAATAAGGAACATGTAATTTTATAAGCAATAGTAAAGTTTAGAGGTGATTTTACATCTGCCTTTTGAAATATTTGACCACATTCAGATAAGGGTTTACTTAAGGAAATCTACAGTGTCTCTCCAGAAACTACATATGCATTATGGATTTGTAAGTAGACAGTGGATGCATATTTAGGTGTCAAGAAAAGACTGTGAAGGTACAACTAAAGTTCAGCAGTTGGGAAGACAAATACTTAAGAAGTAGTGGCTTGCCAGTCTTCAGTTGTTTGAGATGGAAGTGTGACCTCCTGTACTTTGAGGATAAACATGCAAAGTGCTTTTTTCCCATGAGATGCTTCTACCCTTCTACAAACAGCTAGGGCCAGCAGACTCTCCTTTTTTCTTCATTCCTTTCTCTTTTAAACCTCTAGGCACCACTCTCAACTTGAAGGAGGAAGGATTCCTGTCTATGCCGTTACTTTTCAAGAGCCTGAGAATGATCCTCGCAATTGTTGCTACTTGTGGGCTGTTCAGTCTACACAGCAAAGGTGAATAAAATCTTGCCATAAGTCACTGATCTGTTCTTTAATATTTGTTCACATTCAGTTGATATCATTTAACTTCACAGGAGATTCAGGCGTGAAAAGTGTTAAGCTTGCAGTGCAATTTTTTCAGGATTTTACAGTTATAAAGGGGGGTCAACTCATTCTTACCTTGTGAAAGAATGCAAAGTGTCTGTATTTTTGTGTATGCAGTCTTAAATTATTTCCCTTGCTTCTTGATGAGTGCTTCAAGATTTGATTGGTATTCCCACCACGATATTCAATACTATTTAGAGTGTTTGAAGCTGCGGATGCAGAGCAGTAAACATCATCAGCAAGCTACTTAGTCAGCCTAGCTGTTCATAGAGTGGCAGTCTTCTTAAGTTTGACTTTAAAGCGGTTTTCATGAGGAACACTTTTATTGTTGTGAGCTATTTCTAGAAATTCAGCAAGTTTTTTCTCTGTACTGCATATTAAAGCTTTCCAATGGTATAGTTACCATTTGCCCCTGAAGCTGTTAGTGTCAAAATTTCCTCCTTTTTGAGTGGCTAAATGCGACCAATTACCATATTTTGAGAAGTGGTGTTTTTCTTTTCAGCAAGAGCATGCTCTTAAGTAAATTTCAGCCTAGATCTAATAAAATGATAATGAAGACTGTAAAGCAGCTTTGTAATCAAATTGCCTCATTTATACCTTTTTCAGTGAAGGGAATGCTGTGAGTTTACATCTGTTGCAGTTAGCATTTGGTGGCAGGAAATGCCTGACATCAGGACAAGTCATGTATGAGGTAAGACGGGCCTGTTTGTGAGAAGATGAAAGTAGCAATTTTGTCTAAGTGAGTATGAGTTAAGTTGACCATGTTAATATTTACCATGGAAGATCAGTGAGACTAAAGTCTTTTGATGAGTCTTCTTAGGCATTCTTTTGTCTATACCTGCCAAAACAAGTCATAGAATCATAGAGTGGTTTTGGTTGAAAGACCTTAAATATCATCAAATTCCAAGCCCTGCCATGGGTATGAATGTCATCTGTTCACTCGGGGCCCTATCCTCCATCGCCTTGAACACTTCCAGGGACAGGACATCTACAGCATCTCTGGACAGCCAGATCTCCAGATCCTCACCACCCTTGCATCTTTCGAAAAAAGAAAAATGATGTTCTTCCTAACATCTAATCTAAATCTGTCCTATTTTAGTTGAAAACCCCTTCTCCTTTGTCCTGTCACTATCTGCCCTTGTAAAATGTCGGTCTCTCTCTTTTTGATAAGCTCCCTTTACATGCTGAAAGGCTGCACTGAGGGGTCCCAGGGTGAAGTTGGACTTCTGGGCTGTGAGTGCATATTCCTTCTTGTCCACCAAAACACCCAAGTCCTTCTTGGCAGGGCTGCTCTCGATCCCTTCTCCCAATCTGTAGTTATGTCTAGGCTTGCCCTGTTCCAGGTGCCGCACATTGCACTTGGACTTGTGACCTTCATGTGATGAGATTCCTATGGGCCCACCTCTCAGGCTTGTCCAGGTCCGTCTGGATGACATCCTGGCCTTCAGTTTTGTCAACTGCACCTTTCAGCCTTTTGTCACCTACAAACTTGGTTAAGGTGCATTTGATCTCACTGTTTGTGTCATTGATGAAAACATTGAAGAGCACTGGTCCCCACACAGACTTCTGAGGGAGGCCACTCAACATTGACTTATACCTGGATATAAAGCCATTTCCCACAAATCTCTGGTTTGGTCTAGCCAACCAATTCCTTATCCACTGAATAGCCCATCCTTCAAATCTGTCTCTTCAGTTTAGAGATGGTTATGTCATGGGATTGTGTCAAGGACTTTGTAGAAGTCTAGGTAGATGACATTGCTCAGTCTTCCCTTGTCAACTGCTGCAGTCGCTCCATCGTACAAGATGATCTGGTTAGTCAGACACTGTCTGTCCTTACTGAAGCCATACAATTTTATACTGCAGTGTTGTGTGTTCCAACTAGATTAGCTCTTCAAAGAGCCCCTATACATTCAATTCCTAAAGAGGAAATTGCTGTTGCAAATGAAATTACTCTTCCTTTAAACATCACATGAATGGTGTGTAGGAAGAGAAGAGAGGGCTTTGAATAGCTTTGTGTAACCAAACTGTAGATTTGAGGAAGCTTCTTTCTGTCTCCCTTTCTTAAAATGTGGTCATATATATGTCTTTAAACATTTCTGATCTCTGTTTTATAATCTTGTTTTTCTTTTAAGCTCTGTCAGCTTGACTTCAAATACACCTACAGAAATACCTATAATGTCTCTTCAGTGTTGACTCTGAAACTCAGTAGCTGTAAAGATGACTGTTTTTTACTTTTTAGCTGGGTTGTCTCTGAAATCTACTTTTAAAACCAGCAAAAGATGTAATGTGTGGTGGTATGATTTGGTCAATAGAGTCTCCATAAATTTTTAGAACTGGTCCCAGATGCTGTGTTATAGAATAGATAAAATACAGAACAGAGATGAAAGTCACCTGTATAATGTTTAATTCTATTCAGCACTATGCTCAAAAATCTTCCAAGATATTTTTGAATGGAAAGTAATCTTAATTCAGAGCAAGTCTTTCCTCCTGTTTGATACTTGCTCTTGTATGTTCTCAACAGTACAAAATGAAATTGAAGTAATCCTTGTACTGTGGTTCAAAGACTCTTTTTTAATAGGGACTTTGAGTTTTGAATTTTTTGAATGTTTAAATTTTGTTCTTTTTTCTTTTTATCTATAGGAAAGCTCCTTCCTCATTTGGAAGTGTTGCTTTTGACCAGATAATGGTTAGGTATTTGGAGAAGGTGGTCTTTCTTTAAAATATATCATCTATCATGGTGACAAAGTAGAAATACCTTCGAGTGGTTCAACATGTCTAGATATGCGTGTCATGTCTTCCTGTGCAGTTTTTTAATGACAAAAATACACAGTGCTCTAGAGGAACAAAGTAGCCAATTTGTTTGTGTGGGGGGTTGTGTGTTGTTTTTGTTTGGTTGGTTTTTTTAAAGGGCTTTCATTGCAGTTCACTCCTGCATCTCTAAGCACTTTGGCAGGTTGATAGGAGAAAGTTTCTTTAATCTTTTCAAGATTCGTTTTTGAATTTGTTTTGTTTTTCCCTCTTTTAAAAGTTATTATTGGCTACAGTCTTAGCAGTGACAAAGAGAATGCCTTTTACTCTGTACTGCATTGGGAAAAAAGCAATTGTCTCTACATCTGTCATGGCTACTACTTTTTTCCGTCTGAACAATTTAATGTTAAAATGTGGGACCTTTAACTATTTGGCAGTTATTTGTCTTGTTTGTCTTACTTTCCTGAATAAGATGTGACAAATGTTAGTTTATACCTCAGAGCATTGAAATGTTTCATCAGCCTTTAAAAATGGATCTACTAGAAATTCCAGTTGACATTCTTTTAAAAAAAAAAAGCTCACAAAGTGATTAAAAAATGTTCCTATGTTTGTGACCTGGAAAACCTGTGTAGTTAAAGTAAGATTTGAAACCCTCTACAGACTATGCAGCCAGTAGTACATTCACAGGCTTATAACTGGTGTCAGGCACCATTCCCTGGATTTGAGGTCTTTTACTCCCCTGCTGTTACTGCTTCCCTGTGATGAGTGTGTTGAAAGATTGCAACAGGAACCAATCTTAGAAGGCTGTTAGAGAGAGCTGAACATCTGCACCCTGTGAGGAAGAAAGACTGGTTCTTCAGCTGGCTTCCAGATAAGCCATTTACATGTGTAGTTTCATGATGAGATCTGATAGCATTTACCGCCAAACTGTCCCCCCGCCAAAAAAACCAATTCCTAATCCCTCCCCAAAGGATGCATTGGGACAGGATCTGTGCTCTTCAGTGGTCTCTTGAGTCTTGGAATACTTCCTTGTGGTTGCATATTGGTCAACACGACATGATGGCTCTCTGCCTACATGACTGAATTAAGCTTCTTGTTGGTCTTCAGTGACATGAATTTTAAGAGTTGTTCCCATTTGCTGGGCCAAGCTTGAGTAAACAAGGAGAAATTAATCTTCTGTTGCTCTTTGTTTACTGAGTGGAGGTCACAGAGCTTAAAACACTTGTCCACTTACATCAGTGCTTTATGTCCCAGGAATCAGACTTGAGGCTATGAAACCATGCATTTTTGACTTTATGTCATGGTAAAAGTCACAAATGGAACTTCTTGAACACGTGTCACTGATTTCATAAGCATGTGTCAAACTCGTGTCTCTGTTGCCTTCAAGGGTGGTTTAAATCTGCTCAAGTAAGAAAACTGAAAGATTCTCTTAAATTAGGCTTTCAAAGACCTTTTTTATATCATCTGAGCAGCTGCTGTATTTTGTGGATCAGTTCATGGTCATGGAGCACATCCGTACCTTTGTCCTACACAATGCTTGTGTACAGTCTCTACGTTCGTATCAGAGTATGACCAGTGCAACTCCTTTGAACACTGTCCTGTTTGACTGGTCTGGAACATCATTACTTAATATCTTGTGTGCACTACAGGTCCTTAACTTAGATTTGCTTGCCCCAGTGTGGAAAATTTAAAGTAATGTGGCTTTGGTTAGAAAGTTGTTCAGTTGGTTAGAAAGTTCAGCAGGAACTATTTGGCATTATTTTCTTCTTCCCCTCTGCACTGACTTTGTGTGGGAGTGGCTCTTCATATATGAATGAAAGCTGAAATTTTCTGGTTATTAAAATTAATGCTAGACAGGTTTATGGAATTTCAGTACTTTATGTTTTGGAACTGTCTTTAGAATGGTGGACTTCTTGTTCCAGGCATCATTTCTGTTAAAAATGTTTTTAGTGATTAGTTATCCTACAGTGAAGATGGAGTTCTTTGTTTAGGCTTCAGATTAGTTTTTCAGAGAGATGGTTTTGGTTTTTCCTATCTACCCTGCATGTGTCTGTTATTTCCAAAACTCCTGAATAAAATGGCATAGACTGTGCATGCTTCAGAGCAAAGTTTTACTAAGGAAATGCTCATTCTTGAAAATGTGCAAAGCCTTTTCAGCCAAACTTATGTGTTAAAATTTGGCAGTTAATTCTCTTGAATGTCAAATGTAGTTTTTATTTGCTATCAGAAATAAGCTCATTGGAAATAAACAATACAATATGTGTATTGTATTGGATATATACATTCTTTCATAGTAGATTAATGAAAATGACAGTCCTTTTTTTTTTATCCCCACACAGGGTTTGGAATACTGTGATGAAAGGTACAGTTTAGATCTCACTGGTGGAATCTTTCCCTTGAGAGGGCAGACCAGCAATACTAAATTCCTCAGCTTTCAGACCATAGAAAAATTTTGCAACCATGCTGACAGAGAGGATAGCGTTAATGAAGGTTTGTTCTGATCTCCCTGTTTGGTTATTCTAAACTATTTTAAACGTGGTTTAGGAATCTAAGCAATGAATGCTGTTCTATGCCCACAGTCTTAAAGTCTTAAATATTTGTCTAGCTGACCTTGCTGGGCATACTTTAAAGGAAGAATTGTTTGCTTAAGTTATGTGGGACTTTTTTATGCCTCTGAACATCATTCTTTAAGGGAAAAATAGGTTTTATTTTATGTTTCTTGGGATGCTAGAGCAGTGTAGGGTGGGGTCATCTGTGTAATGCTGGTGAGTCAGTTTGTTCCATCAGTTGTCTTCACTGAACAGTAGGCTTATTCTTTCTATTGATTAGGAGAGTTACCTGAATTTTTTTCCTCTCATCAATCATATGACTGCATCCATTTGGCACCTCCCTGGTCAATAGTGGTGTTCCCCAGGGCTCAGTATTGGGGCCAGTTCCAGTATCATCTTTTTTTAATGATCTGGATGAAAAACTTGATTAGGTAATAATTGTGCATTTGGTTTGGCTTAGAACTGATACTATTTGAACAAAAAAAAAAGAGGCAGTCTGACTGAAACCTATCACATAGATGTTTACTATTCTGTAAATTGTTTTCATCATTCTTAATAGTGTTGGGTTTCGTGAGTGAAATAACAAAATTAAGACAAAATAGAAGATGGCATTTTAAAAACAGCATATATCTCCTATTTTCTTCAATAAGAAATAGTCTCTTGTCTTTGACAGTAATCTCTCCGGACACCAGTGTATCAATCTTCAGCTGGCAAGTGAATACCTATGGTCAGGGAAAACCATCTACTTACTTGGGTGTATTTGACATTAATCGCTGGTATCATGCTCAAATGCCAGACTCACTGAGGTAGGTTTCTATTAAGTTGTTCTCCATATCCCTACAAAGGATTAATTTGAAAGTTGCTGTTTAGCTTATGCACTTGTTTTCTTTAAGGCCAGAAGAATTCCTTCATGATTGCCCCTACTTTGCCCTGTGGTCACTGGATTCTGTAATAAGCATGACTTCTCCAAACCTCATTTTGGATATTCTGGTACATGAGCGTAGTCTAAGTCGGGGAGTTCCTCCTTCTTACCCACCACCTGAACAGTTTTTTAATCCAAGCACCTACAATTTTGGTAGGTATTTCACTGCTTTTCATTTTAATAGCAACAAGCTTCATGTGAGGCCAAATGCCACTTAGTGGTTCTCTTTCTTGTTCATTGTTTGTCATGCAAAAGCCAAACCAAAAATACCCCACAAACCTTCTGAAACCTAGTTACCTTGTACTAACAGGGTATTTAATTTTGTGAACCATATCTGACAGGCTGCTGAGTTTTGGGTTTTGGGGCTTCTGTAACATAGTCCGTGAAGGGGTGATGGTCATAAAATGAAATGACTTTGAGTTGAGGCTCAAAGCACAGCCCCTGGGTAGCACTGGAGATTTAAGTTTCTACAGAAAGACAGTAAGAGCTTTTTAAAGAAAGTTTGTAAGTGTTTTGATGAAGAAAAGGGGTGCTGAAGGTTTGTCTTTCCAGATAGCGCTGTTTAAAAAGCATAAATTGGTGATAACTGTGAGAGTATGGAAGGCTGTCAAACGTTCCTTGTTTCTGCAGATGTTACGTGCTTGCTCAGCTCGGGAGTTGTTCACATGACTTGCACCGGCTTCCAGAAGGAGGTGATCTTTTCTCTGTATCTCTTTTGAGACTGTCAGGAGAGGAAGCCTTGCTGGGTTCTGTCTTGCAGTGCTTTGAGTGTCAGAGAGCACTTTGTGCTCACACTGCCCATGCACGTGCATAGCTACAGTCATATCCTGCCAGTTGAATGCAAATGGGACTGTTTTGGGGAGACATGAGCAGGGCTTGAATGGCTAGAAAGGAACACAGCATTGCTGTAGTAGGAAGAAAAAGAATGTGGTGGAAGTTGGGGAAAGTTCTTTGTATTGTCTGCGTAGTCTGGAGTTAGGGTTTGTTCCCCCGAAGAACTTGAGAATGGAGGACAGCATGGAGAAAAGGAGAAGTTATTTAACTGTTTAAGAAGAAATGCATGTTTTTTCTCCCAGCCTTTGCCGACTTATGACTTCTGAGCCACTGCACAGCTTGTGAGAAATCCTTTTGAATTAAGTTCCAGCTCACTAAATATTGCAGTGTAAATTATCTTCTGCACAAGCAAGCCCAGACTTTTTCAAAGAGTGATTTGTAGTTGTGTTAGTTCGAATGTCTACAGAATGTAATTTCTGACGATGTTCAGTGAAAAACAAGGCCTGTGTATTGACAGAGAAGCTGGAAAAGACTTGCTTTCCTTCAGTGTTGCAAATTGGTATTTTATTCTAATGGTTGTTCTTTTAGAAACTGGAATTGTTAGTTTGCTGCTGACTCTACATAGCAATGCTTACTGAAATTGCTAATCGAAAGGCTGCTGCTACTAATGCAGCTTTTTGACAGTTGAAGTGGTCCAGAATTGGATCACTTAGTAATTGAATGCTGTCTTAATCTGTGGGTTTTGATTGATGTTTCAGACTCTGAAGTTTCTGAAGAAATCTGGTCCTTTAATAAGTGAAGCCATTCGTGACAGCTACACTCGGTGTCTTGTAGCTGGCTTGCTGTCTCCAAGGCTTGTTGATGTCCAGCCATCCAGTTTGACTCAGGTGAGTGTACATTGGGGAATGGAGGGGGAAATACATCCATCTTGTCTGAAGGCTATAGAGGCTATAAGACCCTGATTTTTGACTGCAAATTGCACTGACAGGCAAGTGTGGACATTAGTTAGCAGAAATACTAATATTCTTAGATCCAACCTTCTGACTGGGAGCAGCCCTAAGAGGTCTGTCTTTAGTGACCCATCTGTTAATTCCATGCCTCCAGGTACACGAGGAAGCATGCAGTCTGTGCTGGGCATGTGCATCAGCAAGCAGCTTTTCCCTGTAAGCAGCCTTCATCCTCTTCATGCCTGTCAGTGTCTCAGAGCCTTGGGTGCAGTGCAGTAGGTGGCAGTGGCGGTGCCTTCCTCAGATGTGTGCTATTGTGAATGCCAGCTTGTTGCACTAGACATCATTTGCTTCGAAGGAAGTGCTAAGCAATTACCATCATCAGCTCTACCTGACAATTTCATCACCACTTCCCCTCATTTTCCCTTTGTCAGCAGCTCTTCTGCACCCTCTCAATACTGATCTTCACCTCTGTAGCCTTTGCCTTGAGCTGTGGTATCTCGATTCCCTCCTCTTAGACTGCCCTCTTGCTGCAACACCTGCATCACCTGTATCTCTCAACACTGTGAAATTCTGTCTGCCGCCACAGTGACTTCACGCTCCTCAGGTTTTCCGTTTGCAGTGCAACAGACTTTGTCTCTCATCTGAAGAGTTTCATGAGAGAAGGAGCCTTTGTAATGAACAGCCCATCTTTCTCCAGGCAGGGTCAAAGTCAAAGGATTGGATGGCCATAATGGAGTGGATCATTAAGCACTAAGAAGGGGAGAGAAGTCTTCCCCCTGCTCTCATCTTCCTGTCTGTGGTATTCTTCACCAGACTGTGGAAATGCGTTAGGGAAAATAACACTTCTGCGTAGTGTGGTAGCTAAAACAAATTTGGCAAGCTGACCCAGCCCATAGACTACTTATTTCGCAAGCCTGATATAGGCTCTTACATTCTGATTAAATGTTCTGATGTCAATGTGGGCGTGAAATTACTTGGGAAAGCAAGAAATTTTATGATGACCTTTGCTGAATTGTGACTATATTGTTCAGACACTGCACTGAGGAGGGATTGCTTTTGAATACTAGGAAGAAAAATTTCAGAATTAGGGTCAAGAAGCTTGGAATTTTGTTTGGTACCCTGAGTAGTATTCAGCATGTTTGCTTATCTGAAACATATTTTCAGGAAATGATGGAAATATCCCATATGTCTTCTAATATGTGGAAATGTGTTTGAATGTAATGTCTTTACCTAGAACACAAACATACTACTAGAACACAAGCATACTTTTTGATTTGTTTTTAAAAAAAATAGAGGGAAGAAAAAAAGAATTATTTCACCCAAAAGAAATGTCTG
>VZRL01006561.1:6793-21304 GCA_013397895.1 Origma solitaria
CACGACAGACAAAAAAAAAAAAAAAAAAAAAAAAACAAACAAAGAAACCAGACTAACTTCAGAATAGACTTAATGGTTAAGGTCTTAAAGAAAAAAAATGCAATTTGTATGACTAAGATGTATTTTCTGAAGCACAACTGAATTCATCTGTATAGTAAATGCAATGTAAAATAGGCAAAGCAATAATTTTTCCCTTTCTTGCAGCTCCTCCTAGAAGCTGGCCCTGCTCTTTTGGAAGGGAACTGCTACCCTCTAGTGGGGCTGCCTGGGAGGAGCTCTTTTGAAAACTTCCCCATGGCAAGGCAGGAATTTAAGAAGAGAGAGCCCAGACTTGAGAAGTCAGTTTTGGGCTTTACCTGGTTGATGCCTACTCCAGCTCAAGGAAAATGCAAGAACAAATCCAAGTTTTGAACAGAGAGGCTAGGGAAGAACCCACAGAAGAACTCCATAAAAGAACCCCAAACACCTTAATTTACCATAAGGATGTCCTGGGGTTTATTACACACCCAAGGAAATGCTCAGCTTCTCCTCACCAACTGCTACACTCCAGTGGTCCCAGCATTCAACTCGATTTAACTCATCCTCATGAGCCCCTTGGGCCACCTTTCAGCCCCAGACTGGAGTCCCTGCGGACATTTTCTTGTCCCCATTCCCTGCTGGGAGCACACCAAGTCCTTTGGGCAGAGCAGGTGGCACCTACCGTACTCCCCAAAGACCAGGTACGTGTATTTCTTGTGCTGCACGATCCAGGAGACAACCTTCACACCCAGCCAGATCAGCAGCATCCCCAGCGTGGCATCGAGGATGAAATTAATAAGGTAGCTAGAAGCAGAGGAAAATTCAGGTTTCAGTTGTGTTCTTAAGTCTTACTCAAGATCTTTAATTTCAAAATGGAAATTGATAAGAAAACCCCAAGATTTAACAATTCAAACTCGTTTCCTTTCTCTTTTACTGCATTTTCCTATAGCCTTACCAGCAATTTCTTAGTTTAAAAGCTTGTTCAGGAGAGAACGGATGGGCTCCACCAACTCACTGGCACTGCTCATTTGTACATATAGCAATAAATACTTCTTAAAACTTAGCCCCAAAAAAGGAGGCTTTCCATTTGCAACATCTTTTTTTTTTTTTTTTTTTAATTAAAAAGAGTGAAATCCCAAGTTTCAGAGGAAACAGAACTGAATTGTTCTAGAATTTCACACAGGAAAATGGCAGCTTTTTGGACACCACAGCGGCTCTACAAACTGGGCAGCACAAGAGGAAAAAAAGTCCATTTTTCTGAGTAGCTGCAAGAGGCTCCCAAAAACAGAGAGGCAGGTTTTAGGAGAGATGATGGGCCCTGGCTCAGCAGCTGGAACCCTGAAGTCCCCAAAAGCCTCAGGATCATATCCCAGTGCAGATCCAGGAGTTTAACCCATCCCTGCCAGGAGATCTGGGCTCAGGGGGTTTGCTCTGCAGCTTTGGATGTTTAAGTGTCACAGGGCAGACTGCCAGAGGCAGGAGACCTGCAGGGACCTTCTGGGGATTGCAGGGTCCAAGCTCTAATCCAGGGCTAGGCAGTTTAATGAACTCCAAAAGGAAAACAGCAAATCACATGGACTAACATGGTTTTTTATGCAGTTTTTCATTATTGCAATATTTTCTGTCAGATTTCTACAGCATGAAGAAAACGCCAAGCACAGAGCTGCGGCAGCGAACATTTCCTTTTCCAGAGCTCAACACTGCCTCTGAACCAAGAAACTGAAAACAACAATCTGCTTTTGATATCCACTTTGAAAGCCTAACATTAAGTTTTTCTCCATCCAAAAGCTCCGACTGGCTTTTTACAGTTTCCAGCTGCTGAAATCAGAGCATTCCACACAAACATGAGCCTCTGGTGGTTTACACTGGGCAGGACACAGAGTGTGAGCCTCAAAGCCCAGGGACAGGGCTGGAGGGTTTTAAGCTGCCCTGGTTCAGGGTGACACGTCAGGCAGTGCAGGGAAACATAAAACACACATCAAAAATAAACAACACACCCAAAGGGCACAGCACAAGCATGAAAGGGTTTATTTTAAAACACTGTCTGTTTAAAAAAAAACAACAATACATCACTTTGGAGGTTATGTGCAGCCCCAGCCAAACTTGTGTCTGCTTAAAGAAACATACCATGGTGCAACACTTTAATATATAAAAAGGACACGGGGCCAGAAGGTTTTAAGGAGCATTTTGAAGCCTAGAGGAGTTTCTCAAAATGAGATGAGGTTAACTCTGAAACTAAGTTTTTATCTGCAAAGTGGCTGAAGTAAAGGTGGTGCTTCTACCTTAAATCTCAGTTTGGTTTAGAAATCCCCCAAACAGGACCAGCAAAGAAGACAACAGAGACCACAAAAACAAGCTCAGCAGGGTTTATCCCCACCACAGTGCTTCAAATGGATCCTTTTCCACTGTTTATGAGCCTTCCCAACACGATTCTCCCTTCCACAGAAGATTTCAAGAGCCTTGTGTACTTACAGAGAGCAAGGGTCCTCCTCAGTGAGATCAGACAGAAAAACATTGGCAAAGTGGATGAAGAGGGCACCTATTGCTTGCTTGGAGGTGTCATAAAACCTGGAGGAAAAACCAAGATTTTCTGGAGGAGCTGTGCAAGGAATTTTATTTCTAGGGAGCACCGGCTACTTTATGGAGGTTTCCTTGGGAAGCAGCAGCACAACATTTCATTTAACAGCTAAATGTCATACAGGATACACAGGGGGCCGGGAAGATTGTTAATATAAGAGAAAATAATATTACATACACGATCTTTCCAAGTTTCAAATGAAAAATCTCACCATATCCTCCAGGGACGCCTCTCTGCCTTTGGTTCCTTAAATCGTTTCACTGCAAAGAGAATTACAGAGGTTACATTACCTGGGCAAAAGCAGTCAAAAAATCCTGCAGGACCCTTAGCATTTGCCAGCCTGATGCTGAGCAAAGCCAAAGGACTTCCCCAGGGTGCTGGTAGCATCAGTGTCCCTGGAGTTCAATAGACACATCCATGGTGCTTAGGGATGTGAGAGTGAAGGAACTCCTCCTTCTCTGGAAACACACGAGGTCAGGTCACTGCTCTGCTCTCCACAGCTGTATTCGAGCTCTCAGGCTCCCTCCAAACGACAGCCCGGGCTCATTCCCATGGGAAATGCCTTCCTGGTACAACAGGGAAGGATGCAGGGACGTCCCTAACAGGAGCCTTGACATTTCGGAAGTGCAGCTTTGTCCTGCTTTTACTGGCAAGGTGATAGGACAATGAGGGGCTGCTCTTAACTGAAAGAAGAGATATTTAGATTAGATATTGGGGAGAAACTCTTCCTTGTGAGGATGGTGAGGCCCTGGCACAGGTGTCCAGAGAAGCTGTGGCTGCCCCTGGATCCCTGGCAGTGTCCAAGGCCAGGCTGGACAGGGCTTGGAGCAGCCTGGGACAGTGTCCCTGCCCACGGCAGGGGTGGAACTGGATGGTCTTTAAGGTCCCCTCCCAATCCAAGCTATTCTCTAATCCTGTGATCTCCCCAGTCCCAAGACATCAGCCAGGCACTCTCAAATCCACCAAAAACCAGCACTCCAATGACCTGATCCATTATTGCCACTAGTGATTTACAAAGCATCAGTAAAGTTACACCACTTTCTGTTCTGCAGCAGTTTCTGTTCCACCCTGATCCAAAAAAAAAAAAACAACTTAGTTTCCCTCATCCAGCTGAATCCCACCATGAGATATCCCTGCAGCAAGGACCTCCATCAGCACAGACAAGCTCTCTTATCACTGATGCCCTTCAAAGGTCCATTTGCATTTCACCTACCTGCAAGCATCACACCCATGGACCAACCCAGTGGCCAGAAGTGTTTAAACCAAGCCTCAGCTCATGGGGCAAAGAGCACAGTGCTGCAGAGGAGCTGTTGGAGGGGTCTTCAGGCCACCAGGCCAGCCAGCTGACCACCAGCCCAAGCACAGGGGCACCAGGGATGATTTTCATTATTTTCTTAATGAGAAGTGACATGTTATGTATCCACAGCCAGTCAGGCTAGAAATGCAGTAATTCAGTGTGATAAGATGACAAGCAAGAGGTAAGAAGTTAATGGTGTGGTGCCTTGTTGAACACAGCTTGTCATGCCTCATTAGATTTAAGAGAGTTATCTGAGACTGTGTAATTATCAGAGACAGTAAAACTGTTGTATTAAAGATAAAAGCTAGTATTATAGAGAAATAATTAACTACTTAATAGGGCATTTACTGAGCAGAGCTGCAGCAGGCTGTCTCCAAATTAAACCAGAAATCCAGCCAAGATTACCAGAGCTTAAACAGGGAGCAGAGTTGTTTGGTAGCTGTGACCCAGGGTTAGGGGGATGTTAAATCCACACAGGAGCAGCAGCACATCTTTGAAAACTCAAGGAGATGACGGAGCCCTCTGTGAAGCAGCACTTTTGTGCTTCGAGAGCACAGCAGGGCTCTGGAGACTGAGCAGCAACTGCAAAGCTTCTTTCTCCTCTTCCAAGCCCTACGGAGAGCCATGGCATGCACAGGCACAGGCTCAGCTGGATCAGGGTGGAGAAAGGCTGAAATTTCCTTTGCTCTTCTCAAAACATGTTTCCACTCACTGCAGTCAACTCAGTTTTCCACCAGCTCTAGGTGTGGGTTTGCTAGCCTGGCTCAGACAGGTCTGTCCATCTTTAACATTTACTTTAAAGAAAGTCGTGCATGCATCAAGCAAACAAAACGTGGTTTTTAAGTTCAAGCACCCACAACTAAATCAAACTCTTTAAAAACTTAAGTTAAAAATTTAGATTACTGCACACAGAGCTGCACATAGAACCCCACTGAATTAGACTGAAAGTGAGACTGGCATGTACCTGGTCTACACCAGAACAGGCAAATTCAGGAATTGGTCTTCCCACCAGTTTTCCAACCACAGCATCGATTATTTTAACTCTGCTTCCCGTCCCAGCTTTGTCCATGTGCAAAGCAAGCTGGTGTGTGCAAGGAAGCAATGCTACTGCACATCTTGGAAAGAAATCCTTCACTGTGAGGGTGGGCAGGCCCTGGCACAGGTGCCCAGAGCAGCTGTGGCTGCCCCTGGATCCCTGGAAGTGTCCAAGGCCAGGCTGGACAGGGCTTGGAGCAACCTGGGACAGTGGAAGGTGTCCCTGCCCACAGCAGGGGGATGGAATGATGTTGGGGAAGATGAAATAGGAAAGCCTTATAAATATGATTACCTGCCAAAAGATGCTGAGAATATGGAAACTATGAGCGAGATTGAAATGAAGACAAGCTTTGAGATACCAAACCCCAGGTACTGAACAACTGGAAAACAATGGTGTGGCCACTGAAGGTAATCCCCTTTTGATTAAACAATCCCCTCTGCTTGCAGACAGGTCCAAGGGTCAGAGCAGACCCTGCCAACTTGGCAGAGGGTCCAAAAAGCAGTTTTTAGAGTTTAAAATATAATGCTGTATGGTAATGCAATGACTTTCATAGGCTGTATGTAAATGTTGTAGGATTTGTAGCTTGTTCTAGATTGGTTAGTGAAAATTAGAATATTCAGCACAGAAGATAATTTATTGTATTGTAAACGAAAACCACGGCATTATTTGATCTTTCTTCTTCTTTCTTCTCTCTGCCTCTCTCACTTCTCTGCCCTGCTCTGAGCTGTGTCTGGCAGCTCCCAGCAGCTCCCCTACACCCACACCTTTCACAATAAACCTCATGCTCTAAGACCAAACTTCAGAGATCTATCGTCTCTGGTCCTGACAGTACAAAACAAACCAACAATTCCCACAGAATGAGATGAGCTTTAAGTTCCCTTCCAACCATTCTATGATTCCACGATTCTGTAACAGTCAGGAGAAGGGGACCCAGGTCTGTCCCACTAAACATGAGCAAAGCACCACTGGGATGACAGCCTGCCTTCCTCACAAGTGACCACTCCGCCCCTACTTGGCTCCAGCCCTGCAGACAAAAAGCTGTGAAGCTGAACCAAAAGGGAAGGAAGATGAGTGACAATTCGAGAGATTCCCTGCCCAAGGCTGAGAAAGGGTAGGGCAGGAAACAAAATACCTCCCAGCCCTTCCTCTTCAGTCAAGGACAATAAAGATCATACATGCTTGAAATTCCCTCAGAACCACCAGGCTGGGTGGAAGCTGACATCTGAGTGAGAAACTGTGAAATGTTAAGAGAAAAAATATTTGGAGGAGTCTTTCAATGTAGATCTGGAAATAGTCAGAAAGCCAGAAGACAAAAGCTCAGTGACAGCTGTCCTCACTCTTTCTCCAGGGTAAGACAGAGGTTAATATTCATTATGGTGCTCCCTCGATGCAGTAGAAAAGGGAAAGAAAGCTCTGCCTACCCTAGACACAAATAACTGCCATGAAGTTACCTGAGCTTGCAGCAGTCAATGTTCCACAGCCTACTTTTGTTCTAAAAAGAATACTGACTATAATAATCAATTAATACAAGGAGAACAGCAACAACACTATTGCCTTGTGCTGTTTCTCACCTCATCCACGGTGGAGCACTCTCCCTGCATCCCCCATTATCCCCACACCGCATTCAGGCAGATCTGCTGCAAATTCATGCACCAGCACAGGTATAAAAATCCCTCATTTAAGCAGAATTAGCTGCAGCATCAACCAGCTGCTGATTAGCAAAACTGGCTACCAAGTCAGGTTCCTCCAAAGTTATAGGGGGAAACTCATTTCCCTAGGAGATGGTTAGACATGCTTGGCTGAGAGCCAGACCACCTCCTGGACAAATCGTACTGCAATCAACCACAGGATTCTGGAGATGAGGTTTGGAAGGGAGGTGCTGACTCAACAGACAAGGCTTTGGGGATTTGATTTACAGGGATGAAAGCCTGACCCCACTGAGCTCAGCCACAGGCCCAGGGGATGGACACCGAAAATGACATTGGTATGAGAAGCACTATTAGATGCATTAATAGAGTTAAATTGTGAAAGGTCCACCAAAAATAAAGGCTGAAATGCCCAAAACTGGGGTTACTCTTACCTGCTTTTAGGAGGGGACTAAATTGACTGCCATAAACACCATCTCTGGGGCCATATCCCATGAGCAAAACGGTCAGGACTTTATTTCTGCTTGTGCCAAAGAGGACTCTGAGCTACTGTACCAGGGAGGAAACAGAAGCTCTCCCCTGCCCAACCTCCATGTTATTTTCAGAATTACAGTCTCCAATAACACATTTCACCCTATTTTGCAGGACACACCCTTTCCCAGGCTTTTTCCAAGCCCCAGGCAGGAAAGAAGCCAACATGCAGGATACAGAGCCAAAACCCTGGGGTCTGCACTATTCTTAGCCTGAGCATGCAGCCACTGAGACAGCTCAACCCCAGACACAATGGGAGGAAGCAGCAGCACTGCTTGTAGAGGGCAGCCAATGTGCTGCTGGCCAGAAAAGTGTGAAACTTAAATCCCCCATCAGTTCAGGGAGCGGCACAAGTCCCGGTTTTCCTCCCCAAAACACCTGTCAGTGGTCTGATGGCACAGACTGCTGTTGAGTTCCACCCTCTGGTCTGTTCTATGTGTGTTTAGTTATTCCCTCCCCAACAAGCCTTCTACCACAGACAAGAATGCAAGCCCGAGCAGGAAAACTGGCAGGGGAAGGAACAGAAATTGAGGTTATGTTCATGGAATCACGGGATGGTTTGGCTGGAAGGGATCTTAGAGACATCTCATTCCAGCTCCCTGCCATTCCACCAGACCAGGCTGCTCAGGAGCCTCAGCTGGAACACTCATCCTTCTGGAGACTCTGAGTGCCCCAATGAAAGCCACAGAGTACCTTGGCATGGCTCTCAGTTTTAAGCTCCACCCCCCGTGTCTTATTGCTCTGCAGATTTTTTAAGCTCTCATGTCATGCTTTGCTCACTGAGAACAGAACATATTATTTGCTGCAGGACTCCTGGACTGAGGCTGGGCTCCAGCTCAAATGCAGAATGTCCTGGAGGAGGCAGGAGTGACTCCCTCTGTATCAAATATCGCTACATTGAAAGCAAGTCCCTTGAAAAATGGAGTTTAGACACAAAAAGATAAAAATAAGACCATAAAATCCAAGATCATTGAGAGAACAACACCTGAAGAATGAAATGATGCAACTGCCCAAGAAATTATCATAGAATCACAGACGGTTTGGGTTGGAAGAGACCTCGACAATCATCTATTTTCTGCTCCCATTTAGCATTAAAGACAGCATTTTATCCAACCCCAACTTTCATCATTAAAGTCTGCCATACAGTTTTCTTACAAATGCTGTTTTAAAAAAAAAAACAAACCAGCTGGAAATTTAACAGACTCCTTAAAGCTTTACACGCTCCACCTCATAATTACAAAAGACTAATTTCCTTGTAAAGTTTCTTGTTGCGTTAAGTCACCCATAACATCAACAGCTCACCACATGCTGCAGAACCAACTCAGGCAGGTGCAAGGTGCTCAGCCTGTGGATCACACCTAACTCCTCATGCAGCTCATTTCTCATCTTCGCCAGCCCCTTTGCTCCTCCAGAAGCCAGGAGCCACCCAGTCCCCACTCGGTTTGGTGGCTCAAGAGGTGACGGTGATGCCTTCTAGTATTTCTAGTTTTTACTCTTCATGTATCTGTAACTTGCTGCAGTTCTGTGCTTCTCACAAAGTGCTGAAATCCTCTGTTCAGCACCTTTGGCCAAACAAGGCTCTCTGAACACAGATTCAAGGACATATTCATTGCCTTAGGGCCTGAAAATATGTAAACAGCTGTGAGCTGGGGGAGCAGGCCTGGGGTGGTGAACATCATCACCTGAGGTGCAATTGGAGAATTAAGGGCCAATGTGCTAATGGGAGAGAACTTATCAAAGGTGAAGGGCTCATGACCCAGTGTCCATTTTGGGTGTAGTCCCTGGGGGGGACTTTTGCATGCCCGAATGGATCTTGAAGGCCCCGAATAAATTTGTCTGCATTTTATACTCCTAATTTGTTCTGGCCTCTGTTTCAGTAATCATCAGGAGAGGTCACAGCAACCAACAGCTGCAATCCAAAAGCTTTGTGGAGAGCTGTGCGCAGCTTCAGGAAGCACAGAGAGAGCTGCACAGACCTTCAGCCCACAAAGCCCAACACGTGTTCTCAGGCTCATCCAGTTTTCAGAGGAACCGAAGCAGAAAAGAAACGCGCTCAGAGTCCTGCCATGTGCAGCTCATTGTTTAACCCACAAACCTAAATGTAAATCGGCAATGCCTCGTGCTTCACGCTGCCAGAGACACAGTTAACCTCCGTGGCTTTGTTTTTCTTTAGAGGGGAAAGGACTTACAGAGTGAAGCTGGAATTTTAATGTTCTTGTGTGTGAACAATCAAAAAAATCACACTCAGTTATGCACTTGTGTGAGAGCAAGCAGAGCCTGTCTTGGGCATGGTAAACCTGCAGTGCTCTTGTGTCCTGGGCACATTTATTTCACAACAGAATGGGAGTCTGGACAGATTAAGTGCTCTACCACTTATTCCTTCTTTTTCCTGACATAGACTCACACTTCACCCACACTTACAAACATTTTCAGTATAAAATCAAAACACAAAACAGAAAGCACTCAGGGTACTTCTGAAGCACAGAAACAGCACATCAATTCAAACTACGCACAACAACCAGCCTGAACTTCGCAGGGCAGCATCACAGGATGGTTTGAGTTGGAAGGGTCCTTTGAAGGTCATCTCGTTCCAACCCCCTGCCATGGGCAGGGACATCTTTTACTAGATCGGCTTGGTCAGAGGCCCATCCAACCTGATCTTGGGTGTTTGCAGGGATGGGACATCCACCATCTCACTGGGCAGCGTGTTTCAGTGTTTCAGCACCCTCACTATAAAAAATTTCTTCTTGTATTTAGTCTAAATCTACCCTCTTTCTGTTTAAAACCTTTGCCCTTTTTCCTATCCCTACTGGGCCTACTAAAAAGTCACAAAAGGTGGATTAAGTTTGATTTATCAAGTGGAGATGAGTACAGCAGCCTCCACCAGTTCCTCTCAAAGTTCAGACACTTCTACACCCAAGGACCCTCTCTCCCATTTTACCATCCAGGAGAAAAACAACATTGAAAGGCCGGCTGGAAAACCCACAGGGATCAGGAAAACAGACCACAGACCAAGGGGATACTTCTGCTATTCTTTAACAACTGTTTTCTACCACAGAGATACCATTTCTTCTACAGGAAGTCTGGAAGTGACGTGCAAGAGGAGAAAGAGGGACGCTGCTGTCACACGAGGTAGGGTGAAGACAGTTTCAAAAATCAAGTGAAAATCAGATTTCCCAGTGGGTTGTGGAGCTCAGTCCAGTCCAGCTCTCCTCGCCTGGCAGTATGAGCCTTCTCCAAGAGCAAAGTCTATTTTCATACCAACATCACAAGCGCTACTACACCTCATTCAGCAGCTCAGAGGGCTGCCAAGAGAGTTTCAGGAAAAGAAAAAGCTGGAAGAGAAATAAATGTTCATGCATGTCCTCAATGCTGATCATGGTAGAGTAGAAAATGAGGATACCAGCTCCAGGGAAAGCTTTTTCCATTCACAACGGAGACAAAAATTCTCCGACTCCCAAAATCTGTTTCTCCTGCACTCCAGTTAACGCACAAAGAAGCCTATGGATATAATTTGTACAAAAGATCTTCCCTCATTTCAAGTAGTTTTGCTGTCCCCTGTGCAAACCTGGACAACTTTTGCTAGTCTAGAATCCCGTCCTCAATTTAAAAAAAAAAAAAATCTTTTTTCAATGAATAGCAGTAACTGCAAGGACTCAGCCCTCAAAATCACACCCAGGCTCTGCAGCTGAGATAACTGCAACGAGCTGAGTGATGCTCAAGGCAACGCACTACGAACTGCTTCAGATGGGACTGGATTGCACAATTATCCCCACTCGACAGTGTCATGACCTCCCCGGGGGGACGTTCTTGCACAGGAATCCAGATTGCCACACGCACACAGCTGCTGGGCTCCCTGCCTCTGTTTTCAAGTGTTGTGTCTCGGTTCTAGGGCTGTCCTTACAGCCAAAGTGCCTCAAAGCCACCCCAGGCAGGTGGAAAGGATGACACCTCTCTGCCATTCGATTCCCAAATGGGACAGAGCTGCACCCAGAGCAAGTCCTGGACCATATTGGGGTTAGGCTTGACTAAACCTTCAACACCTTCTTGCTGCAAAAGCAGAAGAGCGTTTGTAGGCTCAAATGAACTCTGTCGTCATTGTTGCTCATGAGAGTTGACAGAATAATAAAACCCCACTAAACAGCTGTCCTGACTCCCTGCCGAGGCTGGGCATCATTTACTTCTGGGTCCTGTTTTCACCACACAAAGAACCCATTTCACAAACTCCCCTGCAATGGGGAGCAGCCACCCCACTCAATCATTCAAGACTAATTTCCTCCTCTGTTAGGTTTTCCTACCAGGTTGGCAGCAGCGAATTTTTCCACAGCCCCAAGAAACACAAATTCAACGACACAATTATCCTGATAAAAACAAATTTATCCTTCCTGCAATGGCCATGCTTGGGACCCACATTCTGGAGGGATACTCTGAGCACATCCCATGTATACACACACCTGCAAAACTTTGCAGAATGCCAAATTATTGTTAGTCTGAGCTCCTATAGATGTTTTCAAGAGCTCTAAACAGTATCTGCACAATTTGCAAATCTTACCTATCCAAATCCAAGTGTTCCTACAGTTGAGCTGGTATTTTAAAATAGAAGAAATGGAAAAGGCATTGGCTTGGGTTTGGACAGGAATTTCATAACATGGTTTTGGGTTGGAAGAGGCTTTGAAGACCATCAAGTTCCACCACCACTGCCATGGGCAAGGACACCTTCCACTATTCCAGGTTTCTCAGGGCTCCATCCAACCCAGCCCTGAGCATTTCCAGGGATCCACAGCTTCTCTGGGCAACCTGTGCCAGGGCCTCACCACCCTCACGGATCTCCTCTCCACTCGTTAACCTGTGGCCTGCAACACCCCAGCAAAGCAGAAATCACAGTAATAAAACCAACAGAAACACACACCAAGAATGTCACAGTACTGAAGAAAGAAATATCAAAGGGCTGAGTCCAACAGCAGCAATACCCTAAATTCCACATGTAGTCACCCAGCTGGGACTGCCTAACTTGATGCTGGGCTGGATGCACTGCAGATGCAACCAAAGATCCCAGGAAGGTTTTTTCCTCAGCTCCAGAGGCTCCCATACCTCCCAGACGCTGGAGCCTTCTCCTTCCCAGCAGCTGCCAATGGAATGGGCCACAGAAAGAGCGCAAAAGCTGTAAGTTGCTGCCCAGCATGAAACTGTTGGTGAGCCCACCACAACCATCGAGGGTGAGGAGCCAGCACACACACAGCCCCTACAGCAGATCCAAGAAAGCCTCCAGCTGGCAGTGTGTGAGTGGGGCACAGATAAGGACCAGCTGGGGTGGATTAGGGACCACCAGCCCAGCTGCAGCCAGAGGAGGGGCTGTGGTTGGGATCCCAGGGCTGTAAACACATCTGCCCTTGGGGTTCCACCCGGCAGTTCCTCCACAGCTGAGACACAACAAAACCGCACAGGATCAGATCAGCTTTCAGTTTCTCTTCATTAATCAAGAGGTTGTTAATGTTCATGGAAATATTAGCCCTTGCACCAAGGGGGGGACAGGAGTTAGCCCAGGGCTGATGACTTTCTAGCTGGAGTTATGTAGCCTCATCCATAGGGGTATTCCAACATGATTTACCAAAGTTCTTGATTTTATGGGACACCCCATGGAGTTTACGGGACAAGTAACCCACATGCACGCATCACAAGGGGGAAGAGGAACAGAAAAAGAAATTATTCTATTCTTTCTATCAATTTTTGGTGAAACACAAGCAGTGACATGTTGCAACCGGGCTGATCGAGCTGGAAGAAAGTATCAGTTATCGCTGGAAGGACTTGTTGCAGTTTTCCCTGGCAGCCTGGTGTTAACCGCAGTGCTGGAGCCTTTAAAATTGGTTTCCAGAAGGCAGAGGGGGGCAAGAGAACCTCAAAAATCTGCAGCTACTTAGCCTGAAAACTTGGAAGTTTCAGTTCACTGTCACCACAGGCTTTTAAACAAGGAAAACAGACCGAGTTCTGGCATGTTGATTCAACTTGTGTTAAACCACTTAACCCTGAAGAGCAGCAACACACACATCGCTCTGAGCAAAACACAGCTGCAGCACAAAACAACAGCAAATTTTCACGGCTCTTTCAGCGTTGGTGCTCCCCACCTTTTCACAGGATCGCACAATCGCTGCGGTGGGAAAAGACCTCTAAATATCATCAAGTCCACTCATTAACCCAGCGCTGCCAAGTCCACCACTAAACCACGTCGCTAAGTGCCACATCCACACGGCTTTTAAATCCCTCCAGGGACGGGGACTCCGCCACTGCCTGCTCCAATGCCTTCCCCTTCCGGGGAGGAAGCTTTTCCTACGATCCACTCTAAATTTTCTCCAGTACAACTTCAGGCCGTTCCCTCCGGACCTGGAAATCACACCCGGGGTGATTTTTCTCACTCCCGAACTGATTTCTCCCACTACCACCCCTACCCGGTAACCAGCAAAACACGTTCTCTCTGTAACCTCCTTCCCCAGCCCCTCAAGCCCTAAAACTTCACAGCCGAAGCGAAAATTAAACAAAACAGCATCACAGCGCGATTAAATCACCATCCCCACGCAGAGCCGGACCGGACACCCGCCCCGTTTTTGTCAGCTCCTCCCCGGCAACTAGCGGGGTCACAGAAATAGTTTTTACCCTTCATTAAAATTTTCTGGGTGACCGAGCAATGGCTCACACAAGCGCAGCCAATTTTAACAGATCACAGCCGCGCGTTGCTTCATTTCCATCAGATTAGGGTTGGGGACGGGAGTTTTTTAAGGAGCATCTGGCGCTGCAACCGCCGGGCTCGGGAACATCCCCAGCGCGTCCCTTCCTCCCAAATCCACGCGGGAGTAGCGCAAAACTTGGTGTTTTTGGGAGTGAACGGGAACTCACCCCCGAGGTGCCGCCCGTCCCCCCGGTCCCCCCGCGGGCAGGGGATGCCCCGGGACCCCCGGTACTCACGCATGAGGGTGCTGAAGGCGCAGAGAGCCAGCAGCGCCTGCAGCAGCACCCCGAAGCGCCCCAGCAGCGCTCCGCTGCCGCAGCCGTGCGCCGGGCGGGGGGCGGCCATGGGGCGCCGGGATGGGATGGGATGCGATGGGATGGGACGGGATGCGATGGTGCGGAGCGGCGCGGGATAACGAGCAGCGGGGCTGGGAACGGCAATGAGAGCAGGACAGCCCCACCGCCTACAAAGGCGGCCCCGAACCGCCCCCGCCCCCGGCCCGCCCCGCCGGCAGCGGCAGCACCCGGGGCGGGGCGGGAGGGGAGGGACCGGGACGGGGGATGGAGTGGGGAATGAGGATGGGGACAGGGAACAGGGACCAGGACGGGGGATGGAGAGGGGAGTGGAGATAGGGACAGGGACCGGGGATGGAGATGGGAATGGGGATAGGGACAGGGACCGGGA
>VZRL01006561.1:21581-40926 GCA_013397895.1 Origma solitaria
AGTGGGGATGGGGATAGGGACGGGGGATGGAGGTGGGAGTGGGGATAGGGACAGGGACCGGGATAAGGGTGGGGACAGGGACGGAGATGTGGAAGAAGTTGGAGATGAGGATACAAGGGGGACAGAGATAGAGAGGCATGGGGATGACGATGGAGACGGGGTGGAAATGGGACAGGAATGGAAATGGAATTGAGTTGGGGATGAGGATAGGGACAGGGAAGGGGACAAGGATGGGGACAGAGAGGGAGATGGGGATGTGGAAGGGGTTGGAGATGAGGCTACAGAGGGGACAGAGAGACAGGCATGGGGATAAAGATGGAGATGGGGATGGGAATGGAAATGGAGTTGAGTTGGGGATGGGGATGAGGATGGGGGCAGGGAAGGGGACAAGGACAGAGATGCATATGTGAAAGGGGCTGGAGATGGGGATGCAATGGGGACAGACACAGAGACAGAGACTGGAGTGGAGATGGCGATGGAAATGAAGATGGAGATGTGGAAGGGGTAGGAAGTGGGGATCAAGGGCAACAGAGATGGAGATGGCAACAGGGATGGGAATGAGGATGGGGACGGAGATGGAGATGACGATGTGGATGTAGAATGGAGAAGGGGATGAGGGAGGAGATGAAGAGGGGGATCAGGATGGAGATGCAGGCAAAGACAGGGATGGGGACAGGGTTATGGATGTGGATGAGGACAGAGATGGGGATGATATGGAGATGAGGATGGGGGGGGGTCCTGGAGGGAACTGGGTGCTGGGTTGGGGAAATCTTGATGAGGTTTGGAGTGCTGGGTTGGGGGAGTCCTGGTGGGATAGGGGTGCTGGACTGGGGAGGGTGGATGGGGTCCTGTTGGAGTTTACAATGCTGGACTGAGGGAGTCCCAAAAGTGTTTCAGGTGCCAGGATGTGGAGGTCCCAGCAGGCTTTGGATTGCTCTGGCTGGAGAGGTCCTGGCAAAGTTTGGGATGCGTGGTTGGGGAGGGTTGGTCGGTGTCCTGGTCAAGATTGGGGTGCCAGGTTGAAGGCAGGGATGGGGGTGCTGGGTTTGCAGGTCACAGTGGGGTTTGGGGTGCAGGGTCCTGCTGGGCTTTGCGGTACCAGGCTGGAGAGGGTCCCAGCAGGGTTTAGAGTGCTGGGCTGGGGCGAGTCCTAGTGGGATTTATGGGTCGGGTCCTCAAATTGCAGCCTCAAATCTCCTTCTTTTGCTCCTCTGCTGCCACCCCCCTGTGCAGCCTCCTCCCCACAGGGCAGGTTTCACTTTCCCTCTCCTTTGAATACTCTTGAGGCCATCTTTAGGGAGCACTGGGGTCACACACTGAAGTTTTCCTCCCTGATTTTGCAGGGTAGGAGCTCGTGTTTAGTTACAAAACCAAAGAGGCTGCAAATCTCATCCTGTCACATGACTGAGTAATGGCCTTAAAACCAGCGGTGAATGTTATGAGACAAGAAAATCACGGGAGCTGGCCTGCCTCCCATATAGGTCCAGTTCACAACACAGGAGGGAATTGTGTTATTCCTAGGCTTGGGAATCTCCTGTCCCAGGCAGTTTGGACTGGAGTTTTGTCCCTCCTCAACTCAGCCAGCACCTCCCCTGACTGCACATCACTGAAATAACAAAAATAGTCCTTCCTCTTTTTTTTCCAAGGGTGAATTGAATTTTGGGTTGATAGATGTTCACTTAGCTCACTGACTTTAATCATGGTTTAATCACGAGTTCAGCTAGGAAGGTGGAAGTTTCATCTCACTAACTCATTTTCAGCTGATTTTGTATGTGCAATTGTTAGTTTCATAAAAAGGTTCATTCCCCTGAGCTGGTAAATCTGATTGTGTTTTGCAGTCAGTTGCCTTTATATTAAATTCTAAATCAAATATTAAAGTTAATACTTTTATGTAAGCCAGTTGAACACTCTATGTGTGGAATCATCTATTAAGCAAGTACACATCTTAACACAGATTTCCTCAGGCCTTAACTTTTTGCATTTTCTCAGATTTCCTAGGCTGCTGCTAAAGAAACATTTTCAAGAATTGCTAGATGATAATTTTTCCAGGTAATTTCCAGCAACTGGTGAAAATAAAGGGGGGAAAAAAAGACATTTAAACAAGCTGGGTATTTCTTAAACAAAATTTCAGTTTCAGTGAATAACCAGCAAAGTGTCCTCGATGCATCAGGGTCTTGCCCAAGAAAACAGCTTTTCAAAGGCTCCCTCAGAGCCAGCATTGCCTCCTCCCCTTTTTTCAAGCCCAATTAATGGTGATTTCTCCCAGCTGCTTTATCAGCAGGACAAAGTTGTCTGAGGCCTTATTTCCAGGTGCTGATAGTTTTACAAGAGAGCAGAGTGGCTCCCATGTGTGAAAACACTCAGGTTACGAGAAAGCAATAAACAGCACCCCTTGATTTCCCCCCTCCTTGCAGGAAGAGGGAGAGATCCTTCAGTGGCTCTTGATGCTCCACACTCCTACGTGAAAACACAGCTTTGCTTTATCAAATGCATCATTTGCACTTCAAAATATTTGTATTTTCTGAACCCATGCAAAAAGTCTTGCAGTTTTTTCTGTATCCCAGGTGGAGTCTGGGAGCTTTGGCTATTAAATTCTGCTCCATTTTGACAATTAAGATGCCTCACCGCTGGCTCCCTGCTTTTTTTTCCCCCAAGGTTTTTCTTTCTCTTGGGACACTTTAGAGCCCCTTTCAGTATCTGAAGGAGCTGTAAGAGAGCTGTAGAGGGACTTTGAACGAGGTGTGGAGTGACAGAACAAGGGGGAATGGCCTTTATTTCACAGAGGGCAGGGTTAGATTGGATATTAGGAATAAATTCTTCCCTGTGAGGGTGGGGCAGCCCTGGCACAGATTCCCAGAGCAGCTGTGGCTGCCCCTGGATCCCTGGAAGAGTCCAAGGCAGGGCTGGACAGGGCTTGGAGCAAGCTGGGATAGTGGAAGGTGTCCCTGCCCATGGCAGGGGTTGGACCTAGATAATCTTCAAGGTCTCTTCCGACCCAAACTGTTCTATATTTCTGTTATTTCAAGTACACTCACTAAAAGCAAACCAGGTAAGCACTTATGCAAGAAGTGGAATTTAGTAAACAAATCATTAAAAAAAAAAAAAAAACCTAAGAAAAATTAATTAGCATATTAGGCCATGTGCTTAAGCATGAAATCAGAAACACCAAAGTGATTTCAAATAATGAAGAATATAAAAACCAGCCCAGGCTATTTATGAAAGTACAAGGAAAATGAAGGATGGAGTAAATCCATGAATTCTCTATAAGAACAATAATCTAATCTATGATATAATCTAGGATAGAATGGAAAACCAAATAATGGAAACCACTGAAAATACCTTCATTTTTCCATCCTTCCAGAAAGGATTAGCAAGTGAAATTAACTTGAAACATCGTGAGCAGTGATAATCCAGGCCAAGAACAGGTTAAATATGAGAGGAGTTAAGGCTGATGGATTCAAGAGCCTGAAGAAACCTAAGCAAGAGTAGTTGTGAAGTGGGCAAAGCAAAGTCTGGCTCCTCACGGGGCATCACAGGAGAAGGGTAAATGCTGTGCCCGGCAGTGAGGAGGGGAATGAGGGCGTGGGGAATCACAGACCCACCAGCTTTATTCCAAGAGCCGGGGAGACACTGTTAAAAATGATCGAATAATCAATTTATAAGCACCTAGCGGATAATAAGGTAATCAAAACCAGACAATATGGATTTGACAAGCACAAACCATGTAAAGGGGGTTTTATTTCCTGCTCTGAGAGGATGACTGCATATATCTTGACTTGGGGAAGGTTTGTCTTGCTGCCCCAGTAAAAACCAAGGGAATACAGAGCTCCCATGAGCTCTGTGGGAGCACCACCTCCAGAGAAACCCTCCCAGCTGCTCCAAAAGCTCTTTGCTGCTGCATCAGGAGCACTGTGATGGCTCCACATGGGCACCTGAAGCTAGGGGAGGTAATTGAAACCCTTAGGAGAGGGTCAAGGATATCAAACTAGAAGAGTCTGCAACTCTTCAGGAGGTTAGGGTGAAAATTAGGAATTATTTCGTTAAACTGAAGGGGTGGTTCCAAAGTCAGCAGAAGGGAATGCAGTGAGTGGTAGGGAAGGAAGGAGGCAGAAAGTGGCTGGAAAGAGAATCAGGAGGTGTAAATGGCCTGCAGACAAAATGTGAGCTGATAACAAAAAAGGTGTTGCAATGAAGCACATCCTGTTTTGGGAGGTGATCAGGAGTGTTTTATAGAAATGCTGTGGAGTTGCTGGGTTCAGCCCAGGTTTGCTCTCACATAAAGATGTACCCATGCTGGAGTCTGGAGAAAGCAAAGAAGAATGGCAAGCATTTGAAAAAATAAGAAACAGAAAGGAAATGGGATATTTTCCAGGAAAAACCTGCAGGAGTAATAGGTGTAATTGGAGGAACAGGCTTTGTGGCAAAACTATTCCAGTATAGTTATAAAAAGCTATTGAAGTTGTTTGAATTGTTCTGTCTAGAAAAAACAAGTCAGATTTGTTAAAAAAAAAAAAAAAAAGGAACAAGAAAAAAAAAGTGTTTTTCAGCCCTGGGAAAATTGTCCAGCCCATATCTGACACACCACACAGGAACCTGCTCACCCTCAGCTGCCTGTGCTGTGGCTGGGCCTGAGCTCAAAACACACCTGGGAGAAGGATGTGTTTGTCAAGGCTTCCTCACTTCAAGGGCACTTAGCTGTGAAAAGCTGCTGGCTTGGGATCCAGAGGGATACTTTTTTTTTTTTAGGTCTACTGCTTTTTGTAAGGTTGCCACGGCCTTGGATGCCCTTAGTGCAGTCCTGGTGCAGTCACAGGATGAAAAATCCAAATCCTTCTCTGCACAGGTTACTTGTGGGTGGGGTCTACCTTACCTGGCTTCAGCTGTCCCATTTTAGGAGATCTCCTGCCTCCTTTCACAGCCAGTGGAGAGGAATAACCTCTGTGAGGAGGTTATTAATTCATCATCAATTCATCCTGGTCAGATGAATTAAGTCTGCTGCAGCTTCAGGCAGTTTAGTGGTGGCTCCATGTCAGAAAATTCACAGAAAACATGAATGTCCCATTTTTTCATAGCAACACAGCATGGTTTTCTTCAACTCCCTTGCCCCGAAAGCACTCAGGTGTTTTGTACCCCCAGGGACCCCAGCGTGATGGTGGGGATGAGGAAAAGGCAGTGGCAGGTCTGATATGGTTATTGTGGTAAATTGGAGGGGCACACACAAAGCTGCCTTTTCCAGGATGATGCTCATGCAAATTATTCATCTGGTTTTATTTCTCGTGTGATGAAGAAATTACTTCTGAAAACAAGATCTCTTGAGAAAACTTCCTTTAGCTGATGCTTGGAACAGACTTTATTCACGCTGCCAGCAGCAATGATCCCTGATGATGAAATAATAGCTAGACCTTATTCTTGCTGAATTACCCATTTTACAAGGCCTGGCACATTTAACAATCAGTTCCAGGTTATATTCATAAGCAAGAGGCCAACACCAATTTTTGTATCAGCCAGGACTTTGTATTGCAGGATACTCCAAGGAGTAATTGCCAAGGTAATTATTTTCTATTTTCCATAAGTGCTTTCGCTGTGTTATTATGAGATGTTCCATGTCTCGCTCTGGATGAACGGCAATGATTTCCCTCTTTGCAGGGCCTGTGGCATTGTTGGCCGGCTGTGCTTGGAGCTGAGGCTCCAGCCCACACTCCCACAGAGCTGATGGTGTCGCTGCCCTTGGCAGGAGGGTCTGGGTGATGTTTAGGGTCACTTCCAACCCGAACCGTTCTGTGATTCTGAGATGGTCCTTAGGTTCGTGACTGTTGGGACAAGGATAGAACTGCTAGAAGGGCTCAACATTTGCTTTTTCAATCGATTTCTTTCTTGAAAATTAAACTCGTGTTCTTCTTATGTGACAATGGGCAGATACAAGTTTCTTCAAGCTTAAGTTGTTTGAATTTATGGCCATTGTGACCTGGGCAAAATTCCCTGGATCTGAACTGCAATGGAGTGGATTTAGGCTTGCATCAGGACACCTTTTCCAGGATTAAGTCTAGTTAAGAGTTGCAGTAAGTTGTTGGGGGCAGAGGGAGAAATTTGACCATTGGAGGATTTTACAAACATCCATCTTTTTAGAATCAGAGAATCATTTAGTTTGGAAAACACCTCTAAGATCATAAAGTCCAACTATTAACTGAGTCCAGCCAATAGTCTTTTCTCAGGGACAGCTGGGTAATTCCTGCTTGAGGTGGGAGAATTGAGGAGTTGGTCTCCTAAGTTCTCCATGAACTGCATTTTCTGGGCACTGCTTCGTTTTTCCAGCCTGTATCTCCAGCCTGACCTTGTGATCAGCTGTTTATTGGACAGTCAGGAAGTGTCCTAATCCTGTGCTTTTTGGAGATCTTACTCCTCTCAACACCCTTCCCCTTCAGGGAGATCAGACTCCTCCTCAGGGTTTTAAAAATAAAAAAAAAATTTAAAAAAAGGGGTAAAGAGAAAAAATCCTATCAAATACGGTTTTGTTCTTTACAGCTCTTCTGTCTCTCTGGCAGACCTGAGATTGCCTCAGGAAAAAGGAAGCTTTTTTTCTCTGCACAGCCGTGGGTTTGGATGAATCCTTTCAGGTCTTTAGCTGGATGTTGGAATCTGACAGCCTGGGTAACTATTTATGCAAAAAAGATCAGTTAGGAAATGGGGACCTACCCTATTGGAGAGATGTTAAATATTCACAACATTCACATAGCACAAACCAGAGAGGACCTTGATTATTTTTCCCCGAGTTCTATCGCTCACCCAGAGCCTTGAAATAAAATGCTAATTTGCCAGGACCTGGCGAATATTCCCTGCTCCCAAGCCTTTCTCCATTAGCACTTGAAAACCACAGGTTCCTTCACAAGCCATCCTTGATGTTTTATAAATGTTATAGCTGAGACATCGCTTCTACTCCCTTTAATGCATTTTTTACAGCTGCAGCAGGGATATTATTTCGATTCAGGCTGCAAAGAGTCATCCTGGAAGGGATCTCAGCTGCCTCTCCTGAGGTATTTCCAAAACAGCACATGCTACCTGACCTTAAGCGAATAACCTGCTCAAGGACTCCATTTCACATTTACTGTGCAATCTCTGCTGCAGAGCTACAGGTCGGGAGCACGATGGATCCTTACAGGTACAAAAAAGCTTTCAGAAGAGGGCTTGACCTTGACTAAATTTCACTTGGGTGAATTTCCATGAGAGAAAACAAATGGATGTGGAGAAAAAGGGGAATTAATAATGTTTGGGTTAGAAATGATACAACAAGTATTGCAACGAACAAGCCTTTTTAAAATTCAGGATGAAGATTGACTTCAGCCTAAAACCCTCAGTCAAATCTGCCCTTGTGCCACACCTAGAGTGTTTCTTCCCAGGGATTGCTAAGTAAACCCCATCAGCTGTCTCAAAACTGTTGGTTTTCTCTGATGAGAAACATGCACAAACTGGACAGGAAGCCCATAATGATCCTGTTGGAGGAGGAATTTAAGCAACGAGACTTTTGTTAATTGCCTTAGCATCCTTAGGATCCAGGAAACCAATCTGGGTGAGCCCCATCTCTGTTCATCATGCAGCATGCAAACATGGGGTGTGCCCTGCAGAATGCACAGAGAGCTGCTCAGCTGAGCCAGTTCTTCCTGAAGACCTGCTGGGATCTTGATTTTAGGTGTAATCCCTTCTTAGTGACTTCATCTAGTTAAGCAAGGAGCACAAGCCACAAAAGAAACACCAAGGGGGAAATGGCTCATTTCTCCTGTGATGGGGAACCTCAAATCTGGTGGTGTTTAGTAAAACACTTTGCTCTAAAATATGCATTTCATTAAAAATAATAACTTCGGTGTTGTTGGTTTTTTTCATGGTGATATCCAGTGGTTTTCCAAAGCAGTAAACACAGCGATGAGGTTACTTAGGCCAGCCCTGTGTTTTATGAGCTCAAGGGGAATCTTTCTCCTGGTTCCAGCTGGCGTTAGATCAGATGTGTAAATCTCACCCTTAGATGAGATCTGACGCAAAACAATCTCAGCTGAAAGAATCCATTTACCAGAGCTGTGTTTTCACATTTTAGTTCCCAAACACTGGACACACGCCACAACATACAACTTCTCTTCAAGCAGAATTATTACAGCATAAATCCATACATGTTCTGAGCCCAGAGTCTCCTTCAGCTCTGGAGGGGAGGCTGTAGCTGCAGGGAGTTGGGTCTGTTGCTTTTGGACACTCAAGGTCTCTGAGATGCAGCCCTGCAGCCAAAGCTTCCTCAAATCCATTTAATTCTTATTTTAAACAACCTAAATGGCGTTTCTACTTTCTTCTACTGCATTTTTACTATTTTCAGCTTCTCCCTAATCGAGGGCTGCTGTTGTAACAGCGACCCCTTAGTTTCCATATGTTCTTTTCCCCCCCATCTCTTCACTTCTGGATGTTTCTACTGAAACACAAACCCCCGAATGCCCAGGGATTTCCAAAGGCCAGAAGACATCTGCTTGCCATCACAGATGTTTGCGAGTTAACACATGGATGAAATAATATTAGTCAGTGAGATTCGGAACTGATTGGAATTTCCACAATTAGGCATAAATGGTGCTTTGATGAAGAATTAAACAGGGATGAAAAAATTGAGACATGGGGAACAGTAAGACAGCAGCTGCCAAATGGATTTCCACCCTTCAGACTGGAGTGAAGACACCCAAACCAGCTCAGTTACAGGAATCAGTCTTGCTGTAGCAGGAAGAAATGCCTGTGTGGACTCATTTCCCTCTATTTTCAACAGGGAATGCACTACAGCAGCTTCATGGTTTCTGGGCAGGTGTGTCAGCAACAGGGGCAAGGCCAGGCTGGACGGGGCTCTGAGCAGCCTGGTGTGAGAGACCGAAATGTTTATGGTTAGTGGCTCAAACACTTGCCCATTGGCGCTTTGCTGGTGCCAGGTCTGCACCCCCAGAGGGGGAGGAAGAGCGTTCTTGGGTGTGTGGTGTCATTTCGCTCTAACCTGCCCTGAAAGCTCTGTTAACAAGAGCCTGGGTCACTGTCACCTCCTGAGGCAGGTTGTAACCCCTGGTCGAGTGGAAAATGTCCCTGCCCATGCCTTGGGGGTTGGAAATAGATGATCTTTAAGGTCCCTTCCGACCCAAGCTATTCTGTGAGTCCAGGGATGCAAGTGTGAATTTGGAACCCATACCAAATCAGAGAGCTGAAGTGGCAAGTGGTGGCTTGGGACATAACGCATGAAAAAAGGAATTGGGAGTCCCACAGGGAGAGCTGGGCGGGTGTCCCCTCTTCTGGGGGAGTCAGCACAGCCACATTCAAGAAAAACGCAAAGTGAGTTTGTATCTCCAATAAAACTGGAATTCTCGCTCTCCGTGAGTATCGTGCTGTTCAATTGCTGTGTCTATTCTGATCGCCACAAGAAAACATCCCATTTTTTTCCAGCGGGATCCTATTGGCCGAGGCAAAAATAATTCCAGAAATCATTTATTTTTTCAGAAAGTGTGGGAGTGCTCGTCCCTGCTGCTGTCAGTTCCCATCCATCCCTTTTATCAGGCAGTATCAACACACTCTCTTCCAGCGAGGACTGCTCAACAGCACACAATAAAATTGATTCATTACTCATTTTCTCCTTATTATCTTTCAATTTCTCCAGCTCTTGATACCACTTAAAGTGGACATTAGCTCTTTGCAACCAGTATGTGAATGCTTTTTCTCCAAGCTTTCATTACATATATTTTCATTTAGTCTCATTACACCGAGTGTCTTTCTCATGAACTTCTTATAATGCCTTTATACAAGTTTGTGTGTGCTCTGCCGTGGTGAGGAGTGTGAACACAAATGGATTTCTTGGAAAAGCTGGCTCAGGTGTTCTGTGGGTGTAAATGAGAAGTATTTAGTGCTAGAAAGTGGTTTTATTTACAGGAGCTGGCTCTTGAGCTCTACAGAATGAAAAAAGCTGAAACCACTAAGAAGAAACCCAGCTTCTGTGCTTGTTTTTGGCATGAAAGCAAACTGATTAAACTCCAGGAGGAGCAAGAATTTCTGTTCATAATCAGCACTGAAATGGAGATAGGAGCTGAGAGATTTGTTTTGGGGTAGAGAGGGGAATGATTTAAACTTCCGTATGCTTTGGGAAGGATTACAGTGACAGTGAATTTAATGTAGTTTTGCAGACTCTGATTCTTATCCTGGAAGGAAAACTCTTCCCACTTACCACACTCGTGTAGGGTTAATTCAAAGAAGTTCAAAACAGTAAGTTTTGAGTTCAAACTCTTAAATACCTGCATAAATTTGCCATATGAGCAGTGATCCTGGGGGGAATCTCTGCTCCTTACTGGAACCTATGGGACCAGGGTTTTCCTCTTTGGGTTGGATTTGGGACTCTTCTCACCCAAAGGTCCAGACCAAGAGGCCTCACAGGTTCTGGAAACCAGTTTTCCTTGTACTGAAACAGATCACAGTTAATACGCAGCGTGGGAGTTTGGAAGTCTCAAGTATAGATAAAATATTTGCTATTTGCCCTGGAGGGAGATGAATTTCTTTTCCAGGTCCCTGCAGTGATTCCTCCCCCCACCCAATTACGAAGGGGATTAATACTTCAGCTGCAGTTATCTCAATATCTCATAGCTCAGACAGATGAATACAACCTTCAACATTTTATGGGATCAGATTTCCTTTTAATTAAACCAGCCCTTTGTTTCACTGCAACTCTAAAAGTCTTCTTTATCATTCAATCCTTTAGAAGTCTCTTAGGAAAATAATTTCCTGCTCCCAGTTTTACCGAGCCTTTGGATCTCCTATCTCTTGTCACCTGTAACAAAGTGCTGTAGGAAGGAGCGGCGCTGTATTGCTTTCATGTTCTCCATCAGCTCTGATATGGATGGTTGTTATAAAGCTTCATACATAATATATGCCATGTCTTAAAGCAGCGCTGGAAACGACTGTACAGCTGTAAAGGTTTCTTAACTCCACCAGCCTCGAGCCACCGGCTATAAAAAGGCAGTTAAGCAGATTAGCATTAAAACTACCTGGTGAGATGAAAAATGGGGAGGCAGAACGGCCTAATGATGGATCCTCGGAGTGTGACCAGTCACGTGGGGATGTCACCTTTCTGTGCCTCCAACCTGCGAGCGCTGGCACTAATCATTTTGGGGAAGTGTCTCTGTAATCACATGGTCCTGTCCCAACAAGGGCCACCTCTCTGAGCACGCACAGGGAGGATTTTCCGAGCAGTCCAAAGGAAATGCTGACCCTCTCCTACTGGGTCTGAGTTTTCTCGGTCTCCTTTGAAAGTGCTGCCTTTGCTGTGCAAATGCCTTTGAATGACTTTGCATGCTGAGTTTTCTGCCTTTCTTCTATGGCAAAGCTGGGGAAAAGCCTTTGGAGCCTGTTCTGCCTGGAAATGCAGTCCCATCCCTACCCAGAAAGCTTCTGCTGGCCTGATTTTTTGGAAACTTGAGCTGAAAATAAAGTGCATTTTAAAGATTGTCATGAGGAAAATCAAATTCCTCTCCTGCCTTGACACCTGTTGTAAGTCAGCAGTGGAGGAATGTGAATTCTCTGCCCCATGCTGTCACATTGATCAGATCTGGATCTGTCCCTGTGGACATTTCTCACTGCTCCCATCCTGCCACTGGGCTGGGCACAAGTCATTTGATAGGAACAGAGGGACATAAAAGTTACAGAGTCATAGAATGGTTTGGGTTGGAAAGGACCTTAAAGATCATCTCATTCCAACCCCTGCCAGGGGCAGGGACACTTTTCCCTAGGTCAGGTTGCTTAGACCCCTATCCAACCCGGCCTTAGACACTTCCAGGGATGGGGCATGGAAATGATGGAAATATCCCCACAATAATGATATCTCACCAGAAAAAAAATCCCAATTCCTTCTTTAAGAATGCAGTCCTGGGTACATCCATTGATGTGTCCCAAATATGTGACAAGGACACTGCTCTGGCCAGTTTAAGAAGGCATTGTCACATGAACTTTCATCCCTGATGCTGCTTTTCAAACAGAAAATATTTTCCCTGTCTCTGTCTTGACATCTCATCCAAAATCTCCCTTTGCCACAGCTCCTGCTTTTCACTCTTTGTTTATGCTAATGGCTAATGAGCTGCCTTTTGTGGATCCTGGATAAATAGGATATTTCATAGACAGGAACATAATCAATTAATCGACTGCAATCATGATGTGTTTACCTAAACAGTACTTTAAATCCAATGCTTGTCAGCAAGCATTTCCTCCTGACAGGACTGTGCAACATCTTTTTGTTTGTAAGTAGGCAATTTAAAGGACCTTGAGATGAGGACTAAGAAGATTTGTCAGGGCAAAACCTTCTCTCATTTTACATTATGTAATTGTAGATGTGAGCAAGAAAACAGAAGTTGTTTGCACTGAGCCAACAAAAATGTGGTTCTGTGTCAAGAATTGTGCTCCTTTAGATAAAAACTTTTTCCAGAGTACTGAAACCTTTCCCCTAAATGCCATGCCAAGATGCTTTTACATTTATACCTCCCACTTATTATGAGACGTGATCAAAAAGCAAGGAAGGAGGGGAATTTTTTCATGTTAAAATGTTAGAGTTGTTGGAAGCACACCTTCTCCAGTGAAGATCCTGAAAATCCTGTCCAGTGCCAGGGAAATATTACCTGCATCTCCCCTCCTCTTGTTTTTTTCCATCCTCCAGGCCAAGTCTTGTCCATCCAGCCCATGGCTGGCCTCTTCCCAAGGCCACTGGCCGTGTTCACCTTGGTCTCCTATGAGATTAATGAGGCATCTCTCTAGCCCCAAGAAAAGAGGTAATTTGCAGTGCAAAAAGACTGAAAATACAGTTCACTAGTGTTGGGGAAGATGAAATAGGAAAGGCTTATAAATATGATTACCTGGCAAAAGATGCTGAGAATATGGAAACTATAAGCGAGATTGAAATGAAGACAAGCTTGGAGATCCCAAACCCCAGGCACTGAACAACTGGAAAACAATGGTGTGGCCACTGAAGGGAATCCCCTTTTGATTAAACAATCCCCTCTGCTTGCAGACAGGTCCAAGGGTCAGAGCAGACCCTACCAACTTGGCAGAGGGTCCAAAAAGCAGTTTTTAGAGTTTAAAATATAACGCCGTATGGTAATGCAATGACTGTCATAGGCTGTATGTAAATGTTGTAGGATTTGTAGCTTGTTCTAGATTGGTTAGTGAAAATTAGAATATTCAGCACAGAAGGTGATTTATTGTATTGTAAACGGCAACCACGGTATTTGATCCTCTTTCTTCTCTCTCTCTCTCTCTCCCCTCTCTGCCCTGCTCTGAGCTGTGTCTGGCAGCTCCCAGCAGCTCCCCTACACCCACACCTTTCACAATAAACCTCATGCTCTAAGACCAAACTTCAAAGATCTCTCGTCTCCATCCTGACCATCTGAAACAAAACCGGGGACAAATCCCACACACTAGGGTGACACTGATGTGGCAGATCCCTTGAGAACCTGGCAGAATCTCCTAAGGGTTCTTGAGACTGAGGCTTGCTGGGACAGCGTTGGAGAAGCATGCAGGACTGAGGAAGGTAAATTCATCCTCAGGCACACTGTGTACAAAGGGAAATCCTTCAAGCAACCCCTGAATGCACTCCGGTTTCATCAGGGAACAACCTGGTTCAATCCAACATAAAACCTGGAAGATGATTAACATTTATGGTGTGTGACAGGAGCGAGCTGGGAAAGTATTTTTTTTCTTCACATGGCAGCTGAACCCCCAGAAAAGTAGAGCTAGCATGAATGGCAGAAATTAGGAGATTTCCAGATATTCCCACTGGAAAACAGCCCTGTCCAGAGATCCCACTGTAAATCCTGGCCTCCAGCAGCACCAGTTTATAAAATCAGAAGGGAATCAGCAATTAGATTGAATTGCATAAAACCTCTGTCTCATTAAATGTCACCGGCTCTCGCTGAGCACATCCCATGCTGCGTTTTAGGGTATCAGATCAGTTCCAGCACATAAATCGGAGTGGTTGACTCCAATGACACACTTGGTGCCTGAGGGCACATTCTGCTCCTGGCACTGTGGGCTCTGTGTGAGGATAGCTGCACACAGCCAAAACCCAGGTTTTTTTCTTCCCATGATCCTTCTTATATGTGAATTATGAAAGAGTACAGCCTTTTTTGTGCCCACTGGGATCCTCCAAAGCCCAAGTCACTTTTAACTGATGGGATACTCAGGAAAGAGTCCTGGGTTTGGGGGCTGAAGTTATATCTCCTTCCCTTAAGAGGAATTTCTGAGCAGCCAGGATGGATGCTGTGGATTTTCACCCTCTCTACGTGTGGCAGCAGCTACAATTTTTTCCCAAGCTTGAATTTTTTTGGGGGTTTGGCTGCAAATTTGTGACAGACGTAGGAGCTGAGTCTCTCTGCAGGATTTCAGAGCGGGTGTGAATTTCAAATGGAGCAGATGCTGCCCTCAGACCAAATCTTCCTAAGGCTCCTACAAGCCTGGGGGTGCCTAAATGTAACCAGACACATCCTGAGCAGGTTTATTGAGAGTCCAAAAGTGGAGAAAAGGGTGTCAATGTCATAATAAAAGTAAGGACTTTGAGGGACTGACTTGATCCTAGAGTCTTATCCACAGCTGGTTGCATCCTTTTGGGTTTCTTAAAAATGTTTGTACGTTCCTAAAACCTATTGTTTGCAATACGAAATCAAAGAGGGATTAAAATTCTTAAATATGTTTATGATTTTAATAATTTAATAATTAAATTAAATTATTTTAATCTAATTTAATAATTTTAATTGATTTTAATTTGCCTGGATTTCAGTCTCCCATCTGTACAGTGCTTCCTTTCTAAAGACAAAGTCCAGAATGCTTATACGATACAGAATATGGCATTTCTCAGCAGCGAATTCTTCCAGCACTTTATAAAACCAGGGCATTATTCCTCTTTCCATTTAAGGGATGGGGAAACTGAGGCACAGAGGCTGTCTCCTGTCAGGGGTCAGCAGTCTAGGGTAAAACCATGGTCACCTGCAGGCAGGACATGAACTACCAAGGGGGTATGGTCTGAAATGGGATCAGAAAATACACTTCATGAAAAAAATTGATGCCTTCTTTACTTATAAGCCCACAGCCTTGTCCTGCTCAGCAGAGTTCTAGTAAGAAAAGTATTTAAACACTTCTCCTCCTGATCCCTGCACGGAGATACTCAGTCCTGAGCTCATTATGACTTTAAATATGTTACCTATAGCCTTTAATGGCCTACTGTAGACTCCTCCACTCATGTGCATCCTTATTAAATGTGCTTAGCAGCCTGGCAATGAAGAAGTAGAAGCGTCAGCCTCTTCAAATTAAAATAAAAAATCAATTATGCTCTTAGGGGCAGATGGAGATTAAGCTGAATACAATGTGCAGTTACTCTGTTGTGGAAGCCGGGGCCTTTATGTGCAATTAGTGGCATTTCAGTCTTAATCTTCCTCCTTAATACAGAAGGAGCCATTAAAAGAGCAAAAGCCATCCACGAGCCTGTTTCGTAGTCAGCTTCAGAGAGATTCTTCCAAATGTATCATTTTCTTCTTTGTACTGTAAAAAAAAATCCCCAAAATTACTGATGTGAGCTTTTAATACTTTGCTGTGAATTTGGGGGTGGTGGTGAGTGGGGCTGGAAGGAGGGAGGAGAAGGTCGAATGGGTAATTGCAAGATTAGGTTTGGTTGCACCACGAGATGTTTGCCAGAGAAATTTTGGGCATAAATCATGTTGTGGGTGGGCTTTTGGGCTGTTGTGAGAATGTGCCAGGGCATTTCTGCCCACAGATGACCATCTCCTAAATGCTATTAAGTACCAAGCCCATGGAAATGCCTGAGCTGCCTTTTGAGCCCACCATGCAAGCAGGGCACTGACTCAATATTTCACATCCTGTGCTACAGAATTCACTCCACGTGCAGCAATGACGAGAAATGCAGATCTGATGCATAATTTACATTTTAATAAAACGTGAGCTCCTGGTCATCCTTGTCAGTCAAAGATTTGGGGCTCATTCTGCCATTACTGAGATTCCTGTATGAAGGGGGAGGGATATGGAGAATTTTCTTGTTTGACATCACAGAGCTGGGCAGAAACACCCCTGTTAAACTACTGTGCTGCATCTGAGGGCTAAATCCATCTCCATTGTCGCAGCCTTTCCCTGGGACAGCATATCTATGTGTGAGAGCTCAGCTCCTCCTGCCTCAGTTTCCCCAGCCTTCCTTCCCAAACCAGCTAAAAACCAGGAGGCTTTTTCCTGCCAAGGCAAAGCCTGTAAATACTTGAAATAAATAAGGAAGCTGTTAGTAAATGGTGGAAATGAGTAAGTTTTTGATATGAGAGTGGATCTCTCCTGTACTGCTCCACGATCAATAAGGCTCATAGCTGTGAGCCTCAGTATTGAACCTCGGCACTGTGATTTATTGGGTATAACATGTGCTTCCTTTTCATTTACTGCTGAGGTGGAAGAGCTATTGTTTAGCACAGACCACGCTTTCTGGGCATTCCTGAGCTGCAGGCATGAGGTGCTGGCTCAGATTTTCCAGTTAATATTAAAGCCAGTTATTGCCCCTCTGTTGGAGAGCCACAACCCCTACACAAGGATTTCTAATCAACAGGCAATAAAAATGAATAAAATTGGGTGAGTAAACTGCTGTGGGCTGTGGAGTTGGTGTGTGGGTCCCAGCGTGGGGTGTGTGAGCAGGGCTGCTGCTGCTGGAGGCTGTGGGGATGCCTGACCCTGAGACCTCCCATTGGAGAGCAGCTGATCCTTTTCCTTTTCCTTGAGTTCCTGCAGGAGAAGGGCTACACCAAGGGACTTTTTACCTCTCCAAGGGCCATTTTGCCTCTGCAGTCACGGCACACTGGGCCGGTGCTGCCAAGAGATGCAAAGCCTGTGAGACCATAACCCAATGAATATTTTATGAATCCCAAGCCAGCAATCTCTTTGCTGTTCACAGCATTCAAGAAGCAGGACTTCTACTGCGAAGCACAAAGAGGGAGTTTAAATTTTGGATTAACTTCACTTATGCTAATCTCTTCTTTAGATCATGCCTTAAACAACTGCCTTCAAAGCTCCAATACATCGGACAAAAAAAAAGGCTATCTGAGAAATTCAGCCTAAATGTGATCTCCAGGAGATGGCACTGTGAAACAAGTCTTTCAGCATCCTAATGCCACCTCCCAGGGACTAACTTCTCTCTGAGTTAGGGCTGATGGATGGAAAGAAGACAAAGGTCTCAGTGAAAGCCCTGGCCCAGCGACTGTCATGAAATAAGGACCCGATGGTGTCTTTAGCTCCTGTAAAGATTGCGATAAGATGGGATGAAAACGGTGAACCTTAGCAGCTGAAGGCCACAGTTTGTTGAGAGGAGAGGCAAAATGCAGAGCAGCTTCACTGTGAACCCAGGAGCAGTCCCAGGAGATGTGTGTGGCAGAGGAACTAACAGGAGCTGCACGGGGCTGTGGAGGTGGCCCCAGGTGATGCCCTGTTGGTCTCCTCTGTGACACCAAACTCTTGTTAGACACTCTCCATTCTTCAGCTCACTCAGACACAGCTAACCAGCCCCAAATAACTCACTGGTGTCAGCTGCACAGCCCTGCTCCTTTTTCAGCGCAGGGCAGCTCAATGGCAGCATCCCAAAAGCAGGCGAATATCTCTGAAAGTGGAGAGAAACACATCCTTTAGGTTTTTTTTTTTCCCAATGATGCTCTCAAAGGTAGTATTCAAATGAAACCTCCCAGCTATTCCTGTAGTTCATGTCCACTAAACAAATGTGTATTCTCAGCTATGAACAAGATGGAAAGCCTTTGGTGCCAACAGGAGCTGTTTGAGTCATCTCCACATCAGACCTGATATAAATCTGCACCTTTTCATTGAAAGCTTTGTTGTAGAAGCCACTTAGAAAAGTTCCAAAGGAATTTTGTTCCTCAGCTTTAATTACTTCTTTTTTCCTTCAAACCACCATCCACAGACCTATTTTAGATCACAAAATCTTTGGACAAGGAGAATGCCTTCTTCCACATCTCTCCCATCAGGGCCAATTGCACTGTCAGTGCTTCAGAAGGTCTCTAGATAAAACTGAAAGAGGCCAGGACAGAGAAAACCAAGGTCAAGAGGGAAGAAGATGCTCCAGAGAAGACAGTGGAACTAAAACTTCTGAGAAGACCACTTGAGCATGAATGGAAATAAAGCAGAAAGGCTTCTGGTGTTAAAGGAAAGGAGATGGAGAAACACCTGAAGTGCTGTGAGAGCTATTGTGGCTGTGTCCCTAAACTGGATGATGGCACCAGCTTTAGATGAAAATAGGCTGCAGGCAGAGGAATCTCAGTGTAAACTAACTCAGAGATTAAAAGGAGAGAGAACACAGACATGGTGTTTGCAGAGCATCTTCCGTTCCAAAGTAGGTTGAAATTTTGAAATGTCACTGTGCTGAAAATGTCACCCACTTCCACAATCATCTGGAGAAACAGGGCTTCAGTGCTCTCCTGGCATCTGGTGGGGTTTTTTGTCTTATTTTGAAGTTCTGACAGTGTTCCTCTGCTGTTTTGAAATCCCATCCAGACCAAAGCCTGAAAATATGAACTGCTTGATTTGTATGTTTTCCAGGAAATCTGCTGGAACAGGAGAGGCTGAGCCCATGCCCATGGCCTCTTGGAGACAGAGTGTGAATGGGCAAGAACATGGATTGTGGTGAAAAACACTGTCTACAATATTTGCTCTTCTTTCCCAGTCTTCCCTATCTCCTCAAATGTATCCCAGAATCAAAATCTTTCTTCATCTTTATTCCACTCCTCATTCTTCTTGTACAAATCCGTGTGGTGTGCAAGGGTGTCTATGAGAGGAAGAGAAAGGGATTGGAGAGTGTCATGGGTTTGACCCTGGCTAAATGCCAGGCACCTACGACGTTTGCTTTCTATGCTCTCTCCTGCTGCAGATATGCCGAGGAGAGGAAAAACTAACACAAAACACTGGACTTATGAGTTGAGATAAGATCACTGATAAGGGCCGCACGAGATTCAGGGCAAGAGCAGGCGGGAAACTTAAAGTTGCAAAAAAAGTGATTTATTAATCTAACAGAGTCAGAGGATAAATTGGAGATAAAAATAAGCTCTTAAGACACCATTTCTTCACTCACCCCCCTTTCCCTCTTAAGGCACCGCTTCCCAGCTCACCCCCTCCCTCCTTTCCAATTATCCAACAACTCCCAGGCAGGGGCAGGGTGTGGGGTTTTTCTCTTAGGTCAGTCCATCGCAATTCTTCCACTGCAGACACTGTTTCTCTATTTGCCCTCTCTCTCTATTCAACCAACAGATCTGGGCTAGGGCAAGGCATGTGG
>VZRL01006561.1:41337-225373 GCA_013397895.1 Origma solitaria
GGGGACCACCTGCTCCTCATGGTCTTCACCACGGCTGGCAGAGGGTTTTCAGCTCTGGCGCCTAGAGCACCTCCTCCCCCACTTTCTCCACTGACCTTGGTGCCTCCCTGTTGTTCTCCCTCACATATTTTTACCTCCTCCTCCTCCTTCTCTGGCTAAAAAGAAGTGTGTGCTCACATTGTTTTGATTTCTTCTTAAATATGTTTTCACAGAGGCGTAACTAACATCTCTAATTGGCCCAGGTTTGGCCAGCAGCATGTCCATCATTTTACAGCCATCAGAGACTGGCTCTGCTGGACATGGTGGAAAATTTCCAGAATCTTTACTCAGGACATGCAGGAGCTATCTTTGTACCCCACCCTGTTCACTGGCAAAAACTGGGCCAGGCAAAACTACCACAGAGAGAGTGGAGGAGGAGGATTGAGGAGGTTCAGTGATGAATCCCCAGCACGAATCAGTGAAAAGTTGCTGGTGCTTGCAATGGGGCAAAGAGAGTTGGGGTCGCCCGTGGGAAATCAGTGCTTCCCCAGGTGTGAGCTCACCCTCCCTGCAGCACTCCCTGCTCCCGCAGGAAGGGATCCTCACTAAACCAACCTGGAAACTTCAAACCTTAGCTCTGAAATGACCAGAGAAAGGCAAGTGGAGACAGCACTTGCATCTGAGCCTGAAGGGTGATGTAAATTTGGCAGCCCGGGCGTGGGGATGGATGCAGCAGGGTTTGGGGTTAATTCCAGGCTGGAAAGAACAAAGCCCGGGACTGGTTGCTGCCTCGAAACAGGGCTGCCGCTTCCCTCCGCTCTCTCCAGACCTGTTGAATGCCCTGCAGCACCCCCAGCCCGGAGGATGCTCCGAAAGCATCCACTCGAATCCTCAATGTACCCGGGGTGCGGCCCCCGCCTGCCCGCAGGGAGACGGGAGCTGGGGCTCCAAAAATCCCCATCAAGATGCTCTACGCAGTCCCTGAGCAGAGCTCCAAGAGGGGAGGGGGGAAAATCCTGCAAAATTCACCCCCAGCCACGCTAGTCAGCAAACCCGGCTAGGGGAAGCTCTGGGATCTGCCGGCGGTCGGAGCATCCCGAGAATCCCCGGCTGCAGAGGGGGAATTTTCCCCATCCCACCCACCCTGGGGATTTTTCTGCTCCCCCCGCCCCGAGAACAGGACCAGCCGGGGCGGGGGGCACGGGCAGTGGTGTGTGGCATGATTTTCCAGCCCTGCAGCGGGGCTGATTTTCTCGAAAAGGGGGGAAAAGAACACATATCCGATGTGAAAAATCCCGCAGTGTGCCCGTACGTGCGAACACCCCCGCGGCAGCACAGCCGCGCACACCGGCGTGCAGAGCGATTCTGCCGCGAATCCTTCTCCACCGCCGGAGAAAGGAAAAGCCATCACACAATCCGAAAGGAAAAAAAAAAAAAAATCCAATAACCTGAGGAGCGAAGGAGGGAAAGTTGTGCGTGTCCCTGCGCGCCGGGAGGGCGGAGGGTGCCCACCAGTTGATTTTACATCCCGCCTTGTGCCTTCGCCGGCTTTTCTCGATATATTTTATTTATTTTCCGCAACGGGGAATGAACAGGTAATGCCGGAGCCCGGCGAAGCGGAGGGAACGGGCGGGCTGAGGGATGCGCCGCATTTTTTTGCTTTCCCTCTTTCCCGCATCTTCTTTCCCCACCTCCCTCCCTGGAAGTTTCTTGGCGACGCGAAACGAGGAGGAAAAGCGAAATAAAAGGTTGCGGGGAGCGGTGGGGAGGGGGAGCTGGGAGGCAGCTATGGTATTTTATGGTATTTTATGGCGTTTAACGCGCGGGCGGCCGGCCCGGGGTCCCGAACCGCGGCATCACTCCCACGCGTGGGTTCCATCCCTCCCTGAGCCCACCGAGCCCAAACTCGGGGCGCGGAGGCACCGCGGGAGCGCAGCCGGGGCGGTGTGGGTTGGGAGGGGGTGCGCGCCTGATTTATTTTTATGAATTTTTTTTTTTTTTTTAAATCCCTTTTCTTGAAACTGCTGCGAAAGGTCAGCGGAGGAGTTGGCTGCTAAATATTGAAAAATAGAGGAGGGGGNGTTGACTTCATTGCCTGGTCCTCCTGCACTAGCCAGGCTGGGAATGCTTAAATCCGTGCAGAGGTTTTGTGCATAGGGGTAACTCAAAAAAAATTAAAAAAAAGGGGGGGGGAAAAAAAAAAAAAAGGCAAGGAAAAAAAAAAAGAAGCCCTAAAAAGAGCGGCAGGCATGCGCACTGCGCGGATGCCATATTGGAATGAGTCTGCCGCGGGTGCGGGCGCACGCACGGCTGGGCTCCGCTCCGCGCAGCAGCGCGCAGCGCTCCGCGGGGGGAAAAAAGGGGAAAAAAGAGGAAAACACCCCAAAATAAGCCAAACTCGCACAGGTAAGGCACGGCGCCCGGCAGCCCCCCCTCCCAGTCGCTCCCGGCTGGCATTTCCCTTTATTTTATTTATCGGGTTTGGCAGCGCTTGGGTGGAGAGAGTCGCTTTCCCTTCCCAAGATACATTAAAAATCTTGATAAATTTTTTTAAAAAATTTTTTTATTGTAAGCGTGAGAGGTGGGCGTGGGTGTTTTTCTGTTTTTTGCAGAGGGCGAGCCCGCGGTGGAGTTGCCGAAGTGGCGGGGCTGAGCCCCCGGGCGGGACGGGCGCTCGGTGCGCGGTGCCGCTCCCCGGCTGCGCCNTCGGTATTTTTTCCCCCTACTTTTTTCTACCCTTTTCTCATATTTACTTTCATTTTATTTTTCTTTCTAAAAATTTATTTTTGATTTTTTTAAAAAACTGATACCTGTCGCCGTTCTGCTTCCCTACCGAATGCTCGTGCGACCTCCTTTCAGATTCACGAGGCTGGTGCACATCTCTCGGAAAGAGTTATTTTGGGTGTGCGGGTGGGTTTCTTCTGAATCTGCCGGGGAAAAGGAGGGGAAAAAAAAGCTGCTGCGGAAGGCGAGAGGGAAGGGAGGGAAAGAAAAAAAAAAAGAAAAGAAAAGAGAAGAAAGCAATCAGCTGTGCCAAAATGTGCAGCCCTGATCTAGACGTATTTTCCCGTAGCGCTCCCGAACTGCGGTGAATGAATATTTATAAAGCTTGTTCAACATGGCGGGTTAAGGTGTCTTTAAAAACTGAAAATAAACATTTTGAGAGGAGAAGAAGAGGGAAGGCGGGGGTGCCACGCGTTTGGTTCAACTCTCTTTTGTTGCTCGCAGAGGTGCGCTGGTGGATTCCATGCGGAGGGATGAGGATGGGATCCGAATTTGGGGTGGGAAAAGTGCCGCGGCATTTGTGTGTGCTGGGAAGGGACACGCGGACTTGGGAGCGCGGCCGATTTGCCTTTGAATGCCAAAATTGCGGGCGTGCCGTGAGGAAGAAAAAAATAAAATAATAAAATGCGCCGGGAGACGGAGCGCTGATTTATTTTGCATTAGCACTAGACGTGTCGTGGGATGAGATGTCCTGTTGGAGCTGTCAGACCATCCTAGGTGCAGTCAGCTGGGGATGTCTGGGGTGGTTTTTTCTGCTTTTTGCATGTTTTTGTTTAGCATGAACTCTCTTGAATTGCTCCGTGCGGGAATTTGGGTGGCAAACAAGTGACTTGGGCAGTGCAACCTGCGTCTCTTTTGCAGAGAGAGCCTAAAAACCCCACAGCGACAGAGGCAAATCGCAGCGTTTGCAAAGCAAGAGAAGGAGTTTGCAGAGAGTTCTCAGGGAGTTGCTTGTGCCCTTCCCGGCTGCCTTTTCCAAATGTCTTTTCCAGGGGAGTGGAGGAGTGAGGCTGCCTCAGAGCCAGGGAAAACTTCCCTGTTTCCGTGCAGGGAGCACTTCCTACTGCTGTTGTGGGGTTGTTTTGCCGTGGTTGTGAGATGTTAACTTCGGAGCATCTGTGCTTTGAAGTGTGGGAGGCAGTGGGATGCTCCAGCGCAGCAGGCTGTCAGTGCCTGGGCACGGATGGAGGAGCCAGGGAGAATCCAGGAGCGGATGAAGAGCTGATGTGCTGCTCATTTCCCTGTGCCTCTTGGAGATGCTCCCCAGAACCTCACCGTGATTTGATCTAGCAGGACTGGTTGGGGATGCTGTTCGCATACCTTGGCGTGCAGGGTGAGGTTTCCCATTCCAGAGGGCTCTGGTCCATCTGCCCACCCGTTTTCCCCTCCTTTCTCCAGCCTCTGCCAGGACCAAGCTGGCTCAGGGATCCAGCAAATCACATCGAAGGATATGGTGGTGGGGAGGGTGGGCAAAGGGAAGATGGGGGTGAAATTGTGATTTCTTGTCAAAATAGCAGAAAAAGGCATTCATTGTAAGCAGAGAGATTTGGAATGCAACTGTCAAACTGTGGTGGGACTTGAGTGGCAAAATCCAAGAGCTGCAGTGGAGAAGTGTCAGTCAGTGGGGTTTTTTTTGGGGTGGGGATGGAACCATTGCAAAAGGGTAAGGTATTTCCCCCCTCTGCTCCCCCTGCACGTCTCCATCCCCAACTTTGCTGTCCCTTGGACAGGAGAGCTTCTAAAATCCGTTTGTACCCCTGGTGCTCTGTGGAAGAAAGTGGTGGAGCAGAGTGAGCAGAGAAACAGCTTCACCTGATTGTGTGATGGGGTCATGGACGTGGAGGGGATTTGATAAGGTCACTGGAGAGCCCTCTGAACCCGGGGCAAACCTTCTCCAAGGAGTTTCTTCCTGCAGTGGCAGAGAAGGCGGCTGGCCAGGATTTAGTGCAATTTGTTTTCCCTCCCTAGAAGCCTTTAGGTGAAAACAAATTTGACTTCTTTTGCTGGTGGCAGAGCAAGAGCAGGTGAGGCAGGTTCTCTGAGCACGGATGCAAGTGGCTTTTTTTCCTCCTCTTTTTCTTTTCCCCCTCTCTCCAACAGATTATTTATGAAAGGGGAGAAAATATCCTCACAAGTCTAATAACTTCAGTGCTTATAAAGGATTAGGTCCTAATAACTTCTGCGATAAGATGGAGGCTCGGTGTAATCTGTTACTAAGTGAAAATCTAAAAGCCATTTAAATAAATGCAGCAAAGAGCTATTGAGAAACTGGTACCTTGTAAACAGCAAGAAAATACCTTTTTAATAATTTTAAGGGGTTCACAGGGTAGTGGAACAGTAAATACATTATAAGCAAGACAGTGTAATTTCATTTCTATATTGAGAAAACATTTGCAAATATTCAACAGATGTTACGCGTGGCAGAGGTGGAGAGTGCGTTTTGCACAGATGTAAGAACATCTGCAGAAGACAGTATATAGTTATATGGCTGTGATTATGAGTGATAATTGGCTGGACAGACAGCTGATGTTTTAATGAAGCACATATTAAAACTTTATGGAAGTGTTGCTAGAAATAGGGTAAACACCAGAACTGTCAACACTTTAGACCAGGGATGCTTTTCTTCCCTTCTTGGCTTGTGCTGTGCTGAGCTGGTGGCCCATGAAACAGGACACGTGTGTTTTGGGTCACTGTTTGTGCCTTTCAGAGCCATGGGATGCTGCTCTGGTATGAGCTTCAGTGAGGGGATGCGGTGTTAGGGCAGGACATGGTAGAGAAGATGCTGTCTTGCTTCTCCAGAAGATATTGGGAAGAAATTCTTGGCTGTGAGGGTGGGGAGGCCCTGGGACAGGTGCCCAGAGAAGCTGTGGCTGCCCCTGGCTCCCTGGAAGTGTCCAAGGCCAGGCTCGATGGGGCTCTGAGCAGCCTTTGACAGTGGAAGGTGTCCCTGCCCATGGCAGTGGGTGGAATGAGATGGTCTTTAAGGTCCAAACAGGATGAACTTTAAGGTCTTCCAGCCCAAACCATTTTATGTTTCTGTTAAATTTAATTTCTGGTTGAATTGGTGTTGGTGGGCAGTTAGCAGAGGCATGGAGGGCGTCTGAGGAGGTTTACACGGATGGTGGTGGTTGAAGGAGGTGGCTGACCCCTGATTGTGTCCAAGTGACAAAGTAAAGGAGTTGTGGAAAACTGCGAAACTTGTGACAGGTACCCAGCACTTGAGCAGACGAGCCAGAGGTGTTTCTGAGGGCTCACAGAAAAAATTAATGTGGTGACCACAGGGTCCATGTTTTAAATGACCAGAAGGTATCAGAAGTATTTTATTACTATGAATATTGATGCAGAGTATATTGGCTGGTGCAACAGGGTCCTCAGTACTGAAAATGAAATGCTGTTGATAATAGTGGTGCCACCTGCAAAAATGAGTTCCTTCTATCATTGTAACATCTGGTTCCTGGGAGCAGGGTTTTTTTAGGATTAGAGTAGCTGATGGTACCTTGTCAATATTTAAAATGCATAATTTGAAACTGTTGATCTTTGCATGACAGACCCTGATGAAACCTGTCAAATCCATCCTATGGGGTTTTTCCTGCCAAAAGATTTCTCTTTCATTTATTTTCTGTGTCTTGGGGTATGACTCCTACAGTGGATAAAAATGTTCGAGTTGCAAAATAAGGAAATACAGAAATAAGAGCAAAGACTTTGTCACTGACATTTTAAAAACTCCTGAAAAAGTTTATTTTGAGATTGGCCTTTTGTAAGAGCTCAACAAAGCATTCTCGTGAAGGCTGATTTGGAAAAGGAGTTCACAGTTACTCCCATTTTTATGAATCAGAAGTGTTGCTCTAAAATTAAATAGTAATAAAAAGAAAAAAAACCCCAAACCCAAGCAGTTCTTGACAGCTGACCCACAGATCAATTCTGAGTAGGTGTGAGGCTTAAAAAAAGGTATGTGCAGAATCCTTGCTATCTATTTTTACTCCCAGTTCCTACTTTCATGACTAATACTCTTAGCATCACTGGGTGGCTTGTGCCAAGGAGCCCTCTTTCCCTGGGTAAAGTTTGGAGACCCAGTTGGAATATAAATTATTAGAAAGTCTTGCATTTATTTTCTTGGCAAGGAAGTGGAATCCCCTGCACGAAAATCCGGGAGGTGACATTGTGCTTGCCCCTGCAGTGTAGGAGATCAGGCAGGACAACCACAAGCTGAGGATCCTTAAAGTCTAAATCGTCATAAGTCCCTTGTGGAGACCTTTGGGTAGAAAGAAATAGCTTTCCTAGGTGCGTTAAAAATACACCTTTAAAGAAAGTTCAGGAAAAAACAAAAATTAATTGTTTCTTGGAAAGTGTTTTGAGCATGGGAGCTCAGTGTAAAATAAGACTCCAAGATGCTTTGTTGGGATGGTGGTGGGGCATTAAACCTGGATGTTTTGCAGCAGTTCTCATTTTCACATGAAAGGGAATCCCATTTGTTTTTTCTGGGAGAAATTGGGTGGAACTAGCCCTGTAAACGCGATTTGTAGCGCTCAGGGTTAAAATGTCTTGTGCAGTCTGTTTCTGGACAGACCTTGGCAGGGGTCTGCTGCTGCCCTCACCTGTTCTTGGTGAAGGGAAGGGTCCTCCTCTTCCTGCTGATGTACCATGGGGTGGCTGGAGATGGCTGTGAGGACTGGATCTTTTTAAAATTTTTCTTTTTTTGGCAGATCCTGCCAGTCAGTGAAGCTGCTTCTGGATGTGTAGCACTGACAGGGATGTAAGTGCACGTAGGACTCAGCCCAAGTGCTGATCAGCTGTGCTGTTTAACTGAACCAAACAGTGCCAAGATCTAAAATGTCATTTTTCCTAAAAAGTGTTGGAATCAGATGGCAGATGTTTCCTGGATTCTGGTTTGCATCTTGTTGTTGTTTTTTTTTTTTTTTTTTTTTTTTTTTTTTTAACGGCTCTGACTGCTGCAAAGGCGTAGAAGGCAGAACTGATTACCCTGGACAATGGGAGTTTGGTTGATGAGGGACTTCTGAATTGAGCTCTAAATTAAGTCCATGAAAACAGTGTTTTTTGTTTCCTGCTGGGCGACTTCTGTCACTGGGCTGATTGGTCCCACTCAGGGGGTCTTAGTGATTAATTTGGTCCATGTGGTTGGTGTTTTGAGGTGATAAGCATCAGATGATGGGGGACTTGATGATCTTTAAGGTCCCTTCCAGCCCAAACTACTCTGTTCTGTGATTTTACCTAACAAGATGAGATGTCTCAGGATGATAAAGCAGCTCTGTGGCTTCAAGTTGCCCATCCCAAAGGCTTCCTGGTTTTAGCTTAATTTCCAATACAGAGGTGGGAGAAGACAGAGTGTTGCACATGGTTGTTACTGTGCTTCTTCCTTGCACTTTTTTCTTCTGTTATAAAGGGCATTGAGGACATTGCCCCAATCCTCCTCATGGCCCTGGTTCAGCTGAGAGCTTTAGAAGATGTCCAATCTTAAATATGCCATGTTTCCAAGTTGTTGGTGTATGTTGGGTACTTCACATGGGTCATCTTTCTCTTTTTTTAATACTGCAGGGCTTTTTGCTGTAAACAAGTTAAGAGTCTCTAATTAGATTTATTTTACTTTCTGTTCTCTTATCTTGCTACCATTTATCTCTGTGTGTATCCCGGACTCTGGAGCGTGCCAAGTAGGGGGGATGAGAAAATTGCTTTGTGAAACAGGTTTGTCTCTGTTGGCATCAAAAGTGTGAAGCTTTTGGCACCAGTGCAAGAGGAGAGGAGAGCAAGGACCAGCTGAGTTACAGGGCTGCCACCAGCTTGCATAATCGCTTCTCCACCACTTGCTTTTAGAGGAGTTTGGTTCCTGTCCTCCTTTGACTTTAAGATGGACAATCCAGACCGTCCCTGCTCTGGTGGCTCCCTAGTTTCCTGTTTTGCATGTTTTCTCTCCAGGCTTACTCATTTATTTTCTGCTGCTGCACAAATTCTGACTTCAGGAGCAGCAAGATGAGCCGTGTGGAGTGTCTCTAGCAGGAGGGCTGCAAGGGGCCTTGGGCAGACCATCCCTTACCCCAGGGCAGGATTAACTCTACCAAGCTCCGTTTCTGGACAGATCAGCATCCTTAACTCCTCCAAAAAGCAAAGCTCTGTGCCCTTCCCACGGTCTGTCCCACTTCTGCACCAGATTCATTATTAGTGATTTCTTCTCATGCCCAAATCAAATGTCCCCTCCCTGCAGTTTAAACTGCCTTCTTCAATCCACCAAGAACATGGAAAACAGATTATATTCTTTCCCCATTCAGCTGTTTTTTATGTGTTTGAATATTGTGAACATTCCTAGTTCTCCAGAGTACATGGGATTTGTTTCTTCCACCTCAGAGTACAACACGGAGCTGTTCAAAGGAGTAAATTCCCCTTATTAAAATCCTGTGGGGTCTTCAATATGAAAGAGAAATTGTCACTTGATATAAGTGAAAACATTTGGTGAGGGAAGCTCTCAAATAAATAATAAAAAACCCTCACAGGAATTTGGAATAAAAGGTCCTTAAAAGGTTTCCAACTGGTACTTTGTCTGAGAGGAGAGACAGGCCCTTTTGCTAGGAGGTAGAACTGTTACTTGATGTGTTCAATAGCCCTTTTGAATGAGGCTGCATTGCATTGTGCAGATGCTCAGGGATGTAAATGTTGTGGCAGGCTGCCACTAGCAGTGCATCCTGGATCATATCCCACAGGGATAAGTCCCACTTCCTCCTGCTCCACGAACAGAACCGGTACCACGTGGCATCTGCGCATCTCCCTTGACCTGCTTTAGTGGAAGGTGTCCCTGCCCATGCCTGGGGGGTGGGAACAGGATGGTCTTTATTGCCCCTTCCCACCCAAACCACTCAGTGACTCTGTGATTCAGTTTGTCTGCTGGGAAATTCGGATATTTAAAATCTTAGCAGGTGCTGTGCAAGAACAAGACCCCCCTGGGGGTGGTTCAGCTCATCTGAACTTCAGGTGTGTGACTTGGACCACTTATATCATCCTTTGGACATGATTTTTCTTGGCTTGGTTTAGGCTGGATATTTGGAAAAGGCTCTTCACCCAGAGGGTGGTTGGGCGCTGGAACAGCTCCCCAGGGCAGTGGTCACAGCACCAAGCCTGACAGAGCTCAAGAAATGTTTGTACAATGCTCTCAGACACATGGTGGGATTGTTGGGGCTGTCTTGTACAGGGCCAGGAGTTGGACTTTGGTGGTTCTGGTGGGTTCTTTCCAGCTCAGGACATTCTGCGGTTCTCTGACTCTGCAGCCCTGCTGCCACTCTCGAGTGTCACCTTGCTGACAGGTGGGACCACCTCCAGTAAAGGTCTGCTGCTGGAGATTTTGGAGGGGCCAAAATCAATCCCAGCTCACTGGGAAAGCAGTGGAATTTGTTTCTTCACTCTTCAGGACCCTGCATTACATTGGCACACCTGATTAACTATTCAGGCGAGAGGTTTCAAGGAGGCAGCATCTTTTTTGTCTTTTGTATGCCGATCTCAATTAACCAAGTTTTCATTAGAGGGAGAAAGTAAGTTTTTCAGGAGTAACTTTAAGGAAGAGCCCTAGTGTGCTGGATTAGTGTGTGGGTAAGGGACCTCTCCCTATGGGGGAGTACTCCAAAGGAAGAAAACCCAGGATGGAGTTGAGAGGAGATGAGAAATGTAAAATGGTGCGAAGAAGCCAACGCCGGCGCTTGTAGAAAGAGCCAATATTGATACAGATGACAAGGCAGCACGTTGGAGATAAAGGCAGGGCTGAGACTGACAGCCGTGGGAAGAAGGAAATAAAAGAGATTCTTTATTATATTGCCTGGCTTTTCCTGCCTGTGAATTGAGAGCCTGGATCTGAATTAAATACCAAGGGAATGGGAGCTGCGTGGGGGGAAGAATCGGATCAGTTTGAACCACCACTGTGCAGAAACAATGAGCAAGGGATCTGAAACCAGGGAACTTCCCCCCTCCCTTCTCTTTCAAATGCATTTCATAGAATTTCCCTTTGTGCCTCTGCCTGGTGTAATGTCACCTTGAGCCTCTTTGGGTGCTGTTTCCCATCATCTTGTTCCCAGGCTGGCAGAGTGTGTCCTTGATTTGGTTTCCAGTGGATTTCACACTGGTTTCCAGCGGATTTCGCAGTGGCAGAGGAATTGGAGTACAGTGGTGTGTGCTGCTTGTGTGATGTTGATGATTGCAGGCCAGCCAGTGTGCTACTGTTAACAGTATGGCTGGGGACTCTGTTTGAAGTGTTAATTAGCAGCAATTAATAAGAAATGAAAAATTAATACCCTGTGTCAGCTTTCTTTGCTAGTTAGTTATATCAACACTAAAGCTCAGAGCTATTTTGAAGCTGTTGTTTGCATAAGAGTTTTGTCTTGTTCTCACATGGTGTTGGGAAAACACTGAAGTGCTCTTCTACCCTAACTTGAAAACTTGTTATTCCCAAAATAAGAAGCCGATCTGTGGCCTCTGATAGATCCAGTTTATTGGGATGTGGATGCTCTTGACATGATGTTTCAAAACCAGTAAGTTGTCCGTAGCTTAAGCAAAAGAATAAATAAAAATAGAGTTTAAAAACCCCAAAATGTTGGTGGTGTTGCTGAATGTGCCTCAGAGATTCTGCTTTTCCCCCTTTTAACTGAAGTGGGCTCAAACCCAGCCCCAGATGGTCCCCCTGAGGATGAGTCCCACTCGTGTTGCAGACACCTTGGGCAGGTTCTTGCTCTGTGCCCATCCATTTCCATTTCTGGTGGGAAATTCCCTCATCTGGGGGAATGAGCACCTCGTAGGTGTAGTGGCAGATTTGGGGCTTGGCTGTGTATGAAAATACAAATAGCGTTGATGTCTGATTGGGCTCCTTCAGCTTTTTTTCAGCTCATAACTTTGTTTTATCAGCATCTAGAAGCATCACAAGATTTAACTACAATACCAAGAAGATTCAGTTTCTTCTTGGTGTTTGGATTATTACTCCTGAGCTCTCTTTAAGATAATGGATTTGTTGTGTTTAAATTGATCTCTCTGTTTCTCTCCATTCTTTGGATTTTTTTGGTAGACCCAGGTTTCCTTCCATCATTGTCTGGTCCCAGGCAAAAAATGAAAACAGCCAAATCCACCCAAGGTTTAGTTTCAGTTGACATCTCCCCTCCTCTCACATTTAACAAGCCTGATGTAAAATCCTGATACTTAACTAATTTATTATTAATGATATTTATGGAAGTGTTTTCTACACAAAGGAGAAGTGTTTTTTTTGGACTTCCAGTAAACTGATTGCTTCTAGTTTCATGGTTAATTGAAACTTAATATACACTGGGGATGAGTGATGTGTATGTTCTGAGGTTAGCTGCACTCAGAATACTCGGAGTCTATAGTACACTTAATTCATTAGCAAGTCTCATGTCAACAAAGAATAAAGATGAAGTGCTGTAGTGGCCATGGCAGTGGAAAAGGGTCGTATTTGTGGAGTGCTTAAATTCGGCTGAGCCCTTTATGAAGAGACCCACAACCACATTGCTCTGAGCTGGTTTATGATCTTCATTTTTAATTTTTTTTTTCCCTTCATTAGCAGATTCCTCTCAGGTGGGGAACACAAATTTCTAACTTTGCCTAAACAGCCTTCATTTTGGCCTTGGTACTTTGCTTCCACCAGTGATTTTTTGGTGAAACACCTGTGATTTCTGCAGGTTTTAATTGCAGCTGTGATTGCGCCAGCAGGCAGTCCCACCACAGCCCAGCTAATGGATATCAGACACTTGACATGCTGCTCATCTTTCTCAGTTCTGCTATAAGTCCTCACACATATCCATTTCTTCTTTTAAATTACCTTTGGAGCAGCCTTAAAAACTGTGAGTGACAAATCCACAGCAGAACACTCTCCTCCTTTCTATTTTATAACCATCATATCTAGTCTTCTAGAATATGCCTCCAGAGTAGTAAAAGTTGAAAAAATCCCATATATTTTTACAATCTTATTACATCCTGCTTTGCCTGGCCTCTGGCAGTAAACTTCTTTCCTCCTTTTAGTCACACTTGGCGCTGGTGCTGCCAGCGCAGTCCTGTCACGCAGGATTTGGAGGCTCCTCTGATAAGCAGGACCAGTCCTCCCCATCAGATATTGTGGACACACACCTTCCCTGCTGCCTGTCTTTGCTTCAGCATATCCTGTGTGAATAGCTGGTTCCCTCTGTGCCCATAACCCCAGCTCTCGGTTTCTGTTTTTCAGTCGTCCTTTGGCACCTCGTAATTCATCAGCATCTCAGAGTTTTACTGAAAAGCTCACTTTGGAGTTCTTTTTAATCTACTCCTGAAGGTGTATCTTGGGGTGTTGCTTGTCTAGTGGCTTACTGTGGCTTGAAATACAGTTCTCGTTTACTCTGGTGTCTGAGGCAAGATCTGGTCAGCCTGGATGCCCTTTCTCATTTAATTTTTCATTTCTGTGTGGTTTTATTCCACTTTGAATTTACTATGGTCATTCCTTCTGGAAGAATCTCCTCTGCTAACATAACCCAATTTAAAATGAGTTAGTATTTGCTACCCTGTATGTTAAAACTGGTACAGTTACCTTAGGTCAGTCCTCATTCCATAAAAAGGTGCAGCCAGCACTGTTTCATGAAGGTATCTGTGTTTTGCGCACTCACTTTTATTTTCTAGAGTTATTCCAGTCTTTCTCTCATGAGTATTTTCACTTCAGTGTTTCCTCTGTTTCATTATCACAAATCTCCCCCTTTGGAAGTTTGAATATTTATGGAGTGAGGTACGTCTCACACAGTGTTAGCCATCGAAAAGCTGGAAATCAAGGGCTGGACTTGCTGGAGGATGGTGGGGTTGAAATTTCCTACCTTTTTTTTTTGTTTGTTTTTTTAGCATGCCTTATTGGCTTGTCCTTGTCTCTCTGTTGGTGGCATCGGGAGCTGGAGGGAACTTTGAGATGTGAAGCCTGTGGCTGCGGTTTATTACCTTGTTATCTTCTCTGTTGTCATTATTGTTGCTATTGCTGTTATGATATTATTGCCACTGAGCTCCTTTATTGTGGTTTTCATCCACTTCCATCTTCAGCTTGGAGACAAGAGCAGGATGGAAGAGTTACCGTCACAGAGTCGTGGAATTGTTTAGGCTGAAAAACACCTCTAAGGTCCTTGATTCCAACTGTATCAAGATGGGATGACATGAAACCATTGGGAAGGGCTGAGGGAATGGGTTGGTGTAGGTAGAACGAATCACTCATTGCTTTTTTTTGTTCTTTTAGCTTATCCTCCTTGCCGCAGGATGAATTAGGAAGGCAGAGCCTCTTGCTCTGAGCCATGGAGACGAGGGCATCCTTCCTTGCCAGCGTGAGAGACACCCAGCGCCTGTCCCCGGAGAAGGATCCCAGCCCGGCCAACGGAGATGGGGAGCAGTTTGATTCAGGTGAGCTCCCCTTCACCCCCGAGTCCTTGTCACTGCTGCAGCTCCGCACAGGTCGGGCTGGGAGCCAGGGAGGAGCTGGGAATGATTGCACAGCTCCAAAAGCCTTTTTTGAGTCTTACGGATTCGACTGCATCCTGTGATTGATGGGAAACAGGAGCTTTTCTTCTTCTGGATCTCTTCGACAACACATGTATCAGCTATTCAAAATTTAAACAAAAAGCCGTGGAAAAACTTTCCGAAGGCTTCATTTGTGTTCTCCCAGCTTCCCCACAATTTTTTATTCTCTTGAAGTTTTGTGGTTAAGAGAGAGGAAATGGACATTCAGAAATTACAGCATTTCTCCTTTGTTTGGACCTTCCCCCTTGTTTCCTTCACTATTTTTTGAGGGTTTCTGGTGAGGGCTCTTCATAAAGGCTAGAGCAGCCAGAGCAGAGCTGGTCACAGGTTATCCTTGTGCTCATGGGAATGGCTGAATGTTTGTGATACTCTGGGATGGGCTCTTGAAGGTGTGGGGATTTGCTGTGCTAAATTTGGGCATCCTGTGGTAGATACAGAAAAGTAGATGCTACATTCTGGTGTTTTCTGATGGAATGAGGTGTTTTAACTTCCCATCTCCAGCCTCAACAGGAGGAGGCTGTGTCATGTGGTGAAGAAATACATTATGGCTAGACCTAATCTACTTTCTTGTGCCAGAATGTGAGATCCCTATTTATAGCAGCCTTTCCCTGCTTCTCCTTCAGCATGTCAGAAATTTGGCCACTGAACCTTTAGTTTCTTCACTTCTTGTAGTGGCTCAGTGATTTTCCTATTTCCTAGCAGATCCTTGGATTTCCAGAGTGGACCCATCCAGGCTGATGTAGTCACCACTGGATCTGTTTTTGTGGGAGAGGAATAGAAGCCTCTAAAATGAGATTTAGTTGGCCAACCCTAGACATTGTTTTGGGAATGAGAAGAACTGGCCTGCGATACCTAAATTTCTGTGGGGATAAGGATTTTGATGGCTGCCCCAAGGCCGTACCAGAGGTTTGTGGTTGATCAGGTGTCTGTGTGCCTCCCTCTCCCCGCACCTGGTGTGTGAGCATTTCAGTGCTCTATTCACTCAAAAAGTCATGTATGTGTCTAGGTGCTATAAATAAGATGTCTAAGCAATTTGCCTTGTATACTTTCTCCTACAGTGAAGCCTGGGGAGAAAAAAAAAAAAATCTATGTTTCTGGAGCTACAAGATTTGGGTCTTTCATCCCCTTTATTTTCCACAGCTGAACATCCCAGGGGGCTGTTAACAGCTCGAACAATTGCGTTTTTATAGTGTCAATGCATGAGCACTTTAAAGCCATTGAGAGGCTCACAGATAATGACTTGTTGATTTTATTTGCCATCCTGGGCTTGTTTATACATCACCGTATTGTAAACCAGCCAGCCTTGACTCTTTCATTAAGAAAAAGCTCTGGACCTAAGTACCAATAATTGGAAAGGGAGCTGATATGTAAAATAGGTTTAATGGCAGATGTATCACCTTTCAGGGTGTCCTGTGCTCCTCAGCAGTTGGGCTTTTCTGATGGATGAGGAAATTTGTGTGCAGTCCTGTCGCACATGTGGGTGGTGTTGGGTCCTTTGGGCTAGGCTCATCCCTGTGCCACACTGTTTCTGCTCTGCCAGAATTCCAGCAGGGAACAAAGTCCATTAAAAAACCATTTTGGAAACATACAGTCCCTTCAAAATTCGTTGTGATGAAATGAAGCAAAAATAAACCACTGATGCTGTGATAAATGAGTGCTCTGACATTATTTTTACAGACCTTGTAAAAGTAATTTCCTGATAAAGTCTGCAGATAAAACACAGTACAGGAGCTGGGCTGGTGATGTGTCAGAGAGGAATGAGCTGACAGGGAGGGAAGGCTGCAGCTCTCACTCTGCCTCGCCTCCAGGCCTTGAAGCCTCTTTATTTGGGTTTAGAAAGGAGAGATCTGGGTGGTATTTTGTTAACCAGGTGCTGTGGTGGGTTTTGCAGGGTGGCACGTGAAAGAACCTGCCAGTGAGTGTCTTTGTGCTGGCCTGTGGCACAGTACACCAAGGTTAATAAGGTCATGAAGCACAGCAGGACTTGTTGCATCTGTAACTAGCAGCTATTTATATTTATTAAAAAGCTTTTGTCAGTTTCTGGAGGAGACTTTGACCCCCCTGGAGACATTATTTCTTGCAAGGGCTGGAGATTATACACTGAACTGACTAAAAACCTCTGCTCCTCCTGCTCTGTGGAATGAATCCTTCCCATTGGACTGCTGAAGAATTCTGGAGAAAAGGAGACACGTGCTGAAGGAGGAATGAATCCTTCCCATTCGAGTGCTGAAGAATTCTGGAGAAAAGGAGACATGTGCTGAAGGAAGCACTTGCCTTGACTCACACAGGAGATTAGAATAAAAACAGGAATAAAAGCTGAGAGTACGCAGAGGGCATCCTGGGCTGAGGGAAATGGCTCATGCTCTGACATGGAAGTGTCTGAGCAGGAGAGAGCAGAGCCCAGGGCTGACCTGGAAGCTGTAGAATCACAGAATTATTTGGGTTGGGAAAGACCTCTAAGAGTCCAACCATTCCACTAGAACTGCCAAGGTCAGCACCAAACCACGTCCCTGAGTGCCACATCTGCATGGGTTTTTAATCCCCCCAGGGATGGTGACTCCACTGCTGTCCTGGGCAGCCTGTTCCAAATGTCCTGGCCATGTCCTGAGGTGGAGAAGCCCTTGGGGTTGTAGGAACAGGCCATCCCAGCCCCACAGGCACAGATGGATGCAGGAGCAGGGAGCGATGAGGCCGAGGGGATGATGCACTTTAAGCTTTCATGTCAGGTGCTTCTGACTTTTGGTGGGATGGGAATCGGTTGTGCTCAGGGTAAAAATTTGCTTAAGCAATTTTAAGCCTGGGATGGATAATCATATCTACCCATCTACTCATGGAATAACATACTTGGTTTTAGAGGCTCAGCCTTTGCAATCTCGGCACCCAGCTCTTCTCTGTAACATTAACTCCGCAGGGTTGCAGGCACGAAGGCTGAAAAATATCCCTGTTCATCTAAATTGCCTGCCTGCATGATACAGAATTTTTCCACCAAGCTCCTACCTTGTGCTTAAGTTGTGGCTTATCATTCAGTCAGGGTTGAACAAACCCCTCATTCTGGGTCAGATATCTCAAGTCGAGCCAGCTTCTGTGCCTGAAGGTTTTTGCAGTGATTGCAAAAATCAAAACAAAGCCCATTCTTTATTCCGAATTGGATTTGTCTATTTTTGGATTGTAATCATGGAGTTGGGTTATTTCTTGCTGAGTTGAAGAGTCGTCTGATAGCCTCTTTATCACCGGAGTAGATGTTGATTTGCATCTTCATATTTAAGCAGATTATTTGAGTTTAGGACAGGGAGTCAGACTTGATGCAGCAGTCTGCGAGTGTTTAACGGTGTTGACAGCTCAGCTTTGAACTCCCAGACAGACCTTTACCCTCCACCAGCTCTGTCTCAAAAACCTTCTTCTGATCCCTTTTTTTCCCCTCACCTACGTAGGTCTGGTGCCACAGGCAGCAAATAAAAACCTTGTCTTCCCCTTTTAATAATGAGAGATTACCCTTGCACAACATAATTTTCTGGTCCTGGAAACTGGAGACCTGTAGCAATAATTGCAATAAATTAACCCTGCCTTTTTCTTCATAAAACTGTCTGGGGAGGGTTCTTAATTCAGTTTGTCATGAGTCACTTTAATTACATCATGGCCACGCTGATGAATGTTTGGGCAGGTAAAGGGTCTCGCAGAGTTTGCCTGATAAATGCTTATTGCAAAGAGCTCATTGCTGGACTGTAAATATTTTTGCTCTGGGGATGAAACTGGGCTTGCGAGATTGCTTGGGAACAAAATGAAAACAATCAGATTTGGCTGATTTTCTGGAAGTGAAAGAAGATTTATTTTTAATTATTGCTGTGTGCGTTTCAGCCATGGTTTGGGGCCTTGGCTCTGCTCGGTGTGGTTATAAAGAAAGAAAAGGAAGAGTGGTTATCCTGTAGGGAGGGATTGTGTGGGGCAGGGGTGTGGATGGGGGGAGAGGCTGCAGAGCCCCAAATCTGAAAGGGAGGAGGGAGCAAGAAGGCAGGAAGGGTCTAATGGAGTGTGCTGGGGTTTTGGGGAAAGCAGCTGCAGTTTTGGGTGAAGAGGGAGGCATGGGGGGTTTGTCTGAGATTTATGGGTGAAGCAATGCTGAGGAAGTGATAAAAGGGTGGCAGGAGTGAAAGTGAGTCTCCCTCGCCCCAAAGGTTGGGGTGCTTGGTCTGCACATGTCTCAGCCAACAGAAGCACCTTCTAATTAATCCCTGGGGCACTACTATAATTAAAAGTGCTGGGTGAGCCACTGTGAGGGCACAAGGACATTGCACCTCTGCGATAGTGGGCAGGAAGCCACCTCCGTCACGGCCAGAAAGTCAGCAAACGCAAAATAAAAGAGCACAAGTGCCTGTTGCAGCGTGTGACAGTGTTTGTTCCCCCACCGCCACGGAAGCAGAGTCATTGCTGGTCTCAGTGTTGGCTGCTAAAGCCCCAGAATCTGCTGAAAGCAAAGTAAGAGCTGGTCAAAACACAGATCCTTGCAGCAAGCTTTCTGTTTTCCCTTCTGTTGATGTTTATACTGGTTGCTATTCTCACCCTGAACTCTTTGACACAACTTTTGCCTTCTTTGGCTGTGTTTTAGGCTGCTTTTCTTGCTCTTATTTTTTATTTTTTTATTTTTTTTCTTGCTTTTGAGCAGATGAGGGCTCCAGCATTGAGGACGCAGACTTCAACTGGGACGAGTTCCTGGAGGAAACAGGAGCCAGTGCTGCTCCCCACACTTCCTTCAAACACGTATGTTCTTTCTCTGAGCCTTGGGGGTGTTGGGCACGTTCCCTCTTCTGGTTTTCAGGGGCTCCCTGGAAAGCTGTAGCAGAGTCTGACCATTTTGGGGAGAAATTGTCCCTCCCCACATGTGACAACCTGAGTGGGAATAACCCCCAAGCTGGTGTTAGGTGACCTTGGTGTGTTTGCAGTCACAGCTTGGAGCTGTGCCACTCCCTTATCCTCTGCCTTTGGTTCAAATTTTCCATTCTTGAGGGCTTGTGTTGCTCTCCTTTCTCTTACAATGCACTTTTTTTCCTCTTCACCTATTTTCCCCTCCGCACTCAATTGCTATCCACGACAGCCTGTAGAGATACATCTCACCTCTCCAAATCTCCTTTAAATGCCTGATTTACTGACTGGAAGGGTCACTGCAGTGCTGAGACCACCGTGGCCCATTGGAAACCATCTCTCAGCCTCCTGCCTGGGGATGCTGTCAGAAGTGTGGGAAGCAGGGAGCTGGCAGGTGCTGCTTTTCCTGGGTGAGCATGGAAAGCACCACTGTGTTGGCTGCAGGTCTGTGCTCTGCTCTGTGTTGGCACAAGCAGCGTTTGAAAGGACCTCTGGAGATGATCTGGTCCAACCACCATTGTCCCCAAGTGATTCTGTGGCTTGTTCTGTAGGGCTAAGGAGCTGCAGGGATGAAAAACCTCCCTTCTGTGTAGATCTGAAAAGCTACTACAGTCCTCCATGCCCCATTCTGCTTTCATTTTAACAGTGGAGTATTGCAGAGTGAAGGACCATAATTCTCTGTACTGGAGAATTACGGGGCAATGCTTATTGCAGGGTTTATTCTTGATCCAGCAGCTGTCTGGAGAGAGCATCTCCACCCAGGTTTCTGCTCCAGGCCCAAAGTAGAAAGCTTTGTGCTTCATGAAGCCCTTTTGCTTCTCTGAAATCCTCAGTTGACCAAGTAGACCATGTTAGATTTATCTTTGTGAGTAAAAGTCATTTTAACCTGCCATTTAAATGGGAAATTAATCTGTCAGGTTTACCCAGATTTATAATCCCTCTGGTTTCAATAGCAGGTAAGGTTCTAAGAAACCTGTAAGAACCTGTCCTTAAACATCTCATAGGGAGTAACAGGTTACATTTTGGATGGTTTTGTGAAGACAAGGCTGGCACCTGACCAGTGAATTGGCACCCACCTCTTCTTTATCAGCAGCAGCTACAAGCATCCCCCTGGTCTGTGGAGCTCAGGTTATGCTACAGCAGCCCTGGTGTTCATCAGCAGTGTCCCAAAAGAGATGCACAGTGTCCTAAGGGAAGTCACATGTGACATGCAGAGATAAATGGAAGTGACATCTCCATCAGATGGCAGGACAGTGACCCAGGCAATTTACTTATTTCGGTGATAGGTCATACCTCAGTTACCGGGGGGGGGAATTGGTTGAGGCTTGAGCTGCTGAGGATGAGTTCAGTGGAATTTCTCTCCTTGGCCTGCCTGGTACATGAAGGCCTTGATGCTCATGAGGCCTCAAGTAGTGCTTCAGTGTTGTTATGGGATTAATTATTGTAGCTGGGCTTAACTCCTAGAGGTGCTTCATGCCTGCCTTTCTACCTTGCATGTGTCCTGTGATTTGCCTGATGGAGCTGTGCAGTGGGAAATGAAACTTCATTTGAGTTACGCTGTCTGCCAGGCATTAGTGAGATTTAGGGGTGAAGATGGGTGCCAGTACACCTGAAGTTACCACTCCTGCACTTTGGAAGATGTGGAAACTTGCATGATGGGATATGTGCCTGTGAAATAGGAATGGAGGTGCCCAGACAGATGGTTGGATTAAGAAGCACAATCAGTTAATTTTCTGTCCCAGGGAAGGGGAGTCTCTTTAAGGGCAGCATTTCCAGGGGGGAGCGGGGGTCTCCCTGCAAAGAATAATAAGTAACACCATGCCTTTCTCATTCTGTAAGGTTGAAATCAGCCTTCAAAGCAGTTTCCAGCCAGGGATGAAACTAGAAGTGGCCAACAAGAGCAATCCAGACACGTACTGGGTGGCTACCATCATCACCACCTGCGGGCAGCTCCTGCTGCTCCGTTACTGTGGCTACGGAGATGACCGCAGGGCAGACTTCTGGTGTGACGTGATGACAGCAGACCTGCACCCCGTGGGCTGGTGCACGCAGAACAACAAGGTCCTGATGCCTCCAGATGGTGAGTTCTGCCTGTTTTGTTGGGGTTGCATTGTGGGTTCATCTCCAGATGCCTGCTCGGTCTGGGATGGGCACTCCACATCCTCAGCTGGTGTTGGGTGATGTCCCCACAGGGTTCAGTTTGCCAATCTGCCTCCAGCAAAGGCATTTTTGCCCTAGTTGGGAACAACAGAAGGCACTTCATAGGGAGCTGTCTTTTTTACTGCTGAACTGTAACGCTGTGATTTGCACTTCGGGGAGAAAACCAACCTGTTCTTGTAGGAAGGGGGGGTGAAGTTCAAGAGTGAGAAGAAACTAAAATAAGCATGATCAGTTTGGGTGTAACCAAAATCAGAAGTTGCCTTTGCACTCAAAGTGTTTAGCCCTGAAAGCTTAAAACCTTCCACTGCCAGATTCTGTCAGCTTTTAATCTTTAATCCCAATGGCAGGTCCAGGTGATTAAAGACAGCAAAATTCAGTCATTATTGGTTATTAGGGTATGTCCTGATTGTCAGCTCTTAGGGGCAGAAAAGCTGAATGCAGGTGTTACAGGTTCCTGAGTGGCCCGTGTGGAGCAGTTTGTTAATAATGCAATTTGATCCCCAGTGTATAAGAATAGAGATATATATAGATATATATATATATATACACATATATATATATATATATTTATATATAGGCTATGTACATCAACAAAGCAGCTGTGTATCTGTGCTACTACACAGCTCCAAGCAGAGGCATATTGTCAGTGTTGCTCCTAAGCATTCCTGCCATGTATCCCATTTATTCTGGATCAAGGGATGAGTATTTAGCCTCCAGCTTGTGCGTACATTTAAGAAAGGGCTCATTTAAGGGTTCTGCTGAAGTTGTTCTTTTCCTTTCTGTTACATCTGGCCTCTGAAAACAGTGCGTGTGGCAGTTGTGTGCCATGTGTGATTTCTCCTGGAGCAAGTGTTCCTGACTTCGCCCTGAAGTGAGCTGTAGACACAGTCTTTGAGTCAAAGCTCACATTCCTGTCTTGCAAATGCCCAGCTCTGAGCTAAACTTACAATTTTGTTCTGCTCTGTGTGTTTTGAATAAACACAAGATTGATTGCTTAAAAAAAAAAGTCTTGAAGATAAATATGGATGAGAAATCTGTCGGCTTAGCTCCAGTAAATCAAACTGATATGAGAGGGGTGAGGTGTTTTATTTTATTGGCCTCTTAAACTACATTTTATTATGTGGATTACAATCAGCGTTACCAGAAAGGTGTACAGTGCCGCAGACTAAATCTCAAAATGTGAGGGTCAGAGGTGTGAGAGAACTTATTGAATGTCATAATAGAAAATAACAATTCCCATATAACCGGAGGCAACTGCTTTTCATGGATCTGTTGGAATTTGCCCTTTGGGTCGTGGCCACTCTGTGTGAATTACCTTGCTTGAGTGACTGCAAGTGTGCAGTGTGTCCTTACATCCTTTCTCCTCTGGTGGGTGATGTGATTGTACACCAGGGTCTTAAATTTGGGCATCTGCCCTGCTGGTTTTTTTTTTTTGGTTGGTTTGGTTGTTGTGGTTGTTGTGGTTTTTTTGTTGTTGGGATTTTTTTTTGTTGTTTTTGTTGATGTTGTTTTGGGTTTTTTTTGTTTTGTTTTGGTATTTTTTGGGGGGGGGATGGTTTTTTGGTTGTTTTTGTTTTGTTTTGGTGGTTTTTGGGGTTTTTTTTGTTGTTGCTTTATTTTTTCACCCCCATTCCCAGTGAATAAACTGTTGGATGTGTCACACTATAGTTTTCAGAAAGAATAAATTAAATGCATGTTATTTCAAAAGATATTTAAGCATTTAAGAGCTTAGCTCATATTATGAAATGAGGCATATAAAATCAAGAAGATCTGAGCCTTCAGGACTTAGACAATCATAGGATCTATGCATTGGTAAAAGAAAAACTGACTTTCTCTGTGAACTCTGTGGAGATTTTTTCTAAACCTCTTTAACATTGCACTTTATTTTGTTGTCAAACCTTTGGGAGAAACAAAAAATTGCATGGATCCATTTTCAGAGGGATCAGTTCTGCACATCTTGATTGCAATGAGTGTTTCTGTTGGCAATACCATGCAAACAGTGTGGCCAGGGCTGGTTATCTGTCATTAGGCTCTGATTTTAATCAGGAGCTGAAGGCTTTGGTGGAAAAGCAGATTTGCCAAAATGGACTTGTTTAAGAGCCAGAATGCCAGCGCTGGGACAGTGCTCTGTTTCTGCCTATGAATCAGGTTGGACTGATCGGCGCTCATCTCATAAATGTGATGCCAGACAAGACTGATCGAGTGATGGGACAAAGAATTTCATTAGATGGGGGAGAGATGTGACAAAATGGGCTGGTTCAGTTCAGCAGATCAATAGAACTTGATTTAAAGTCCAGCACACACAGAGCTTTTAAGGGGCGGCTGCCACATAATTGTTGTTTATGATCCAAATCGAAGGAAGTTGATTAATTTACAGAGCGCTACAGACACCCCATAAATAATTTACACCGTTATTTATGGGGTGACGTTAGTGTTGCATCATGGTGCCTGTGGCCTGTGAGTAAAATGTCAAGTCATGTTCTATCCTCCTGTGATGTGATGGTGCAGTCACTAGACCAGGAGTGCTCCAGCCACGTACCTGAGGTGGCAATAAAACGTCTGGGTTGGTGACAGGATGGTGTGAGTGCACGTGTGCCCGTGAGCTTCACCCTCCAACCCCCTCCTCCACAGGAAATCAGAGGAGTAAAATTGTAGTTACTTCAAGCTTTGCCATTAATTATATTTTTCTCATTACAAATCGGTGTGTAATTTGAATTGCAAACTCAACTATCCTGGCAGAATAGATCTGTTTACCATTCAAAGCAAAATGAAAATTATTTAAATTAGTTAATATAGAACTCATTTGAATGAATTGGATGTTTATTCATGAACTAGCTGAGGCAAGTGTGAAGCTGTCCTTATGGTCTGTAGCTTTGGCACTGATCAGCTCTAATGTCACGTCCTGGGACAGAGATTTCTTCTTTATTGCATATTAACTGTGGTGTAAGCAGTGGGTAACTACTGCGTGATGTAGCTGAGTGTGAAATTTTCATCCTTCCTGACAAGGCCCTTCTGCAGTTGTAAATTGTGTGAGGAAGGACAACCTGCTTCAAAGTTCAGTGGCAGGGCTGTGGTGGTGTAGGAGGCTTTGTTTCCTGCACGATGGGATGTAAAGTAGATTTTCCATCAGTTGGTTAAAATTTCCCCATTATATCAGCCTGCAAAGAAACAGGGACAACATTTATCCCCTCCATAATCTTACCCAAACACTGCCTTCCTCCTCAGCAAAATGCAGTTGTTTGCCAACATCCTTCACCTTTCACCCTTGGGATGTTTTACCCATCGAGCATTAAAAATTTAAGCCTAACTAAACTTTCCTGACTAGTAAAAGGAAAAAAAAGGTGTCTCGCCTCCTTTCGCCTGTTCATTTCCATGTGCTGTTTTCCTCTGCTGATGACAGTCGAGTTCACGGACACATCCACCATCGGGTGCAGGAGCGGCGTGGAGAGCCTGACAAGTGTAGTAGCTAAATTATGCATCGTGAAAGAGCAGGGACATCCTGTGATTGACACTCGGGGGTTTTTGTACAGATTGCAGATTTACAGCTGAGCCAACAGAGCCCGGTCTCTCCTGGCACTGTTTTAATGCATCCTGGGATGAGATAAAGACACCGGACGACGGGATTGTTGTGTACACTTGTAATTGCGGCGGTGGCTCTGCTTTAATGTTATTGACAGATGGAAATTCAAACAGGGCATTTCTGTGTGCGGATCTGTGAGCTGGAGTCTGCTTGCCGTGCAAGTGGGGAGGTTGGGGATGGAAAGAAACACAGCAGGGAGAGAACCAGGTCTATATTTTGATTTTGCAGTGGTTGGTGCGGATGGGGAAACCTCTGAGCACCGGCTGTACCCAGGCTTGGTGACCCAGATGATCAATCATACCTTGATTCTGTGTAGGAAAGCGGCTTTTACTTCTCTGTTGCATCAATACAAGGAGGATTAAAACTCAAAAGCCTGATCCTGGGGTGAAATAACCTCCTCTTCCCTGGTGCTGAGCTTTATAAAGTCTAATCATCAAATATACCATTAAGAGGGGTGGACTTACATAGCATTTTGCCTGCCCAGGCTTTCTGTGAAGGCAAGCACCATTGTTTGGTCACTCTTTCAGACAGGTTTTCATGCTTTTCTGAGGTGAGAGTAACTCCTATCCCAGATCTAGGCCAAAGGAGGGAAATTTCACTGTGATTCCAAGCACTGGGTCAGATTCTGGGCAGGGTGTGGTTGAAAAGGGATATAAAACTTGTGCCATGGCAAATTGGGTTGCCTTCAAATGACAGCTTACTGCTTTTTTTTGTTTGGTTGGTTTATACATTATCATCTGGATCTATCACAGAGCAAAATCCTGCACTTTGAGGTCCCTGGTGTAAAGGAGAGGACAAGTAGATCTGGTTGAGCATGTCAAAATTGACAGCATGATGACTCTGAATGGGTTCTGAATGGCCAGAAGATGGTCTGCTGTGTTGTAGGTGTGGCTTTGGTGTCATTCCAAGGCGTCCAGAAGGCTTTTTTGAGGGTCACAGCTCAGGGTGGTGGTGATGTGGTTCAGACATTTGGCTTTCAGCATCATTATTGGAGGTCCCTCGTGGCTGCAGAGCTCGTCTGTGGGTTCTTAAAAAGAGGGACACGGATCACGGAGATAATGCTTCTGGCAATGGGTGAGGGCATCCTGAGCTTCCCTTGCGGAAAATACAGTCATGGGTATTGTTTTCTTAAATGAAGCCAGCTTTCTCCTGCTAATCTCATCCCAGAGGAAGTAAAAATTAAACTGTGCCTGCAGGTCTGTGATTACAGCCCAGGTAGAGGGATCAGATGGGCAGGGTGGACTTCTCCTTTTATTTTTGCGGGGATTTGGCTCATCTCCACCAATTTACCTGAGATGAGTTTGCTTTTCTGCTGCTATGGAGAGCAGATCTGGCCCTGGTTTAGCTCTTTCACCTGAAATATCACTTCCTAAGAGCTTGAGGCTGGAGAAAATAAGTAGGCATTCACTGAGCTTATGCTGTTTTACATCAGCTAAGAACTGGGCCCTCGAGCCAAGTAAAATGAAACTCGGAAATCTTCTTTGGCAGGTTGCACTGTCAAAGACTGTGGATGTTTCTAAAGCAGTATACAGGGCTGTTTTTTAAAATCTCTGCCCAATCTTTATCCCATTATTCTGTCAAAACCGAGTTTAGACTAACCTAATGTAAATAGATGGCAGGATTTCTTTATTTTAAATGCTGCAAATGACTCCTAGTACAGTGTTTTATGTGTGCTTTTCAAGTCGACTTTAGCAGACTATTAATTATGCAGGGATGACGTTAGCATAAATAACAAGTCAGCAAATAAATGTCAATTAAATATTCTATTAGCATAGTAGGCAGCTTATTCATTGGCATAGAACATTTAGCAGATTATACTTAACAAGCATTTTTTTTTCCTTAGCTCTCCTGATGACGGCAAAGGGGAGGAGAGGAGGTAAAAATGCTGGCTTTGGCTGAAGAGCTAGGGGGTTTGGGACTGGAATTCGCCATAGTAGGAGTCAAGTCAGTTGACTCTGGCGTATCTTGGGAATTTCCAGGAGCTGGAATTCACTGGAGCATGTCATGGCTTGGCATTTTCCCCCAGCTCCTCATAGCCTCTTGCAGACTTGCCCCCCAGAAAAACATAATTTCATTACAGCACCCTCAGTAGTTTTTCCTTCCCTTCCTTGATCCCTCAGATCCCTCAGTCTGGGATGTGAAAATTCAAGAGTTAGCCCGTGGCTTGCGTGGCATCAGGATAATGTTGTCTTGATAGGGAAAATGTGCTTTTCACTGCTGTACGAAACTGCAAATCTTTTGCATGTGCTGCTGGCTTTAGTTACTTTCAAAAGACTTAATATTGCCAAGTGAGGCCCTTTTGGGGTAAACTGAGTGTAACAGGCCCCCACGTGTCTTTTGGGAATGTAATTAATTGTTGAGCTACCGTGTAAATGTGCCACAGCCTGGGCAGTGGGTCCGGCTTTGCAAGAAGTTTGAGTTGTAGACTTTTTCAAAAAGAAGGTTTTGATCATCTCCAGCTCTGCTGGGCTCGATGTCAACATTTCCTGGTTTGATTTTCCTTTTAATATAATTTTTCAGGTCTAGAGGTGTAACTGCAGAGAACCTTTCAGGGATGAGATGCTGGTGGGTTTATTAGGTGGAGTGGGGATTATTTAATTAATATTACTATTATTTATTAATTATTATTATTATTTGTTATTATTATTATTAATTATATAATTATAAATTATTTATCCTGGCATTTCAGTTGTGAAACTCAGACAAAGAAACACTTCCTGAGTGGGAAATGCGAGGTGTGCACTGCTCTGGATTTAGCTGGGACCGCTGTGAGTGATGGAGGAAATAGAGGGGGGAAAAAAACAACATTTGGTTAAACACAGGTCTTTTTGTTGGAAGTTTTTGGGGAGTGCAGTAGAAGTGTCCTTATGAACATACACAGGACTCGCAGCCTTGGCTCTGCCGTGGCCCTGTGGCTCAGGATTGTGGCTTTGGGCTACTGTCCTGTCGGGCTCTCTGCTGCCGAAGCCGCATCTGCTGGGGTCACTCTTGGTGCTTGCCTTGAGTATTTGGTGGAACTGGCTTAGAAAAGTTCCTTTTTCCCCTTCACAAAACCATGAATTCAAAGCCACTGCTTTGTATTCACCGATATTTTCCTTTTGGAAGAAGTCAGCGTTTTTCCCCTCAAAAAAGTCGGGTTAGTCGTCTTGGGGATTAAACACCCAAAGTGGCTGCTGGTCCCTCCTTGCCCTTTTGTCTGAGTTGGGCTTTGTTTCAGGAGGTTTTGGCCTCTCCTTGTGCATTCATCTTGAGATTCTTCTTGATGCCCCACAAGATGCTCTTATGCCTGGGAAACCCAACCCTTGCTGGGTTTTCAAATCAAGCATTTGAAAAACTGAAACCATGCAAGATTGTTTCGTTTTCCAGTGAAAAAAGAAAGCCCAGAGCTTGCTTGAAGTAGGCTCTGTTTATTAAAAGCAAGAAAAGAAACACACTTTAATCAAAACCTAATTTTCCAGTAAGAAGCCGTTTCAGCAGAAACATGCCCAGCAAGCCTAGTTTCCAGGGACAACGACATCTGCTTATGCTCTATTTATATTTATTTATTCTCACAAACAAATGGAGGAAGGGAAACAGGAGCGGGCTTGACCAGACAACCTGTGGTCCAGCGAGGCACGGATGTGCACAGGGACTGCGGGCGCTGAAACTGCTCAGGGACCCTGCTGTGCACCTAAAGTGCCTGTTCAGCATCCGTATTTGGGTGCTTTTTTAATCAGAGAATCCAAGAATGCTTTGGCTTGGAAGGGATCTTACTGATCATCTCGTTCCACCCCGTGCCATGGCCAGCGGCACCTTCCGCAGAGCAGAGTATTACTAAGAAAAATTGGGAAAAATCAGATTTTTCTGATTTTTCTGATTCTAGGCCTAAACCTAGGTTAGATATCAGTGTGAGTCCTTAGAGGGTTGACAGTTTTCAGTGATGCAGTTGTCCCCCTAATGCAAATCCTGGATTTTTGCAGGCTTAGGGGCGGAAAATACTTTTCATCTCTAACCCTAGCCTGTCCTCATTCCTGTACTGGCCTGAGCCATGTAGTCAGCAAACCTTGTAAAAAAGTATTACTTAGTTTTACGGCTAACACTGGGGATAATGCAGCAGTGTTTACTCTAGTGTGTTATTAACCCACCTCGGAGCATGGGTTTAATCTGGAGCTTGGCTGGCAGCCAGGGAAGGGTTCAAGGAGTGGTGCACCAATGGATGAGGTTTGAGAGCCAATGGCTCAGACATGGCTGTGCTGAAAAGAATTCACTCTCTGCCTGCTTTTCCTTTGCTTGGATGGGCTCTCCGTTCTGACTTCCAACTCCACATGCTGCTGCCTTCCTCCTCAAGTGAGTGATGCTGCCATTCCCACGGCAGGAACGCTGTAGAGCAGCTGGAACGGCTTGCAGCATCCTAAGGGTCCCTTTTGGGTGGTGCAGGGAAGGCTGAGCGATGAATCCTGTTGTGATTAAAGCAGCAGCACCTCGTGCACAAGCAGCAGCGGAGCTGAGGATCAGGGATATTGCAATGAAAACTGAAAGCCTAATCCTTTTATAAACAGTCTGGAGCGGGGAGAAAGAAAAGCAGTGATTTTCGGGGACTTTGACAAGTTATAAATATATCCTGAGTGAAACCGATAGTGTGGAGCTTTATGAAAGATTTAATGAATGAATATTTCATGCCCACATGGTGCTTCTTCTGTAACGTGTGCTGTTGGTAAAAAGCAATAAACAAAGAACCTCCTTCAGGGTTTGTTTGGGCTTTTAAATTAAACTAATTTAATCAACTTTTTCAGTCAAGCTTGATATTAGTTCATTTCTGTACACAGCACTGTACTCAGTTCTGTTTGTTTTCTCCTGGTACCTGTTCCGCTGTTTGGAAGATGCTTGAATATCAAAGAATGATTCATTTCATCCTGCCCTTATGGTGCATCTGGGTTTTCAAGGCAGAGAGCACAGTCCTGACTTTTTCCTAAAACCTGAGGAGCCATCCATCCTCTACCATCACAGCTGGAGGTGTTGCAGAACTCCAGCTGAGGTCATTATCCAGCAGGAAAACCACTTGAGCATGCTGGTCATTTCTGATTGCAAACAAGAAGAATTTTTCTGGGTTTTGGAAGCCTTCAGCACCGAGTTTGCTGCTGCTTGAAGTACTAGAACTGGCCCAAAGTGCTCTGGAGCCTGGCCCCATGTGGCCAGCGAGGCTTGGACACTTCTGCACTGAATATCAGAGACTGATGCAGGGAGATTGAAATTCTCCTTGAGCTCAGGCTCTTGGCGAGGCTGTGCTAGTCAAGTTTCTTTATGGTTGGCTGTCATGACAAATGGCCAGGAGGAAATCAGGGTATGTATTAGCTCTGTGTTCCATGTCTTTTGCAGTAATTTCTAAAAAATCCTTGGGGATTTTTCCTAGGGAGGAGCAGGACTGGAGCCAACTGATGTTTTCACAGCTGGACCAGCAAGTGAAAAGCAAATGAGACGCAGCAGGGAGATGAATGCAAGGGTGGTTGGACGGGTAGAGTTAACTTTGGGAAGGCATCAGCATGAGCTGAGGACCCTCTCAACCTCACACCTTGCATGGTGGGGTTGGCGTTGCATGAAATGGGGCTTTTTTTTAGCTGCTTTTGGCATGAGAAGGAGCAAAAGTGTTTTTTGGGGTCTTTTTTCCCTTTTTTTTTCTTCCCCACCCCCATGGAATGGTTTGATTTTGTAGTGGGCAACTTTGGGAACTGAAATTCATCCCTCTTGGCTGGATGGAGTATGGCCCCATGAGCTTTGTGCTACATATGAGGAAGGCTTTGTATTAGAAGAGGGGTTGTATTAGAAACTGTGAGGGAGTTTCGCTTGTCCGAACCCACTCAGATCTCAGTTTCATTAATTTTTGTAGTGTTATTAGGCAATGTGTGAGGTTATATCTCTATAGATAAAAGCTCAAGCCCATTGCACAGCAAAAGAGTTTAGCAAAGCTTGATGGAGCAAAACCCCTTGCAAGTGATGCTGAGCTGCAGCAGTTGACTTAATCATCCCAAAATGTTGGCAGAACCAATTTCTGCAGAAATCTCATTTCAGTGGGACTCAGGCTCTGTTCAGGGTGCTTGGAGCACTTGAGGTGAGCAGCTGAGACCCCACGGCTTTGCCTTCTGTTGCTCAGGATTGTGGTCACAGTCTGCAGGGTAACTCTGCAGCCTCCACCGTGGCCAAACCTTTGGGGTCAGGGCTGATGTTCAGTGCAGGTGGAGCAGAGACAGGGGAGGAGAGGAGTGATTGCAGTGTGGGGCAGAGACTGTTAATGAGAAGCTGTATTTCCAAGGAAGTGCTGCAGGAAAAGGCTGTGAGCAGACACCAGACTTTTCTGAGAGTAGAGTTTTCCTGAGAGTTTCTTCTTTAGCAGCAAGTGGGACAGGGTAGATGTTTGGGTGGTACCTTTGAGACCAGTTCAGAAAGAAATCTCCTCTTGACGATTGTTGCAAAAAACTTCCTCCATCCATTGGATGAAACAACAGATTCCTTCTCCAAAGACATTTAAGTGTCAAGATGGAAATTATTTCATAATCAGCCTCAATGAGGCTCTTAAAAAAAAATAAGTTTTAGAAGTACTGGTCCTGTTGCTCTGTATTGAGCCAGTGTTTCATGTCAGTCCAGCTCCTTTCAGACCATGTGAGTATGGAATAAAATGCAGAAGAGTTGAGAATCTGTCCAGTATTGAACAAAGAATTCCAGCCCCATTTGCAGGCTTGGTGTGTTGTCACTGAGGTGTCTGCAGTGTCATTATTCATGATTCAGGCAAACACCGCTGACCTGTGCACCTTACTCGTGACTCTGGAGATCTCCACACCTTGAATATCCAGCAGTGAATATCCACAGTTGTTCTTCCACACTGACGTCGTGTCCTGGGACATGTACTCTGAAGCTCTGGAGCTGAAAAGCCCAAAAGCCACAGAAGAATGGGAGGATTGACTCTGAAAGCATAACAGTGGGTGCAGACCACTCATTTTTGGCATTGACAACTTTATTCATGTCTGGCGGAATGCCTTTTTAATAAAATACTCTTTAACAAATGAGCTTTTGAGAGATTTTTAAATAGTCATTCTTAATAATTGCATTTAATTTCCCTTCCCCAGTCTCCTGTAATTTTCCCCAGAGGAGTTCTGGAATGGAAATGCCACCTCAGCTGTAAGACTAGACTTAGGTAATTAATGATATAATAGGTAAAACATGGTCAAACTTAATTAATCTCTATTGGAGATATCTGTGGAGACTGAAAAAATGCCCTACCCTTCATGTTCCAAGTTAGACACAGCTTTGGGTGTTTATATCAGAGAAGGTGATGATTTTTTTGTGCATTGGATAGGAACTGGGAAGGGTGAGCAACACAAAGGGTGTGACCCAGAGTATTCCCAAGCTGAAGTACACTTTCCTAGAGGACCTTTTTTGATCAGTTTGAGTATTCAATCCTGAACTGAGGGAGGATTTTCTGAGCTCTTTTAGGCCAAGGACAAACCAACATGCCCAGTGCCATGCCTTCAGCAGAGCATTCCTGCAGGTGCGCCAGGGGCACCTCGGATTTGTGAGGAGCAGGCACGGAGTGGATTTGGGAAGCTGCTAGTGGCAGATGCGAGCGCCAGCGTGATCCCGAGCCAGCTGTGACTTGCACTTGATTTTTCCTTCATTATGCATGGTAATGTGGGCTCCCAGTCGCCGTGGAAGGGGCTGGATTCCTGAAGCAGACCATATGCTCCTGGAGCCCGTGGAGGTGGCTGATAATGCAGTGCGGAGGTTTAAGGGATGCTCCTATAAAATATTTCCCTGATGACACTTAAAAATCAGTTCTTCTAACCTGGATATCGAATTCCGCACCAGTTCTGGCCCTTTTGCTTGGCATTGGAAAACTTTTGCTGTGAATTCCCAAACAATTTGTTTCTATGTCTGTGTGTGCGTGCTCTCACTTCCATTTGATTTTGGTCATAGGAAAGGGGAAAAAAACCCAAAACCCACAAATGAGCTTAAGGACATGCTGAAACCCATCCTGATTGATGGTTTATTTTGTGTTGTGAGGCAGAGCATCCACCTCCTGTGTTTGTAGCTATAAAAAGCTTTTTTCCTCATGCTGTCACTTGGGAATGAAGAAACGAGGGAAAAGTCAGCGTTTTTAGGCCATGGTGTAAAAATGTAGCTACTTTCTAAAGTGCCGGAGTTGTTTTAGAAGATATACCCAGAGAAAACTTTGCCAGATTCAGGAAATCATATTGCTGTGTGTTGTACCAGTTTTCCTGAAGAGGCAGTGCCACGATGAGTACAGAACCTAAAGAGGGGAAAATCCTGCAATTCTCCTGTGCCAGACAACCCTGGGAAGGTCAGTGAGGAGTCCCTGGCCATGTGAAACATCTAAACCCTGGATATTTTGACTGCTGAAATTACCTCTTCCATAGATCACTGCTTTGCTTTGAGAAATTCTGCTGTTGCCCTTGGCGTTGTCAGCCTGGGTATCGGCATGTGGATCTCTTGGGAAGGCATCTTCCTGTAGAACATCTAAATTTATTTAGAAAGAAAGAAGCCAGAAAAACTTGGAGGAAGCAGCGTTTGATGAAGATGAGATTAAGGGCTTGCAAACCACTTGGATGAACCGTGGCTCTGCACTAATATTTGATTTAGCAGTGAAGGCATTTGGGTTCACTGGAGCATCACCATCTCCAGTCAAAATATCCCATGATGGTGGAGAAGCTAAAGTTTTCTAATTCAAAGGAAATTCGGAGCACTGTGGAAAAGCTGCTTCCGTTTCAGGTCCTGTAACACATTGTTATTCTCATTTCACACGTTGCCTTGCATAATGTTCCACGTTGATCTCCGATTCAGATTTAAACTCTTCAAAGTTCGCGGGATGTTTTTGATCCTGGGATTTATAGTTCAAGCCCGTTTTCTGGTTCCAAGTGAAGAAAACACATGTTTAGCAAGCACAAAATGAGCCTTGATGGAGTATTTCTTTGATGGTGTTGTGATGATGATTATGAATTTACATTTTGTGCCTAGGATGTTAAGCACCTCATGGGGCCTGGCTGTGCTTCGACTGTACCATTAATTTCGGGAAGGATGCGTGATGAATGTTCATCAGGCCCTCTAGGTTCTGATTTGTGGTGCTCACATCACACAGCCGAGAGGCTCCGGAGTGATTAAATGGGATTCAGTCATTAGGAGCTGGCAATACAAATGTGATTAATTGCAGAACGCACTGTAAATTGTGAAATGAGTTTGATGATTTTTTTTTTTTTAAGAACATATGTTTCTGCTTCATGGGGTGTCAGAAGTTGGAGTCGTGGTGAATGAGGCTTGTTTGCTGTTTCCATGATAATTTGGGAGTGCGCTGGGTCGTGGGAAGGGTTAGATTTCCACTGCTGTCCCAAGCTCTGGTTGTGAGCAGTGAGATTTGGGGAGAATCATGGGCAAATCCTTAAATTAGACCTCACGAGTCCAGCTTTGCTGTTTGTACCTCACTAACTCAAGCACAGTGGTACTAGCCTCCCCCTTGAGTCCTGACAGGGTTTTCCAACAAAGAATCCCTTTGCCTCTTGCCTCTGAGATGGATCTTGGTGCTGGGGGCGTCAGGCTGAAGCTGGTAATGGCTTGCTTTTTTCTTTAAAATCACTGCCGGTGGGGAAAAAAATGGAAAAAAAATTGGAACTGGAGGATCTTTAAGGTCCCTTCCAATCCAAACCATTCCATGAATCTAAAAAAACCTCCTTGAATTTTAAGCATGAACCAAAACTTCAATCCTTTCTTTTTTTCTTTGTAATTGGTGTTTCTTCTGTTGTGTGTTAAACAATAAAATGCATGCAATAAAGTTGCAAGCATTGTCCCCACTCATTCTGCTCCTTCTGCAGAATAGAGAAAATGGAAAAAACCACCAAACTGAAATCCCAGCCCCAAATCAGAATGTATTTCTTGGACATCACATCCCTCTATTTGTCTTTTATGTTTTGATGCTTTTATTTGTAGTGGATATTTGCCGTAGACTGTTGGCACAGACAGGGAAAAAAAACGTAATTGTGCAGTGAACTGGTTTATGCTTTATGTAAGAACATTGTGCTGCTGTAAATTTGTTGGATTTTACAGAGCTGTCTCCAAAGAATATCCTTCAGAAAGCGACCGCGGGGTTTGGAAGTGAGAAAAGGCATTTGGTGTGGGGGATAATTGGATGGAGTTGGAGGTGTGAGGTCAGAGCCCTGGGCAGGATATTTATACTGCAGTGACATCCCCGGACACAATGGCCCATAACTTTTAGATGTTGTTATGCCACAGAGTCCATATGGGGTTGGCCTGTGAGATCCCAAAGCCACAGGGCATGGAGCTGCCCTTGTCTCCATTGCCAGGGCGAGCCAAGGGGAGGATGTTTGGTGCTCAAGTCGGCATCAGGAAACCTCCAGATTGTCTTTCTTCTGCTTTGTGGCACCAGTGACACCTGGGGCAATGCAATTTTATGTGAAAGACCCCAGTTCGTACCCACTGTTGGCATGGGCCAGTGTGTGCCCCGTGCTGCCCAGAAATACTGAATACAGAAATGTCTGAACCGAGCTGGTGGCTGGATTGCAGTAGTTCTGGCTGTGGTTAGGAATTCTAACTTTGATGGGGATTTTTTAAGAAATTACCATTTTGCTTTGCAGACAATTTTTTTTTTCCTCTTCCTACATTTCTGGTGTGGAGCTAGTACACAAGAAGCTGTGGAGTGCTACAGGAAGGCTTTTCCAGGGTGATGCTGGGCAGGCAGCACAGACATCCTCCCTGGTGGCTTTCAAAACTTTTAAAATTGTGATTTTACAATTTTTGTTACATTTTTACAGGATGTCTGTGTGTATTTCTGTCCACCTGCAGCAGCAAATCTCTGTGCCTGCAAAGATGGCCAAATACTTTCTTGGTTTTCACCTGAAGGGGCTACAATTTGGAAGGAAATAAATGTACAAAAGCCTGCTAAGTGCAGTTTTGTGCAGGGGATCTGGTATATGTACTTGTGTCTCATACAGGTGAATTCAGAACCTTCTCATGCATTCACACTCTGAGCTCTGTGATCTGGTTTTGCTTCTGAGCGCTTCGGTTAAGATGCTGATTTTGCCCGGATAGCAGCCCTCTCGCAATTTTATTGTTATTATTTTTTTATCTCTATGGGATAAAAATTGATGCAGAAATTACAATCACAATACCAGGTTTCCCCCCATCCTCGAATGCTCCCGAACTGCTGATTTGACAAGGCCTTCATTAAGACTCCTGGGTCTGAAGATGGGGAGCTGGAGCTCTCAGCGCACATGATCCATCTCTTCTGAGCCCTGGGCACGGTGCTTAATGCACACGGAAGGAAAAAATAATCAGGGAATGTATGTGGAGGCTTGGGGTTAAGTGCCAAGAGCTGCGGAGTTTGGATGCTCATTTTCACAGCGAGCCATCACCCTAATGGACATTGATACTAATGATGGGGGAACCCCCATGGTTATGTTGTGTGTGCAGAGCTTTCAAAATCCAGGCATTGCCTGCCTTTAGAAATGCTTTTCAGGAGCTCTGTGTACACATCCAAGATCATTTAAGTCAGCCATTCCTGATTCATTTCGAAGGCTGTTGTTGACAGCAGTGAAATTTAGTTACCTTGTACCTGGAATTGAGTTGGGCACAGGGCAGTGTTATGGCTGTGTTTAAAGAGTGTGTGGTTTCTGTTTAGGTAAGAAATTTTGGAGGAGTACGAGCCACTCACTCTGAGTGAAACACTCTGACTTTGTAGTTATGCCTCAGGTTTTTTCCTAATTTATCACAGAGATAATTGGGACTAAAATCGGCTCTTTTTGCCGTGTTGGATTTTATAGCAAAATCAGAATAATCAGCCTTCATTCATTCCTGCAGATATGAGAGAGCAGATAACTGACCCACTTAAAAATGGTTGTGTCCAGAAGATATTTTTGCATTCCCTTCCCAGTTCATGGTGGTGTTAATCAGGGTGGATTTTGGTACCTAGGTGACAGTGCTGCAGAATTACGTTCCAAGTGAAATTAACCTTAAAAACACCTTAAAAATAAATTATCATACAATTATTTGGGTTGGAAAAGACCTCTAAGATCATCGAGTCCAGCCATTAACCTAGGTTATAAACACACCATAAATGCTCTAAACAGTTGAATGCTTCATCCTTGAATTCCACCCTTTTGAGGCTGGATGGCCACAGGTGACTTTTTTTAATTTGAGCTGAGGGACTAGGTAAATGAATTGGTTGCATCCCTGCAAGGTGAAGGGTGGAAAGAGATGAATTCCCTTCTCGTCTTGCCATCTCCCACCCATATCTCTGTTCCCTCTTCCCCCATTCCCATATCCTGAGGGAGAGCTGTGCTGTGTCTGGGTGGTGCTCATCTCACATGGGTGAAGCCTTGAAGCAAAGGGACGTGGCAAGCGCAACTGGAGCTGAGAAATTTGCTGCTATTCCTTTATCTACATAATCTGATTGCAATTGATAAGTAACTCCACCAAGATAGAGCCAAGTCACTTCCCATTATCATATCAGCACCCCTCTCCTTTTTATCCCTTTTTTTTTTTCTTGTGTATTTTAAATACTTCAGTACAAGCCAAGTATTGACTTTGCCTGGAGGGAGGTAATTAATCACAGTACTTATGAGTAGATCATTTACTGCTGGATGAGTACCTGAGGCTGTTGTACTCCGGGCAGGCTGGTCTGGGTTTGTGGCACATGTGCTGGTGGGATCTTCAGGCAAATTTCTCTTCTGATTTTGGGAAGTTTGACTTCTGAAGGAGAAAGCCACGGCGGTGGGATCTCAGAAGAGTGTGTCTGTATCCATAATGTTGTGTTTTGGGGTGAAGGCAGCTGGTCCTGCTGCGTGGGAGTGCCTCAGTAGTTGGTGGTGACTCTTCTGCCAGGCTAAGTGTCTTGTTCATCTTCCTGAGCTGCAGTGTGGTAATGCAGGGGATTTTTACAAGATTTTGCATAATTCAGAAATAAAATTTGGCGTAATAGCATCCACTCACCCTGTCTGCACACACTGATGGCTTTCTTCCACTGTATCCCACAGTTGCATCCATAGTTCCTGCGGCTGGATTGGCATTTCTAGCTGATACAAACCCCCCAGAAATGAAAAAGCAACTCCCAAACCACCTGCTGCTTTTTCATTGTTAAAAAGATAGCAGTTAATTAAGGGCGAGAGAAACCTGAGGGGAATGGTGTGCACGTCTGTGAAAGGCTCAAAGGATGTTAGGAAGCAAGGTGGCCTGTGGACAGTGAGACAGCTTTTTGCACAAGGAACGTGCTTGTTTTGACCCAGAGAATATAAGGAAATAATTTCTGGAAACCCTGAATGGCAGCAGGAAGGATAAAAGTCGCATTGTACTGAAATTCAGTGTAATTGAATAGAAAAAGCTGTAAGGGAATTGTTCAGGCGGGAACCTAGAGCATGTGTTCTTGCCTTTCTCTGTTGGGTTTTTTTTCCCCTCTACTTTTTCTAATCAAGGAGTACTTTTTTATGCAGAGTTGGGCATGCAAGGATTAAAGTCTGTGTGTTGGCCCTTTCTTGGGTCGAGACCATAGAAACTGCAGCATAATCTTCTCTTAGAAATTATTTCAGGATGGTTTGGGTAGCCTGAAAAAACAGAGCGCACCAAATATTTTGAAGACAAAAAAGCAAGCAGAATATTCTTACTAAAGTAAGTAGCTCACGTGGGCTAAACTTGAATTTGAAGTTTGCACTTGCTCAGTTTTATTTTTGAAAAAGATAATTAAGAGCAAGAGGAGCAAGTAGATGGATCAATAGCTTAAAGGAGCATCTGCTAAGAGAATACAAGAGCTATGCATTCTCCTTCAGACATCACACTCCTTCCAGCAGGTGTTCATTAGCCTGTGGTAAATTCCCATGGATGGGACCACAGAGTACTGCTGATCCAGAAGTGTTTTTTGAGCACCTGCATTCTTTGATGGACAGTTGCTTGTAACTTTGGTTTCCATGAAAATCCTCTCTATGTGATGTTTTGCTTGAGCATTTTCCCTGTTTAAGACAAGTGTATAGAAGGCAGTGCCGGGCTTCTGAAGTTGGGGTCTCATGGCATTTGTGGCTGCACCACAAGGAAATCGGATCAACAGCTCTTGATGCGCTTTCTTTGCTTTTCTGCAAATAATTTGCATTATTTTGTGATCCAGTTCCAGCCGCAGAACTCTGCTGCTGTGAGAACAGAGGGCTGTTTGAAGCTTTAAGGAAGAAATTCGTTTGAAGATGTCTTTAGCCCCATTTGGCTTATTTTCAGGGAGCCCACAAAAGAATTCAAAGCGAACAGTCATTTTTATAAAAATTGCCATTAAAGCACTAAGTAGATTTGAAAAAAAAACAAAGTTGTTTTTACTTATTTTATTTTGGAAGTACTTAAGGGGGATCTGGCTTTGTAGGGTATGCAGTGGAGTGTGTTCCCAGCCCTGAAGGTCTTGGGCAAGGTTTAGAAACAGCCTGAGCCTTTTTCTTAGGGGCACAGCAGCAGGGACAGCACTCAACCCCCATCCTGTTTTCACATCCAGTCTGGTTCACAAGGATGTAAATAGTTCAGCAAGACGAATGAAAATGTGGGGATTCAACCGTTTCCTGTCAAAATGCTGTTTTATCAAAATGGAAATATTTTGTGAGAACATGTCAGTTTTGACAAATTGTTTTGATGGGTGAAGTCTAAACAAATTGTTTTAGCATTCTATGTTATTTTGATATAAAGACATCTCATTTCGACTCCATCATTTAGACCTTTATAACATAGTTACAACATTTATATGTTAATATTTTTGTAACTTATAAATATTGCATCAAATGTGTGACAACTTTAAAATTAAAAGAAAATGTCAATATTGTCAGCTTTCTATAGTTTCGCAATATGCTGTTTGGCTTTTAAAAAACTGCATATCTTATCACAGAGTCACAGAGTGGTTTGGGTTGGAAGGGACCTTAAAGTCCATCTTTTTCCACCTCCCTGCCATGGGCAGGGACACCTCCCGCTAGACCAGGTTGCTCCAAGCCCTGTCCAGCCTTAATTTTCCTAGTTGGGTCCTGTAGCAGATCCCCACTATAATGTCACCTGTCCCTGCTGGATGGAGTGGCTGGAATTCCTTTTGTGCTGTCCTTTAGGTGCCCTCCTGCTGATCTGTGATCCTTCTCCAGGCTCTGGGCATCTCTTACTGGCACCAGCAGCTTTAATTTAGTGCATCTGACATGTGTATCTGATACTTCTATATATAAACTTTTGAACATCCTGAATTATTTGTTTAGAAAATTAATTTTTTTTAATGAGATCACGGTGTTTTAGTTTATTTCACAATGGAGTGAGAAGAATTGCCTGGGTTCTGCCCAGTTATAATTCCTCTTGTTAACTATTTTTGTTCTTTCCAGTCCCAGGAAGGAGTTAAATTTTTAATGACAAAAATAGTTTCCACACTGAGAGTGTTGTCACTTAGCAGATTAATCCGAAAGATCTTAAACTGTTTTATAAAGCTGTTTAAGATGCTGTTCTTCACATATGAGAAAATGAAAACTCTGCTATTCAGAGGTTGATGGGTTCCAGTGGGGATTCTCCAGTAGAGGTGTCGACAGGTTGCTGGTGATCCTGGGTTATTAAAAAAAAAAGAAGCCCAACATGAAGAGTGTTTTGTTGTTTTTTGGGTTTTGGTCGGTTTTTTAAAGTATGGACAAAAATGAGCATAATTTGCTTTTATTGCTTATTGGGCAAGGGTATCCATGGGGCATGCTGAGGTGTTTCCAAGGAGTAGCTTATTTTTAGGTGCTGTATGCCTGGAAGTTATTTATGCTACCATTCCTTTATTTTACCAAATGCAGCAGTTCAGATCCCTGGGTCTTGTTCTTGTCAATCAAGTGAGTGTCTTGGGGGTAAAAACAGTCATGAAAAGTGAAAAACAAACCACGTTCTTTCCATTGTCTTGTCGGTCTTTCAGATTTCAAGGTTTTTCCTGCACTTTGCAGTGTCCTGTTCTTGAAAAAAATAAAATAGGAAATGAGAGTTTTTACTGTTCTTGAAAAAAATAAAATAGAAATTGAGAGTTTTCATGTAAACCCATGACCTGAGAGGAGTAGCTTTCAGAGAAAACAGCAACTACTCAGAAACGAGATAAAATCCCAAGAGTTGCTAATGTGATAATAGTATCTCATATTCATTGAACGGAGTGCCTGTGCCTCAGTGCTGCCCTGGGACTGCGAATGTGCTTTTAATCTCTTATTTCTCTAGAGAGGCAGATAAATCTGAACCCGTTACGTGCTGAGACAGGGCACAGAGATTTACGGAGTTGCAGGGAATGGAGCTGCTGTCCTGGCTCTGGGGCACAGTGGGATTGGAGAGGATGTGGGGTATGCATTGCTCCAGCATTTCCAGCTTCTCTTGGAATGGTTTTCGTGGTCAGCAAGCACAGAGTGAGGAAAAAAGGCTGGATTTGAGCAGCTGATGGGGGAAACCTGGTGTCCAGTGATAAATAAATGCTAGTAATGGAACTTTGCACATCAGCTGGCAGCAGCCCCTGGTCCTCAGGTTATGCTGTGGGACCCAGGTTTGGGAGCAGCTAGGTCCTGGAGTCTGCAGGCACAGCTTGGGAAAAGGAGACCAATGAGTAAAAGTGGAAAAATGGCAGTGGGTCAGAAGGGAGAGAGGAATGGGAGTCAGAGAGGTTGTGGGCAAGGTGAACTGAGTAGAGAAAAGTGGGAAGAATTTGAAGGATATTGGACATAATCCCTTTTTTTGGTGGAGTTCAGCCCTCTGGAAGGGGAGCTCAGTTTTATAATCCAAGTCTTAATGTGGAAAGGTCTTTTTTCTTTCTAATTTAAGAATTTGCTGTAATATTTGCCAAACTAGAAGGTGCTCTCTGCAATAAGTATTTTTCATGAAGGGAGGCAGTGAGCTGCGGGGACCTGGTTTTTACTTTTCCCGGTGTGGATAATGTCATTGAGGTCTGTTAGGAGTGGCTCAGCCTTCCCCAGCTCATCCCTGAGTCTGGGAACTGGTGCACCACTACAGCTGATGCTCGGGAACTGGGGAGGGAAATGGGTTTTTCTCAGGTTTTTTCAAAGGTTTGGTTTGGGGGTTTTTTGTGTGTGTGTGGGGTTTTTTTGGTTTTTTTTTTTTTTTGGTGTGGGGTTTTGGTTTTTTTTGTTTGTTTGATTGGTTTTTTTTGATTGGTTGGTTGGTTGGTTTGGTTTGTTTTGTTTTTTTTTTCCCTGCTGTTATTGAATCATAGAGTCCTGGAAGTGTTTGGGTTGAAAGAGACCTTAAAGACCGTCCATTTCCAAGCCTCTGCCATGGGCAGGGACACCTTGCACTATCCCAGGTTGCTCCAAACCCTGTCCAACCTGGCCTTGAACATTTCCAGGCATGGAGCAGCCACAGCTTCTCTGGGCACCCTGTGCCTCACTGCCCTCACAGGGAAGAATTTATTCCTAATTTCCAATCTCAACCTGCCCTCCTTCAGTTCGAGGCCATTTCCCCTTGTCCTGTCACTCCATGCCTTGGCAGGTTCTGGGTAGGGGAACTTCACAGGGGTCTTTTGGGAAAATGGATCGAGTGAAAAGTGAGGAAAGCATGGCTGTCTTAAGTCCGTGGACCATTGCTAACAAACTGAAATTATTTAAGGCAGGAAAAAATTGGAAACAGGACTGCTAGTGGAGTTTAAGTCACTGTGGATCCTTTGTCCTGGCCACCTTCCCACCAGCTGCAAAAAAAAAAAAGCAGAGTTCTCCCAGCCCATCCACAGGAGAGGTTCAGTAGAGCCTTTTCCTGTAGCTAAGGAGTGAAAATGGGAAATAATGAGTGAAAGTTCACTGCTTCAGTCCCCAGGTGCTGAGTCTGATACGCCAAAGCAGCGCCAGCATTTCTGGAGAGGGATGCTCAGCTTGGGCACCCATGCATTGCACTGACAGCTATTCTCATTTACCCAGCAGATTTCCCTTAGTTTGAATATATTTGTTTAACATTTTGCTTGGTCCTCAAAGGCTTTTGCAGATATCATGATCATTCAGATTCCATTCATTACTAGGAAAAATTAATATTTGCATTGTGGTGGCTCGAACTGAAGGACTGAGAAGGCTGATTGTGCTCTGTAGGCACAGAAGAAGGTACAAATCCCTGTTCCTACAACTTCCAGTGCAATTTATTGTCTCTCAGAGGTTTTCAGAGTCGCTTTATCTATGCCACAAAAGCGGAATAAAATAAAGGAAAACCCTGGAAATCAGATTTGTGTGGGGAGGATAGCTCTGAAACCACCCAGAAACTGAGAATAACTTTTTTTTTCATGTGAGTCTGTTGAGTCTGAAAACAAAGGTCACCTTGGCACTTTCGGACTTTAGAAGCCTCTAATCCGGGTTTGAATGTGGAGAGAGGCATCCGTTTATTTAGATGTCATACTGTGAGGTGCAAGTCTTTTAAAAAGGACCAGGGATTTTTTTCTCTCGGAAAGGCACTGGAAGGGAGGCTGACTGACAGACAGCCAGATCTGAGAATCAGGCACCGTCACGACATCTCCAGTTGGGCATCTGGAAGTGGAAGCCCCTGAAATCTGTTAATCTGTTGTCAACTTTGAAAATCCTATTCTCCCCCCAAGCCCCCCCCCCCAACTCCTGCCAGTTTTGAAAGTTCAAACTGTGTTCTTTTTATCACATTTGTCATTCCCTGGTAGTGAAGCTCTGGCATTCAGAATTTGGCTGACAATTTTATGGGACTGAGCCAAAAATCGAGTTCAACTTGCACCTCTCTGTGAGCACCCAGTGCTGTTCTCAGGGAGAGGCAGAAATCTGAACCAGAGGGATTCCAGTCTCAGTCATCACCACAATTACTATCCTCTCTCTGATGCCAAAATTAGGCTTGTTTTCTTTATTCTGATGTAGGTGGACAGGAACTGATGAGGTGTGCACAGTAGGAGTGCTGAGAGAGAAAACGTCATATCTAAACCATTTCTTCTCAGGCTGTTCTTTTGTCTTAAACAATGCAAAGGTCATAAATCTTCTGGAAATCATGCAAAATCAGTGCTGCAAAAGACTTAGAATGGTTCCAGGCGAGTTAAAGTGTTATTTTATGGAGTCTCAAGTCCAGCACGGCAAGGTTTGATAATTACAAATACATTTCAATGCACTGTTAAAGTCATTTACGTCTAAAAATTGGATGTGTAGCTCAAGCTGGGAGAGCTGGCTTTTGGGGAAGGAGCACAACTCAGAAATGAGGTTGAGGTGAGGTGCACTGGGCATGGCTTGTGCATTTATCCGCACCCAGTCCTATGGATTACTATGGGGTAATGGTCTTTAAACCTCATATCCAGTTGTTTATTCAGAGAAAATGTTTAAATTTTCAAATTACTGTGATTTTTCCCTTTTATAGGTGTTGCTAAGGTAGCAACATAAATACATTCCTGATGATTCTCTGACATATAAGTAAGATTATTTTGGGGGGAAAACAAAGTTTCTGATGTAATTCCATTCCCATTTACAGGCAGGTAGAATTAAAATCTGATTTTTGCGTTTCTGATTGCAACTGCACAATGCATTTAAAGAGTCATCTCTGAAGCTGAGATTTGCTGAATTATTGCCTTTATGTGGCCACTGATTTCAACCAGAGCTGACCCAGACTTTGAATCCTAGAGGCAAAATTTATGTATTTCAGTTCAAATCTTAACAAACTGTCTGGATACATGTTGTGAAGTAATACAGGTTCACAGTGCTTACCTCAGAAATTATTCCTTTTTTTCTAAATGAAACAGAAGTTTCTGATAAAAACAAGACTTTAAGTCTTTCTTCTTGCTAGTGTATTGACTGAGCAGCTGATATATGATGTTCTCAGGGCTGATTTTTCTACTTTGTTGGAAAAGCACCTGGAGTTTCTGCTCTCCTGTCAAGGAATCGAAAGTTTGCACAGCTTCTTTTTTTTCCCAGAGGTCATTAGTGAACATACAAAGAGACTTTATAAATCACATCTGAGCTCAGGTGATAAGCAGGAAACGAGTGGTTACACAGGCAGTGGCCAATTCTGAATGGGAGAGATGGGGATGATAAGCCACGATGTTGTAAATCACTGTCAGTGGCTGCAATGGAGCGACACCTTCCCTTACTTTGGGATTTAACCGTGTGCACTGGTTGCCCAAGGAGCTGGACAACTTTTCTCCTGGTTTGAATTGCAGCTGCATACAAAACTTTAGAGCTGATAAACCCTGAGGAGATGTTCCTAAAATGATTGAATCGTAGGATGGTTTGGGATGGAAGGGATTGAATCGTAGGATGGTTTGGGTTGGAAGGGACCTTAAAGATCATCCAGTGCCACCCCATGCCATGGGCAGGGACACCTTCCACTGTCCCAAGTTGCTCCAAGCCCTGTCCAGCCTGGCCTTGGACACTTCCAGGGATCCAGGGACAGCCACAGCTTCTCAGTGCCAGGGCCTCACCACTCTAATAATGAAGAATTTCTTAATAAATATGCCAAGTCCATTGCATGATACACATGTGGAAAGTTGCTTCAGTCTGTTGTGCTAAGCATTTCTTTTCTTTCCTTCCCCTTCCTCAGCAATCAAAGAGAAATACATGGACTGGACAGAGTTTCTCATCCATGATCTGACTGGCGCCAGGACGGCCCCTGCCAATTTGCTGGAAGGTGTATGTATTAGATTGCAGTTCCTCTCTTCCTCGTGTGTGTGCTCCCAGCCCCGCGGGGCTGTGTGCTTGCAGTGTCTGTGTGGCTGTCTGACCCAGCCCTGCCCAAAAATCCATGGCAGCGTTGCCTGGGCTCTGCTGGCTCTGCTTCTGCCCCAGAGATGGGGAGCTCGTTTGGTCTTTTAGTTCTTTAGGAAGTTGGGTGCTCAGAAAAGGTGGGGTGGGGAAGGAGAGCATAAAGGGGATCCTTAGGAGGGAGACCTCAGCCCTTCAGTGCCCCATTAGGTTCATCAAACCCATGACCTGAGCTTGCAGTTCATCCCTGCCCCATCCCTGGCAGTGTCCATGGCCGGGTTGGACGGGGCTTGGAGCAGCCTGGGCTAGGGGAAGGTGTCCAGCAGGGGTTGGAGCTGGATGGGCTTTAAGGTCCCTTCCAACCCCAGCCATTCTGTGCTTCTGTGGCACAGGCTGGAGAAGAGGTTGGGATGTTCATGGGGAGCACTGTCAGCTTTATCTGTGTGTGGGCAGAACTCCCCCACGGACATCCCCTCCACCCAAATCCTGTGGGGATTTAGCAGGGAAGTTGGGTGAGGTGGCCTCAGAAGGGTCCATTTTTTGAGTCACCCATACAGCTGAGAGCCCAGTTTGGACAGCAGGTCCACAGGGTGCCTTGCACTTGGGACAGCCTCAGTGTGCCTTGAGATCCTGGATAAAATCCTGCTGATTCACCTGGAAACCACGGGCAGCTTTTCCACCCTGCTCTCACATGGATGCTGTGAGGGCATTCAGGGAGGAGACAGATGGTCCTGCAGGAGCCCCTAATTCTCTCTGTCCCTCTATATTTAGGCTGAGAGTGAGGGCATACAGGAATTTACCTCTGTGGCAGTGCTCATGTTGGTTTGTGGGCAGCCACTGTGCATCCAGGCACTGTTTTTAATCACTTTGTCCCCGGTCACTTCCACCAGCCACAGCTGCATCCTTTTTCCACATGCCCATGCAGGATGCAGTGCATGGCAGGGAGAATTCAGTTTGCCATTAGGGATTTTTCCCCCTAATCTGCAGGATGAACAGCCCTTGCAGACCCCAAACAATCCCCATCCTTGGGGTGATCCATTCCCATTCCTGGCCCACTCCCGGGTGGCATACGCAGAAATCTGATGGTGTCCAGCTCCCATCTCTGGTGTGTGCCAAACCTCTCCGTTCTGCAGGCAGGGGAGAGAGGCAGCCCCAGGCAGAAATGCAGAGAGAAAACATTGTGTTGGCTCGAAGGAGTTTCTGACCCTTTTCTGGTGTTTTATGTGCTCAGTGCTGTCTCTGTCGTGCAATGTATGTTGGCCCCTGTTGACAGATTTGCTGTTCGTGAGTGCTGCAGATTGTTGTTAGACTGTTAAATCAATATGTGGTGCTACTTTTTAAATCTTTTTTTTACATGCCAGCTACGCATGTGAAGGGTTCTTGCATTATGGTAAATGTTAATATTTCATGCAAGCCGATTATTAATCCTAGCCATTCAGTTCTCATGGGGTAAGTGACAACCCATTGGCTTAAAATTTAGCACACAAATCAGGAGAAGCAATATTCACTTTGATACAGCCAGGGATTTATTATAATAAGTTAAATCATTACACCATCGTTTCATATTAAAGAATATTTTGTTGCAATGAAGGAGTTGTATGAGAGGGGGAAAAATCCACATTAGAGTGGATTTCTATTGTATTATTAAATTCTGACACTGCATTTTGCCATGAAATAATGTTTGAGGGGATTATACAGATGCTTGCAGCTTGCACTGTAGAAAAGTAGCTTATTATGGAAAATATATTGTTCTGAGAAATATCTATTAATCATAAAGCTGTTTAAAATTGTACATGTGATAAGCTTTTAGTTAATTTGCATTGCATTTTTTTACCATATTCTCATTCTCTTGCCTGCATTTCTGGATTAAGAGAGATGTATGAAAATCAGTTGCATCTCAAAATCTGAATATTATCAATATTCAGTAGGAAAAAGAACTCTGTGAAAAATAAGGCTTTCTCCTTATTTTGTTTTGTAGCCACTGTAAAAATGAACCATCCTGGACTGACCCTTGATTTACAGAATTAATATTTTAAAAAGTAATGTGAGATGTTTATATGGTTTAATTAAGAAAAAGTGGGACAAACACACCAGAAAAAAAAGATTTTGTTTTTAATGTATTTTGCCTTTGCTTAACATCTCCTTTGGGGACCAGTGCTTCCAAGTCTTGGGGTCATTTTAATGCTGCTCTTAAAACCCCGGAATCGAGACATTGCATAAGAACTCAAACTTACATTTAATAAAAAATAGGAAATTCAACCGTTACGTTAAAGCCTGAGAGCACAGAAATGCTCACGGTCACAAAACAAAAACACCGAGCCCCAAAGGGGTCATTCTGCAGAGCATCTCATGGTTTTTTAATGCCTGTGCTTGGCAGCTTTGCAGGTGGAAAGTTACACATGTGTGTAGATGGCTGCAAAACTGGGATCCCATGAAAAAAACGTGGAAGCAAATAACCTCAGTCCCTGGCATTTCTAGAGCATGGTGGCTTGACCCAACAAATCTGCTATGCCATTGGCTTGGATCCAAACCTGGTGCTGGCTTTGAGCTTTGGGCTAACCCCACAGACTCATGGCTGGGATGATAATCTGCTCCCATGCCAGTAGGAATGAGATAAAACCTTTGGGGGAAGAGATCAGTACACAGTGAAATTTCTGGGTCATGCCCAAAGAAGTAATCTTTCAGGTAAATGTTAGGGTCCAGTCCTGTGATTGGTTCCTATCAGCTGCAATAAATGAGAATTTGGTTTGAAATCCTCCAATATAAATGGGCTACGAGCAGTTCAGGAGCATCCTAAATGGATGTGCCTTAGGAGCTGCTCCACCTTTTGTTATTCTTTTTTTGTTGTTGTTGATGATGTCGGTTGAGAAATTAGCACAACTGTTGTTTTCTGTTTTACTTCTGAATTTGCACTTGGAAGACATTGGGTAAAATAGAAGAAGAACAGACTGTTTGCTGATCGCTTGGATGATGGTGTGAAAAACAAAAATAATCTTCTGCTGTCATCTGTTTCCTTGAGAAGTCTTCAAATAAAGTTTAAAATAAGGAGTTTTGCTTCTATTCAAACAGCCTCTGCGAGGAAAAAACCCTGTAGACCTCATTACAGTTGATTCCTTAATAGAGCTGCAGGATTCCCAGAATCCCTTTCAGTACTGGATAGTTAGTGTGGTTGAAAATGTTGGAGGAAGATTACGCCTTCGCTATGTGGGATTGGAGGAGACTGAATCCTATGACCAGTGGTTGTTTTACTTGGATTGCAGACTTCGACCAGTCGGTTGGTGTCAAGAGAATAAATACAGAATGGACCCACCTGCAGGTAAAGAACCTCCTTGAGATATCGGCTCCCTTTTTGGGATTCACTGATGATTTGAGATGTGTTTGCAGCCTGTTTGTCCTTCTCCAGCGTTCACATTGCTTTGTCAGTGGTTTCTGGCTGTGGCACAAATGGGAGGTGAGATCCAACTAATTTGGGTTCAGAGTGGGTCAGGTGAATGGTATTGTTTATTAAATAAATTCAGTTGAAATCTTTGCAAGTTTGTCAGACGATATTAAACACCAGGAGATTACAGCTTGGAGAAGAAGCTCTTTAGGGTTGAGTTTAGTATTCAAACCAGTTTGAATCGAGAGGGATTGGGACTGCAGTTAAGCCAATCTGGGATCACAAATTGATTCACCTTTTCCTGTGTAGGTTAACAGTGTGTCGAGGTCTGTGACTCATTTTCTCTGTGCTGTGGGTGAAGTTCTTCCGTGAGTGCTGAATTCCCCTCCTTTGGGAAGGTGTTTCTGATGTGGCCTCTGTCCCTCACACCTAATGAGGAGAGTTTACCTCGATAGTTCAGTTCTCCTGTTCACGAGTTTGTCTGGGACTTGGGTCTCGAGTGCTTTTTGGAAATGTGTTTTTCTTCACGAATAGGTAGAAATCAATGTTCCCGCTCACTTCTAAATTAGCTGTGAATGCTGGAGAGCATGATTATAACCCACTCTGTTATTTTACAGTCTCTATGTGACAGAGAAACAGCTTTTCCATTGACCATCTCTGAACCCTCTTGGGCTGTATAGGTTTGGTGAATATAGAAATGGCCCAAAGAAGATTAGTGTTTATTCCATTTGTTTATTCCATTTGTTTTCTACTCTTTCCTCCTTTTACCCAGTTGTACGTCCTTCGCTATGGATCCCCCACCCCTCATGCCTTTCTTGTTATTTTGATTTTTTTCAGTGGTGTCGTCTCGAAACTTCTAACTTCTTTATTTGCTGGATTTATTTACTTTTCTTCTCCCTTTTCCTTGATTTAACTTTTAAGATTTCTGTCTCTTTTTCTCATCTATTCTCGTCTGATATCTTTTTCCTCCCCTTTGCATTTCTCTGGTCATTCACCTTTTACTCAACATTGTTATTAATGAATTCAATGCCGAGATCCTCTTCCTGACTTTTGTTGACTTAAATAGGTGATCATTTATATCTCCTAAAGCTGAGCCTCATAGGAGCTTGCTGAGAAAAGACCCTGCGGGTCTTCTGTTTTTGCCCAAGTCCTCTTCTGATCACTTCATTTTATTGATCCCCCATTCTGACCAGGTTTCCAGGCTCAGGCAGGGAGTGTAGCCAGTCAGGAGAGGAAATCTGAGGATTTTCTGGAGGCAGGAATGCTCATTGTTCCACTCCTGATCTTTTGATGTCCACCTAACACGGAGTCACAGAATCGTTAGGGTTAGGAAAAACTTTTAAGATCTTCTTGTCCATGAGGCACAGTGAAGGAATGAAGTGTATGAGACATTAACTCCGTGGAAGAAGACAGAAGAAAAGCCAAGTGGCTTCTCTTATGGGATCTGTTTTCAACTAAAGCCTTTGCAAAAGGAATCTCGGAGGAGTCAGGGAAGCAGGGGTGAATTTTCAGGATGAGATGCTGGCAGCAGAGATCTCTAAAGAAACTCAGGGATAAAACTACTAAACCATGGACTGTCAGAGAATGAAGTTTCCCAAGGAGCTGAGGCCTGGACACTGTGCCAGGGGTACATCCTGGCTGTTTATTGCCCCTTCCTAGTGACTTCCTCTGCTCTGTACCTTCTTAGGAAGGAGTCTGTGGGCAGTATGTTTTTTTACACACCAGGGATTAGATTCACCTGCCCCAGTGCAGGCATCAAAAGGCAGCTCAGCATGAGAACTTGATTTCTCTTTATGGAGAGTAGGAAAAAGGAAGTACCTGAGACATGACTAACCTAGGTAGGACAAAATGACATCTTTATAAACCTGTTTTTTCTCTCAGGGGAGTTGAAACCAATGAACACATCCCTAAATTTTGTCTAAATTTTGAGCACCTGAAGCTGGTCAGGGTGATTCCTTGATTCATAAAAGGAACAGCCTTAGACTGTGTATCAAAGCTGTTGTGAATCAGCTCTGAAGAGAAGCGGAGGGCATCAGCTCCTCCCAAATCAGGCTGTGTGTCCCCTTGCTATCAAACAAGCGTCTTTTTATACATCACTTTTGCATTCTGTGACGGTGCCCTGCCCACCCTCAGCTTGGATGCTTCGTATCCACCTCGAGCTTTATTTCCCTTGTGTCTGGGCTGTGACTTTTCCCTATTGATCCACCTTTGGCACCTGCCAAGATTCGTCTTGCACTTGTACAGGTCAGACTTTCAAGATGCAGAGCATCTCAGATAAAGGAGATCCCATGGACCCAAGTGGTATTTTGGGTGAAGAGGTCTCTTTCCTGAAGCCACCCACATCCTAACACACACTTAATGTGCAAGAGAGTCCTTTGGGGCTTGGAATGAGATGATCTTTAAGGTCCAGCCCAAACCATTCAGTGGTTCTATGAAACAGCATCCCAGCTATCTTCTCCAAATGGACTCTTTCTGCCTCACAAGCCCATTTAACTGAAGAAAAGGGTTTATAGCTTGTTTTTCTCTTCAGATATATATCTGAGTCTGGAATAAGCCTCCTTCGCAGTGCAAATTGGCACAGGCTGCTTGACACAGAGCCACTGATGGCCTGAGCTCAGCTGTTTATGCAGGACGAGATCATCTCGTTTTATGCTGCTTTCTATTTAAAGACAAATTGCCAGTCATTTTAATTGCTCGCTACTTGTGAACCCTAATACAAATTGACACGATACACTTTGTTCAATTACCTGCAGCCCTAGCACTTAAATAGAATGCTTTATGCTCTTTTAACCGTGCAATTTAGTGTCCATACGCTCGCCAGCATAAGCGAGACGCCACTAATTAAATGTGCATATGATACTCCTTGCTGGCCATTGAAACCACTGGAGCTGCCCTTATATCTTGAAGTTTGTTGACACTGCCTGGAGAAATTGCTGCTTGTTTTCACTGGTTTTGGCCAAAGTTGCCCAAAATTTGGCCAGAGTTGCCCAAAATGCCAGTTTCATTTTTCTTGTGCTTCAGTGCTATCGCAGTAGAAAATGAGGGTCTGTTTCCAGCAGGGAAGCATCAGGCACAATTCCTCTAAACTCAGACTTTCTGTTAGTTGAAGCAACAGGCTGGCTGCAGTGTGGGGCAAAATCACATAGTATTGAATATTTCCCTGTAAATTACACCAAAAAGAATGAAACAAGGTGAGTTGTCCCCTTCCCTGCACTTTTCTGCAAGGGAGAAGTGGGGCAACAAAATGATAAAATAATGAACAGTTAAATAAAGAGTGCGCTTCTTAACACTTGTGCCCACTGCACATGCTGTAAATAAAGATTTGAAATCTATATTCCCATTAATAACCAGACAGCTGAGAAACTAAAAATACTGCCCTGAAAGGTTAACATCCCCCTTCAAGTGTGTTTAAATTCATATGCATATCCTTGATGTCTGTTCTGAAGTAGTGAGATTTGATATAGTGGAAGTATAAATACATCCACTTCAGTGAGTGATTCTGCAAATCCTGTTTTGATAAGGTCTTAAATCTGTTGAGTTCAGAGCATAAAATTCTCTTGTACCATCAGTGCTAGGTGGAAACAGTGCTTGCCAATTCCTTTTTTTTTTATACATATTTTTTATTCCCTCCTTCAGAATTGTCAGGTACAGCATTAAATCTTTTCCAGCTAGTAAATATATATATGGTTATTAGATGTACAGGATTTAAATACAAATTGGGCCAAATTGAACCTTGATGTAAGCGTGGGAAGCCAGACTGGCCAAAGAAAAGCTCCACACTCTTCACCCTCTATCAAGGTTGTAGTTTATTATTGAGCAAATGTTCATTTCCATTTTAATAATTGTTGCAATCTATCTACCTATCTTCTCTCTTTGAGGCCTTGATATGAATGCTCTGCAATAACTTGTTACGTGCAAGATAACAATACATTTTCTAGGGCAGAAGTAAATCCAATATAATGTTCCTCATCACAGTATTGTTTCCTACATTGTTCTCTTTGATGATTCATAGGCATTTCACTGCACTGAACCATAAAGGGCTTGTTAATATAATGATTTAATAATATTAAACCTGTGTAAAGAAACTCACTGGAAGCAATGTGAAGCTGCACAAAGATCTTGCCTGAAAGTGTAATGATGAAAATTCATAGGTGTAAGTCTTGGCACTGGTGTGATGCTCTGGTTTGAGTGTGATACCCACAGGTGTGTCTGGTTAGAGATTTAGCTGAAAACTAAACTAAAACTTCAATTAAAACCCCAGAACCCAAACACTTTCCAATGAACAGGAGCGTCAATAATGATAACTTTTGTTTTGTTCAAATATGACTAATGTTGGCTGAAGACTTGAGGCTCCTGAAACTAGAAATCATCAGGTGTCTTGAGAAATGAAAATCAGAGGAGAGGTTTTTTGCTGTTTCCAAGTAATGAGATAATATGATTCTTGTTCCTCCAGCAGTAATTGAAGGATGTGAATTTCTCTGGGTTTTACTCCCGGATGTAAAACACAATCTTCCTCCAGTGTGCCCCTGCTAGTTGCTTTTGTGTTGAATTTATCTGTTCTGCACAGCTTGGAATATACACACTGTTCATTTCACTTGTTCTGTCCATTCGCATGACTTAAGAACTTTAGTCTTTCAAAAATGTTTGCTCTCCAAACAGTCACCTCTTGGTTTTGTTGTTTTTTTCCTTTTTTTTGTTGTTATTGTCATCCCTTTAGATATCTATTCTCTGAAGACTATAACTGAGTGGAAATGCGCTCTGGAAAAATCCCTTAATGATGCAGCAAATTTTCCTCTTCCAATGGAAGTGTTCAAGGTAAAAGATACTTTTCCTTCACTTAAGAAACCAGTGATGAATAAATACCATGCCATGTTTAGCAGCTTATGTTAAACTTTTTCAGGAAAGGCCTTTCCTGTAATACATAATCGTGGGAGGTCACGAGTGGAATGATTGTATAAAACACATTTTTATGCTTGGGCTTTCCTTTCTGATAAGTGATTTCATTTTCAGTGTTTTCTGGGGGCTGGGGTGATCAGCAGTGATTTCTCCAACATTGCTGTGTTAGACCTATGCAAAGACATCAAAATTGTGAAGTAGTAAGGCTACAAATACAAAAGGTGACCCAAACTGGACAGATTTCTGTGAGCCTTGCACTAAAATTTTCACCTGATCACAAGACAGAGAAACCTCCTTCAGGGGCTTGAAATGGAAGTAATTTTGTTCCCCCATCTTACTTTTTAAAATCTTTTTAATTCTCACTCTGGTTTGTGATAGTTAGGGACGTGCTTCAGCCCCGAGGCACTGGCTTTAATTTCCCATCCAAATCTGCAGTGCTGTTAACCATGGCAGCCCCAGATAACTCTGATTCCCAGCTGTGCCTGCCTGGTTCCCAACAGTTCCATCCTGGCTGGGCTGGGATGGGCAGGGAGAGGATGCTCAGGAAGGTGTGGGAGCACTGCAGTGCCTCCATGTCTCCAGTGTCACCTCCTTGGGGACATGGTGAACCACAGTGCCCTCCCCACCACCAGCCTGGGGAGACCCTCTGGGTTCTTCCTGCTCCTTAAGGGATGCTCCAGACCATCCATGGAATTGGTGCAGTTTGTGTATGGTTGTGGCACTCAGTGGTGGCAGTGCTGGGTTAATGCTGCTTGGACTTTGATCTTAGAGGGCTTTTCCATTTGAAATGATTTTATGGTTCTGTGACTGGAATAAGGCCCTCACCGTGTCCCACAAAACCCCAGTGCCACCTTCCCGCTTCCCACAGGGATGTGCCAGCGGCTCCCCGTGAGGAATCCAGGCTCCTTGCCCAGCTGGGCTGCACTCAAATTAGCAACATTAATTTGGGAGCACTTTGCTAATGGCCCAGGCAGTGGCTCTTGTGCTGGCAGTGTGGAGCTGTGCCGTGCTGGGAGAAGAGGGAAGATTTGTGTGTTGGGCACGGATGTGGGTTTGAGGAGCCCTGCGTTGGGATGGAAGTGGCGTGCGGAGCGTTTTGGGTCTCTGCCATTTGTTTCATCCGAGGCTTCCATCTGCCAACTCTATTAAAAGTTTGCATTGGCAGCTTCGAGATCAAAAATGCATTGTGTGGGGCAGGGATTAAATCACAAAAGGGAATGCCTAATGTGTAAATTTTATTCCTGTCTATGTGAAGGAGTGAAGAATGTTTCTGATGAGGCTCATGAAACATCTTTTTTTAAAAAAGTTTATAACTAACAGCTGTGTTGCTGCCTCTTCTCAGCGTGCCAGACTTATACCCACTTATTTTAATTATTGCATGCAGGTCATAAATTTGAATTCAGCAAGTCCTTTTTGCTGTGCTATGTGGTTGGAGCTTGCAAAGATGTTCCTCTTAGAAGACAATACAAAATCTTGGAATGCTTGAGTGGCCCAAGAGGAGAGTTACTTTGGGGCCAAACGTGGCAAAAAAGTCAATGTTTAGGTCCATGATTAGGTCAATTGGACTTCTTTGTTTATCATAATGTGGAAGCTGAGCACAAGATGAGCAGAATTCAGAGTTTGATGCTGTCTGAACCCTGGTTCTAGTGCTGGGAAGGCAGGAGACTGAATAAATTTCTGTGTGGGCATCACTTTATTGTGCCCACTTAGGGTGAATCAACCCCGTCTTGTGCATCTTAATTAGGGAGAAAAAGACAAGATCTCATCTGTGCCTGTGAGCAAGCCTTCCTCTAGTAATGACTTAAACATGAGTTAAGGCTTTAGGAGACTTACCTGGGAGTAAACTTGACTGATCTTAGAAAGAAAGCCAATGATTATGTGTGGGAATTTCCGGGAGAATCCCAGATTCCAGCAAAATGTGTTATATCCCGAGGTGTCTTTTATAACTTCTTTCTAATTTTAATTTTTTATTTTTTTTTTAAACAAACCCAGCACAGAAGTAATGTCTCTACACAGTGCCTGGGGCTCCTTGCTGCCGTAGCTGTCGTGTGTTAGATGAGATAAAAAACTCGAGGTTTGACAGCTGGCAACTCTCAGAGATCTTCTGCAAAGCTGAAAACGTCTCCTTTGGCAGACGTGGGGTGAACTGCACACTGAGCAGTTCCATTCTGTTTTTCCCACATTTCCCTGCAGAATTCTGTGGCTGAGGATGGTGTAGGTGCGTGCTTGCTCTTCGTGAGCCGTCCCCAGGCTGGGCACGGTCCCGTTGGGCTGGATTATGACTGAAATCCGTGTTGTCCCTAAAGCTGTGCATGGCTGTGGGCAGTGTCACTGTGGTGCCACCACACTGTCCCAGGAGGTGACCCTGGGAGAGCAGAGCCACATTTGTAGTGTGAGCAGTGGCTGCTCCCAGGGCTCTCTGAGCCCATTGCTGCTGTTGGCGCTGACACTCTGCAGTTCTTCTGTCACACGGTTGGGCTCTGCCTGGGAACTCACAGACCATGGAACTGAGCCTGAATTTCCAATGCTCAGAAGTGTGGCAGAGCTGAACTTGGCACGTGGTGGTCTTCAGCAGCAGCTCCAAAATCCCCCTGCAAAAGCACAGCCCTGATCCCCTGCCTGGCATCTGAGGACACCAGGCCACATGAGCTGGTTGCAAAAATCAGGGAGAAGGCTGCAAATAGGATTTTCTTTTTTTTTTTTTCCTGGTGCTATTTTACACTTGGCCATATGTTGGAAGTGTTTGTAAAATGCTTTAGGATCCTTTGAGGAGGAACGTGATGTTTAACTGCCAGAAAATGCTGCTATTATGCAGCTACTAAACATAGTGTTTTGCAAACTGCACATCCTGGAATAAATTTTTCTCCTCACAAAAGCTTTTTGCAACACACCTGCTATTTTGTCGTTCACTGCATTTCAGAAAACATGTTGATCCTTGAAGAAAAATAAATACAGACGAGATTTTCAAGGATGTTTGAATGGCTTAGGAGCACAAATCCTTCCGAAAAGCCACAACCCAGAGACGTGAGTCCTTTGCTGTGTGTGCTCTGATTTCGGGGTGCTGTTGGGATGCCCTTACACTTGGTTTGGTACTGGTCATAAATGATGGCTTGGGCTTCAGGGGACACACCTGATAAAATAGTCAGGGCTTGGTGTGAATAAAGACAGGCAAAGTGTTTTTGGGGCCTGATTTCAAGTTAATTTGAAAAACAGTTTCAGTGGTTTGCTTCAGTGCTGGCATTGCTGGTGCTCTCTAAAGGAAGCCATGCTGCCACATAGCCCTAGTACTACAAATCAGTGCAAATCAGTTATAAATACTTTGGAGTTACAGCCCAGCAGCTTGTGTAAGGTGAATGGGTTTAGTTTCCTGGAGAGAGGCAGACAGGAGATCGTGGAGATCCTCTCTGACATCGCATTCTGCTTCTTCCAGTCTCCTGTGCCAGATCTGTGGCTCCCATGCAGATGTTGTGGGTCCTCACCTCAGGCGCCTCTGTTTGGACAGTTGAATCCTACCCAGGATTTGGGGTGCTCTGTTGGATATTGGCATCCTATTCCCAGTTCCTTTGAAGGGAATCCTGATGGCAGCCCTGGGTGGAGCTGTTACCAGCCACATCTCTAAACTAAACTCTTATAAACTGCCTGAAGAGCACTTCGGGGAGAGAGGTGACATCAAAGACAGGAGGCAGTTCCTAATTTATAGCCTTTGGTTCCATTCCTCTTGTTTCGACTCTCCTCTCCTCCTTTCCTGATGTTGTTGTTTGTTTTTTACAGCTCAGGATCTTTCTGGCAAAAAACTCCTAGACATTATGCCCAGCCCAGTGTTCCCCTATTTCTAACTGGAGCTTCTGGATGTCTCCTGTTAATAGTATTAATTAATAGTAAGACTAATGACATGGGAGGAATCAATTGGGACAAATCCCTCCTAAGGAGAGACTGATGGAGGGACCATCCATCACCTGAAATTCAGGACAGAGTGGTGCTTCTAGTTCTACACTCACAGGCATGAAGACAAATATTAAACAGGATTCCTTCTTACCAAAAAAACCCCCCATTTTTTCAATCTGATGAATTGTGCATTTTAGGAACAAGAGTACGATTGGCACTTTCTCCAAGACCCTGATTTCTTTTTTCTTTCTAAAGTAAGCATTTTGGGTGTTTTTGAGCGTTTTCTTCCAGTACTTTGTATTCTGGAAGAGTTTAAGTTAGAGAAACCCAAGGGATACTTTCAACTCACAGGCATGGCTGCATGAGTACCCTTGAAGTCCAGCAGGGTTTTTCTCTCTTCATCCCCCCTCAGTAGATGGGCACATGCTGATGCAGCAGCTTAAAACGAGCGTGCCTTTGGTTTCCCTTGGAAGCCAAATCCCAATCCCGAGCTCCTTCATGCCCCGATGGCTTGGCTGGCGCTGGCCCCGCACGCTGCGCTTTAATAACCCGCGAGTTGCCGCCTTGGCTGCGGGCTGCCAGGTTATTTATACTCCATCTGTTCCTCCCCATCCGTGGGCTTGCCAGCCCTTTTCTGTGGCTGCTGTTTGCCTGGCTGGGAGACGTGCGTGGCTTCCCAATCCCTCTGTTGTTCCGCTGCCTTTTGACCCGCTCTGGCCTCAGCTCATTAAAAACATTTATCTTCCAAGGGATAGCACAGAGGGAGTGAGGATATCTCTGATAGCAGAGGATGGGATGGAGCCTGGTGGTGCCTCTGTGAGCAGTGAACAGTTCTGAGCCCTCTGCAGGGTGTGGGTGGGGAGAGCAATCCAAGCCCTGTGTGAGGTGCCCCGAGGCTCTGCTTGGCAGCACCGTATGAAAGTCAGGGTTGGGAGAGAAATGCCACAGGCAATTCAAGCCAAGCAGATGGACTGAGTGGGAACAAGGTCTCTCAGCCCTCCTCATCCTTCTGGTATGTGTGGTTTTCTTCATTACCTGCTGGGGTCTCTCAGGGTGGGGAGAGGTCAGCAAAAGAGCCTGATTTAATTGAATTACTGCATCCAGGCTTGGTGTGGGGGAGTTTGTGGCATCCTGGGCTTTTTGCCTCCCACATCTCTGGGCAGTGTTTTCCACTGAGAGGGGCTGGTGTGTACCTACAACAGCATCTGATCTATGTATGGGGTGGGTGATACCTAAAAGTCATCCATCTAGGGTATTTTGCTAGGGAAGGTAGTGATAGGGCATGGGGGAATGGCTTAAAACTGAAAGAGGGAAGGTTTAGATCAGATATTAGGAAGAAATTCTTTCCTGTGGGGGTGGTGAGGCACTGGAACAGATTGTCCAGAAGCTGTGGATGTGCCATCCCTTAAAGTGTTCAAGGCCAGGCTGGATGGGGCTTGGGGCAGCCTGGTCTGGTGGAAGGTGTCCCTGCCCATGGCAGAGGCTTTGGAATGAGATCATCGTTAAGGTCCCATCCAACCCAAACCATTCTATGAAATGGTTTAGATCGATAGATGAATTAATGTCTTCAAAGAAAGCAACAGCAGCTCTGGTCCATAGCTGTTTTTCGGTGTGGTTGCAGCTCACCGTGTGCCTTGAGCTGGCTCCTGCTCCTCTCTGCTCTAACAAATTCCCGTTGATATCTCAGTAACAGTTCCTGCCATGGTGTTAGCGAGGGCAACCTCGGTCCCTTCTCACAGCCTCGGTGCTGTGTGCCGAGGGGATGTGAGAAGGGATGCTGCTGGCTTCTCTCTGAGCGCCCAAGGAGCTGTCCCCACCTGTGCCACCCTTTCTTTCTGTGTGTCTTTCCCCCCTCTGAAATGGGACCTGGTTCTCACCAGGGAACATTGCAAAGCGCTGTGGCTCTGAGATGGTAAAAAACCCAAACCAAACACATCAAAAAACCCCAAGTGGATGTGTATCCATCTCTTTTACTTCTGCCCATGCTCCCAGTGCCGAGCAGGCTCTGTGGCTGTGTGGGAGGGGATCTTTGCCCTAATGCCATCTGCAGCAGCCGAGCCATACGGAGAAGGTGTGCTTGGATTTCGAGCGGCTACTCTGCAATGTTGCTGTTTCTATGGTAACTATTTTTTATTCAACAAGAGGAGCTTAAAATCCGTAGGGCTAAATCCAATCCTCGGCAGAAGCATCTGCAGTTTTTCAAGGGGCTCTTGTGTAGGTTCAGTTTGTAGCTGGCTCTTGTTGCTTCAGGGTCATGGTGTCTCTAAAATCTCCCTCCCAGCATCATTTTCCTTGTCATCCCACCCCACGTCTCTACATTTTGGTCTTCCTCTGATGGCTCTTGTCAAAACAAGGGGACAATTTGCACATGTTGTGTCTTACAGGGGATTTCTGTCTCCCTGCAGAGAAAGCACCTTCAGGGAAAATTGCTCCGTGTTTAGCAAAGGAAGTTGATGAATCGCAAACACGACTGATTCATCTGCAAATAATGCAGAGGGTTGCATTTGGTAGCATTTCTTTCTTTTTTAATTATTTTTTTCTCAATTAAAAAACAAATGCCAGATTCCTGTGGAGGCAGTTTAACCACTGCTGTTACTGTGTTTGTGGCTGGTTACCACACATGAGCTTCGTGATTAAAATGAGGCTATTAGAAAGAGCCAGTTTCTTGGAGAAATTAGAGAAAACATGGAGGGGAAGCGGTTTCTTCAAAAACAAAAACTGAGTCAACTGATATGTTCCTAATCATGCCAGATGGGGCCTGCTTCTTCTGTGTCCTATTAGGGTAAACCAGGAGAGATGGGACTGAAGGGAAGAGCATTTCACACTTTTGCAGTTAAAGGAGGCTCAGGTCAATCATTTATTAAGTGCTTAGTGTTTTTAATCAGCCTCTCAACTTTGCAGCTTCTCAGCATTCAGACTTAGTTCTGAATTTTGCACCAAGTTGCAATTTTTGTGCATCTGACAGTCCTGAACCAAAGGAGCTCTGACTTTCAAGACTATTTGAAAATTAGCCTCAAATTTGAAAATTAGACACAAATGAGAGCCTTTTGCTCTTTTCTATATACCCTGTGTAGGCTGCTGGATTTTAAATTATGTTATTCTAGTGGTCTTGAGCAGGATGGGCTAAAAGTGTGCATTTCACAGTCTGAAGGTGATGCCCTTCCTTGGGTTTGGGGACGCAAAGCAAGCAGCCCGGAGTGCAGCTTCCCTGAGTGCCACAGACAAAAGCAGCTTAGCCAGGTCCCTCTGCTCTATCAGCTTTACCCAGTGCACTGTAAAATTACCTGAGCTCCACTCTCGTGACATGGGCAAAATTGAGTTTATTTGCACCTAAATGACGTTTGTTGGGTAGAAATTCCATTTGTTTATCTGGTATTTGGGTACCAGTTTGGGCAAATGGTGGTGGTGATTTTGAAGTTTCACATTTTGAGTTCATCACCTGAAGCTAATGCTTAGCAACTTAATTATCAGGATTTTAAAAGCATGTCATCCACAAAAGTACTTCCCTAAAGCTTGCTCACATCCTTAAGAGTTGGAATGCTTTTCTAAATCTGTTTGTGGGTCTCTTTTGGAGTGACATTTAGGCTGCCATGTCGCCTTGCATTTCTGAAACCTGCACTGCTCGTGGCTTGTTAGCCATGAAGGAGAAAATCGTGTGGCTGTCTCAGACCCTACAGAAGAGGGTCAGGAATTTGGAGCTTGTTTCTCCTCCTAGCACCGTTTCTGACTTGTTCTTGACCTCCAGATGTTGCAGTTCCAGCCCTGCATGTGATGCTGGATGCAGTGAGGTGTTGCAAAGCCCATCAGTATTTTTCACAGAACAATCACAGAAACACAAGCCGTGTGAGGATGGAAATAATGGTGCAGATGTGTGTCAAAGCTGGGCTGTCTTTCGGGTGGCCCAGAGGGTCACAGCCTGTGCCTTTGCAAATGCACCCTGCTCTAAGGCTGTGAGCGTGGGGCTGAGTTTAATTGCTTTTTGGGGCTTGTAGTGAGAGCTGTGACAGCCCTGCTTTTGCCGGTGGGTTTGGGCTGTGAGTGACAGACACTCATTGAGGGCTTTTGCAGTGCTCTATTCATTACCCATGAGCTGTAATCCATCATGTTAGAGATTGTGACCCTTCGAGTGAGCAGCTGCGGTGCCCATGCCACGTTAATTTGTTGAATGTTTTGTGGCATGATTTTTCACTCTGCTCTAAGGGACTCTCCTGTGTTTTTGTTGATTGTCAGTCCAGGTTACTTGACTGCTCCTCAGCAGCCAGAGGGTGTTTTCATTGCCCACTCAGGGCTTGTGAACCCCAGGACAGGCAATTTGCTGGTATAAATCATAGAATCATTAAGTCATTTAGGTTGGAAAACACCTCTAAGATCGAGTCCAGCCATTAACCCAGCACTGCCAAGCCCACCACTAAACCATGTCCAAGTGCCACATCAACACAACTTTTAAATCCCTCCAGGAATGGTGGCTCCAACACGTCCCTGGGCAGCCTGTCCCAGTGCTTGGCAGCCCATTCAGTGTAGAAGTTTTTCCTAACATCCTGCCCAAACTTCTGTGTGGTCAGCGAGGCTGCTCCTGGGAAGCACTGGCTGCCAGGAGGAGTAAAGGCCCACCATGCATGGGGCTATAAAATGCTCCAGCTGGTCAAAACTATTCTGCCTGTTCATCTCCATTTCAAAGAAAATTGAAAGTCACTTGGAGAAGTTTCTGCAAAATGATGGCTGGTGACATCCTCGCTGGTGGCACTGAATGCTGTGAAATAGCAGCAAAGGGTCGAATTCTGCCTCCCATAATTGTTTCAGGCATTTCTTTTGTTCAGCTGCAGAGCCTGGCAGGGACCAGGAGAAAGTCACACCCCTCCAGTCCTTTCCTTGTAGCTGCTTTTATTAAACAGGCGTCGTTCCTGTCAACGTGAATAAAGGGACGAGAGAGCAGTTCATTATCCAGTGTATCACTTTGAGTCTAATACTAATTAAAAGCTTTGCCATCACTTCTCTGGAACCTATTCTTAGAAATTATGTAAATTAATTGGAGTTTTGAAGAGGAGCATATGCCAAATCCTAAGTAATTCCCTGCTGGCTGAGGCAGCTCCAGCACTGGAATCAGAGAACGGCATCAGGAATCTTTTTTCTTTCCTTTTGTGGCTGCAGAATTCTAAAGCTGCTTTGGTAAATTTTGATGATTCTCTGTAGCCAATATACAATACAGATCAAATATCCAGACCTTGACCATCTTCCAGAGAGGTACAATACAAAGGTTTTTTCTCTATGGAAGCTTTTCCATCTCAAAAATGACATTTAACACAGACAGGGTTTTTACTTCCACAGCATTTCTCCAAATAAATGCATGTTCTGCTTCAAAGAGGATTTTGACCCTCAAGAGGGAGACGTACTTGAGATCCCATGAACTCCCCTTGTGAGTTCAGTCTTGCTACTAATTTAATGGGGAAAGTATTTACTTGCTATGCTGAATGAGAAGGGAGATTTGATCCCAAGGTACACAGGGCTTGTGAAGTAAAATAGCTTTAAATATTGTCAGTGGTTTTTTCCCCCATCTGATTATTTTTCCCCTTTGAAAAAAAGCCAAAACAAATAGAAGGAGAAACACCAAAGAAAATGACTCAGATAAAAAAGAGAAGCAGTATGGTTTGGTGTCAGTGTATTTTGGTCTCAATCAACAAATCACTTTAAAAGTTGATTAAACTACTTGCGTGTTTAAAGATAAACATGATTACGTACTTTGGTGGATCTTGGCTTATTATGTATTGAGGCTGGATCCGAGCGTGAGTTGAATCATGGAGCGTTCGTGGGGAGATGCTGATTCCAGATGCACATTTTGCAAAGTTGATTTTTCTTTCCGACCTCCCCCCAAGGATTGAGAGACTCGGGGTGTGGATCTTCATGCAGGAGGTGGCAGCCCTCCAGTCCAGATGCTTTGTTGCCTTTAGCGGTTTGAAGTTCGATGCTGGTGAGGTTGTATTTTTGCAGCCATCATCTTTTTCCTCTGAAGCCTTTTCAGTATTAAAGGTGGCAGTTTTTGATAGGACCTTAAAGCTCATCTCGTTCCACTCCACTGCCATGGGCAGGGACACCTTCCATTGTCCCAGACTGCTGGCCTTGAACGCTTCCAGGGATGGCCATCCACAACTTCTCTGGGCAGCCTGTTCCAGGGCCTCACTACCCTCACAGTAAAGAATTTTTTTCCTAATTTCTGATATAAATCTGCCTTCTTTCAGCTTAAAACCATTACCCCTCATCCTATCGTTGCATGCCCTTGTGAAAAGGGTGCTCAGACTCCTGGATGTCTCCTCCTTCCTTGGGCTCTGGGCTGTTATTGTTAAATATTCCTCAGTTTCCTCATCAGTATTTTCTTCTGCTGTGAGACTAAATCCATTATAGTTTTTTGGGGGAGTTCTTTACTGCATTTTGGTTCTCACCAAAAAGGGCTCCGTATCACTGCAGGTTGGTAAGATGAAAACAGCCATTCATTTAGCTGTGGTTGGAGCTTGTAAAAATCCTTATCTCTAGCAGCAGTTGGAATGTAAGATCCCAAAATAGAAGTTGTTAAGCCTTACAAGTGCAGACAGTTCTTGGGAAAAGAAAGCACAATGACACACAACTTTGGATCAATAGAAAATCATTTTAGAACAAGAATACAACATGTAGCAGTGAATGTAGATGGGATTGTTGTTGCTAACCGCTTATTAGATAGCAAGCTCTCTGCATGTATTTTGGAGTGGTCTGCGAGTGTGTGCTAAATATAACATCATCATCTCTTTTTATGCTGGTATTGGCTAATGTACCGATGGTTTAGAAATACTGTGGGACATTTTTATTGAATGAGCACAAAGTGCAGTCATTGCCCTGGAATTAGGGTGGCAGATTGTATGACTTAGGTAGGGGTCACAAGGGATGGAATAATTAGGTGGTAAACACTAAACTGGTGGCAAATCAGGGGGCTGAGTTGCTTCTGAATTTCAGGACAGCATCCTGCTGCCATCGTCAGAGCTGCTGTGGGGAACCCTCTGGGTGTAGCCTGTGGGTGCAGCTAGGTTTGATTCCAGGTGGAAGTGTTGTGTTGGGCATGTACTTGAACACAGCTGCCTCTTTTCCCATTCTCTTGTTCTCTCGTTGCCCACATTTTGGGTCTGAGTTCCCTGTCCAAGCCTTAGTCCATTTCCAGTCTCCTGGCTGGAAAAAAATACCTTTCTATCCTGCCATCTTGGATACCAGCCCAGGTGTTTATTTTGGTGCCCTGCAGGTGCTGGAAATCCATTCAGGGTAAATCAGGGCCATGCTGAGGTGTTTGCCTCCGTGTTGTGCATTACCCTGGGTGGCTTCAGTTTGATTCTTGGACTCTTCATTGTTCCCAGAGGGTGATGGCTGTCAGAGGTGAGGAGACTCTGCCCATGGGAGGTTCTCGAGCAGCCATTTGTCAGCCAGGTCCTTGTTTTGGTGAGCACAATCTCCTTGGTGATCAAGTTCTGGTGAGATCCTGTTGATGAGGTGGACATTCCCTGTGCTTTGGATATGTTGGGCTTTGGTCCTGTAGATGTGTCCTCTAGGAGAGAGGTTGTCCCCTTCCTCTCCGTGGTTAGGTTGGCCACCATGAAAAGAACATAGGATCAGAAGAACACAGCTAAGTAACAAAATCCACATGGACACCTTTCAAAGAGATTTTTCAAATGTATTGGCTCCTTCTTGGCGGATGTCACCACATGTCCCTCTTCCCGCAGGACCACGCTGATTTGAGAAACCACTTCTTCACTGTGGGAATGAAGCTGGAGGCAGTGAATATGAGGGAACCATTTCATATCTGTCCTGCATCAGTGACCAAGGTGAGTGCTCAGAAAGGAGGGGTGAAAAGAGCCTGACTAGGAAACTCCTCCTGATTTCCACATTTAGAAAAACACAAGAGTGGTGCTTAACTGGTTGGAGAGCGGATTAAGAAATATGTTTAAAATCCATAGATGTTCATAATTAATTCTTTCCCACAAGCATCACCAGCTGACCTAAAACCAGTGAACCAGTGGTTCATCTACCACTTCCATGCAAAAAGAAGGGATCTCTCTTTTGTCTTTGTCTCCTCTCCATCCATTTGTGTTTTCCCTGCACATCTGAGAAATGTTTGGAAATAAGACAGCTGAATGGAGGCTGTAGCTGGATATTTAATCCATGCTCTCAGAGGCAAGAGAGAGGAAGGCTCTGGGGTCTCCAGGGTCATCTCCAGTCCCTGCTGAGCTCTGGGACCCTGAACCTCGGTGCTTTTGATTGCTTCAAGTTTTTTCATCTCTAAAACTGAGGCTTTGATCTCTTTGGTAGAAACACTTGGATTAAAAGGTTTTGGTGGGAGCAAGTTATTTCCAGTAGTTTGATCCCCAGGTTTGGCTGTTTCAGCTTTCCACGTTACCTAATGTTGCAGCAAATCTAACTCCTGATTTTGCCCTTTCCTTTCTCACCCCTCAGGTTTTTAACAATCATTATTTGCAAGTGACCATTGATGACTTGAGACCTGAACCCAGCAAAATCTCGATGCTTTGCCATGCGGATTCCTTGGGGATCTTGCCAATACAGTGGTGCCTTAAAAACGGAGTCAATCTCACACCTCCCAAGGGTTTGTATTCCTTCTCAGCGGTTTTCAGGTTTTCTCTGAAGGACTTTTGCTTGTTATTATTGCCTTTAAAACTGCGGTGGTGGTTGCTGCAGAGCATCAGGTGAAGTATCTCAAGCCAGAGTTGTTCTCTGGAGTGATTTGGGCTGTTCTGGCTCCTTCCGGCAAATGTTTCTTGCTGGTGGACTGATATCCCTGTGCTTTGAAGTCTGATTCAGGCTGTACCAAAACCTCATGAATTCTTGTGGAATTAATCCTGGCAATTCTTTGTGCAGTGAGCAAAAGGAGCATTAAAAGTCCTATCATTGTAGAGGCAAACCCTTGGTACAACACCAAAACCAAGCAAAACTCCTAAATCTGAATGTCTGAGCTAAAAACAGCTGCCTGCCCAGGAGTGTGGGGGGATTTCCTTGGCTGTCTCAACAAATCCCAGGGCCCATTGCAGGCAGTGTTCAGGTCAGAGCCAGGAGAAACAGCCTCCAGCCGTGTTGTTCCCCAACTCTGTAGCAGCGCAGTTAATTACTGCCGGCTTCAGACAGCCACCTGTGGTGCTCCAGCAATATTTCTCTGCTTGCAAAATGTGTTGGTTCCCTGGAATTTCAGGTTTTTGAAGCTGGCCGGGTTGTTGGGCTGTTGCCAAAAATTGGTGTTGTTTGGGAGGAAGAAATACCTCAAAAAAAAAAAAAAAAATCAAGCTAAGTTTTGTGTATGAACATTTGTCTTCATTTTGGAAAAAGCATGACTCTGCCAAACCCAGGGAAATGAAGGGTTATTCTCTACCAGATTCAGAATCCTCTTATGTATATCCAGAGTGCTTCTTCAGCACATGTAATTTGAAATTCCCACCAAAGTCCTGGGGCGCAGTGCGTGCAGCTGCATGCGGTGCATCCTTGATTGCTCTGCTGCTGCTGCTGAAAGAAATCTGCAGTCTGGGGCTTCAGCTCTCTCCTGCTGAAACCCAGGTGTAATGGTAATGCCTGTGTAAGCACTCACTGATACTGGCCAGAAAAGTTGCTAAAAATGAAAGTAAATGGAATATTTTGGGGTTTTTCCACCCAAATTCACATGCAACTTGCCCTAGGCAGGATAGTTGACTGAAGGGGACCATAGGCCAGACATTCTTCTTTATGGGGTCATGGCCTAAAAATTTCCAATCCATGCTGATACAAAGCCTGTCTGAGGTGGTGTTTTGTGGGTCAAGTGTGTGGGAACTCTCTTTCAGATGCCAACATTTTAAGACATATCTGAAGCATCTGTCATGTGAATATTTTTCGGCTTGGCCAGGTCTAGTGGGGGTGTCCCTCCCCATGGCAGGGGGGTGGAACTAGGTGACCTTCTAGGCCCCTTCCAATCCACACCATTCTGTGATTCTGTGATTCTGGTGTGATGCCTGGTTATTGGGATCCACCTGGGCACCTGAGAAAGTGCAGAAAGTCTCTCCTTATTCCCCTGGTGAATGTAAAATTTGCTTTCTGCTGTGAGATCCCAAATCCTGGAGGGAAGCTGTTAAAAAGGCATAAAGCCAGTGGCAGATAGATGCATTCTATATGTTGCAGTGTTTTCTATACTGTGTGTGAGGACTGCATGTCCAAACTGAATTTTAGCACCTTAAAACCTTTTCTATAGGCAGACATACTCTCTGAGTTACTAAAATGTAATCAGATAATAGGATAAATTATTTGAAAGTAAAACAACAACTAAACACAACAAAAACCCATAAAGCACCAAAAAAGAAACCAGAGGGAAAGCAAAAAGCATCCAAACCCCTTCTGCGGGTGCCAGGCTTCTCTGAGCAGAACAATAGCAGCTCTGGGTAAAAATATGGCCAGGACTGATACGAGAGGGCCGCAGTGCTGTGGAGGTGATGAAGGTTGTGGTGTGAACTGACTGCTGGTGAGCCAGTGTGCCCAAGGAAGGGCAAATCCCATTTTCACCCTGGACAGCTCTACCTGCCCTGGAGTGTAAGGAATTGCCCCTTCTTGCTCCTACTACCCCAGGGGTCGCACATTCCCCACAACGTCACCCCTGAGAGAGAGGAGGTTGACAATATTCGTTCACCAATGGGAGTTTGAAGTGCTGGAAGAGGGAAAGATGGAATCACCAGTCCTGGAAATACTCCAAAGGTACCTGGATGTGGCACCTGGGGACGTGGTTTAATGGTGGACTTGGCAGTGCTGGGTTAATGGCTGGACTTGATGGTCTTAGGGGTCTTTTCCAGCCTCAATGATTCTGTGATTTTATTTAGTGTTGCCCCCTTGAAAGGCAGGAGGTTCCCATGAGCAAAGGATAACAATGGAAGAAGTACCTTTTCCCTTTGTGAAAAGAATTTCGTGGCTGTATTCTGGTCTTAGGTTTTTTAGGTAATTTATGGTTGATAAGGAGGTTTTCTGATGTTAAAATCAACTGATTTTATTTTGTCAGAACAGTGTGCCAGGTGGGGGTGTTGGAGTTCAGGGTCCTTTATTTGTCTGATACCCATTCTCTTGCCTCTTTGCCTATCAGGGCTTTATTGAAGCCAAACAAAAATAAATGGGTCATGAACAGGAGGTGCAAATATTTGCTACTCGAAATAGAGAGCAGTATTTTCCTGTACAGTGCCAAAAATGAATACCCATTAACTGCTGCTGTATAAACATTGAACAAGCTCTGTTTATATTTATTAGAGATGGATTTATAGACCACTTCCCTTTAGAGTAACAACCATTGTTTTATGAGCTATTAAGTGGAGAAAAAAACATTTTGATAATGCTCCTGGTTGTAAAGCTTACTAAGGAAATGCCACTTCCACTCCAGTGTGTTTGTATTGTTATATTTGCTTCTGATTAGGCTGCTGGGCTCTTCCATGCCCAGAGCTGAGATGGCAAACACAGCGGAGGTGTTGTGTGTTTGAATTGTGCAAACACAGCTCTCAGTGCTGTCACTGGGGCTGAGCCTTCCAGGAGGGAGGCACTGGGTACCTGGAATCTCCCTGTGTGCTGTGGGGGGCAGCTGAGAGCAGCATCATAGAATCAGGGAATCAGGAAGGATGGAAAAGACCTCCAGGGTCGTCAGGGCTGACCTTTGGCTGATCCCACCTTGTCAGCCAGACCAGAGCCCTGAATGCCATGCCCAGTTGTTTCTTGACCACTTCCAGGGGTGGTGGCTCCACCGCTTCCCTGGGCAGTGTATTCCAATGCCTCACAACCCTTTCTGTGAAGAAATTCTTCCTAATATCCAACCTGAACCTCCTCTACTGCGGCTTAATGCCATTCCCTCTCTTCCTGTCGCTGTTCCCTGGAGCACAGCCCGACCCCCCCGGCTGTCCCCTCCTGGCAAGAGCTGTGCAGAGCCACAAGGTGCCCCTGATCCCCTTTGCTCCAGGCTGAGCCCTTCCCCAGCTCCCTCAGTCTCTCCTGGGGCTCCAGACCCTTCCCCAGCTCCATTCAGACACTCTCCAGCCTCTCAGTGTGAGAGCCCAGAGCTGGGCACAGCCCTCGAGGTGCAGCCTCACCGTCATGTTCCATGAAAAGCCCACAGAGAGGTCAGAGCTTGTCTGAAGGCAATTCCTGGGTGTTCCCCTCTTGGAATCATCCTTGTGCTGCTGCAGTGAGTTGTTTTAAACTCCCCAGGTGCCCTCCCAGGTTCCATTCCTGCTGCAGCCTAAAGGAGAAGGGAATTCCAGTGATTCCAGTGGTGCAGGGCCAAGCCAGCAGGTGATTGGTGTGGGGACAGCACAGTCAAGTTTTTGTACCTCACTGAAACCCCTTTAATGCGCCTTTTCCATCCACTCTGACAAGATTTGTGTAGCTTAAAATTGAGATGCAAAACCCATCTGAGAGGGCTTTATATCAGAGATAAAAAAAGAGATGGAGAAGAAGTGTGAAGAAAATACTGTTGCAGAAATTGTTAAAAAACAGTGCAAGGATATTTTTTGTGTGAAAAAGAACATTCTTTATAAGTAACTATCCTTTTTTTTTCCTTCCCTGTGCATATTTAGTCTTTTAATTATTGTGCACTTTAATGGCCCACAGAGACAGGCATCTTAGCTCAAGGCTTTATCTCAGTAATTTGTTTGTCATGAATGCAATTATTAGGATTATAAATCATCTTATCCCAGATACTTGGATCTTAGCAGGATGCTTGACTCTCGGTTTTCAAAGATTTTACCTCCTTTTTTTGGGATCTGGACTGATAGGGGATTACACTCGGTATTCCAGTCCTTGCCCGTTAAAAAGTCACAATTTTCATTGTCATAAATGATTCATTCACATTTGATCTTGAATGTCCCTTTTTGACTATCAATGCAAAAGGCATTTAGGGATGTTCTATGAAATGAATCCAGGCTGAGATGCCAGGAAGGGAGATTGAAGGGAGAATTTGGCCTTTGGGTGACTCCTGAAACTTTCCAGTGAGAATAGTTCTGCAGTAATGTCATTAGAGCATCCACAGGCCCCTGGACAGGATTAGCGCTCACTGGTTTCAAGTGCTGTTGAAACAGAGACTAAGAGGCAGGCAAAAAATAGCCCCAAAAAGCAAATTAAAAAACCCATTTCCATCCCAAGAATTTATTGCCTAAATAGCCACGTAAGAAAGTGGGTGGGCAGAGGTCTGATTTGTCTTTCTGTGATGGGACTCTCTGAGAGTTGCTCATGTAAATGAATCCCTTTATTTTACCTGGAAGCAGAGGCTGAAGGGATCCTCTGCTTGCTGGGACTGGGAAATCTATGTTCATTTTCCAGCTCTGCTTCAGATTTCTGTGCCATTCTTGCTGTGATGGGATGCAGCTCACATACCCTGAGCTGCTGGGGAGTCAGTCAGGGAGGCTACATCAATGAGGAGAGGAGAATTTATCTCCTGCTTTGAAAGAGAGGATGGATGAGCATCTGATCCCTGTCCAGTGCTGAGGGGCCAGCAAATAACCCATGTCCAGCTCCATAACGCCATCTTTTAGACAGCTAAAAGGAGGAGAAAGGAGTCCATGACTAGCCCCACCTGGAAATTTGGGACAGTGGCTCTTCTCATTAGTTACGGGTTTGTTCAAAGATGCTCACAGAAAAGGGAAATAAGGAAAATAATATGAAAATAATAATCACTACTTTTCAGTGCAGACCTGGGAATAAAAAGTGGCAGTGAAATGCAGGAGGTGTGTGGGTGGGGAACGAGCAGGGGCTCTGCTGACACTGCCCAGGTCACTGGGGCAGGATGAGATGCTGCAACACAGATGTTCATCTGTTTGGGGCCCATTTTGTGCTCTGTCTGTGGTGTGGAGTGGTGGCTGATGGCACTTTCTGTTCTGTCCCCCTGCAGGTTACTCTGGCCAGGACTTTGACTGGGCAGACTACCAGAAGCAGTGTGGAGCCGAGGCAGCGCCTCACGTGTGCTTTAGAAACGTAAGTTCTTCCTTTTGCTCCTGCCCATCCATGTGAAAAAAAGCTCACACAGAAAAGCTGCTGCAGGGCTGTGGGAGGTTCCCCCTGACCACCTTGAGTCTGCCTTAGGAAGGAGACTGGAGGAGTGTTCCAGGTCTGCAGCCCTAAAAGAGAAAAAAATTTATTTTAGTCTTGCCTTTATCTGATTGATTTCCTACTCTTCATCTCCTCTCTGGTTTTGTACAGCACAAAAAGGATCTCAGATGGTTATTGCAAGTAATTTAAGTGCTACTCAAAATAATTTAGGTAAACAAATCTCACAGTATCATTTGTCCCTTTTCACATTTCGGGTGTTTTCTCTGTATCCCAGGGGGGATCTATTTAACCAAACCACCTGTATTTAAAAGCTAAATGCTGAAAATGTATGAGAGGAGTGATTAACCCTCATGGATGCTCTGTTTTTTGGGACAGTTCATGTCCTTCCTTGATGCAACAACAGTGATGTGAGAGTGATGGTTGCCATTAAGACTCACAGCTTTTGAAATAATTTTTTGCAGACTGTTTTATGGCAATGACAGTCCTGTGTGGCTTGATCTGACAGGAATTCATCACTGGGGAAAGGCAGATGTAGCCTTTTGCCTTTCCCAGTAGCCTGGCGTTCTTCTTCATGTGCCCTTCAGCTGATGGAGGCTGAGATCCCAGCAGGAACTGGAAGCCTTCCTGATGGTGGTACCTGAATGTCACTGGTGTACCTGAAACGAGCACAGAAGGCTTTCAAAATGAAGTGGTGATGGAATAATGGACGAGCAGGTTTCTGTAGGAATTACACAACTTTTCGTTGTACTCAGAAGTCACAGCTCTGGGGCAAGGGGTGTTTATGGAAAGCAGAATGGAGAGAGGCATCAGACCTTGTTTTGCATGCCCTTCCTCATCTGTGTTGGCCCAAGGGCAGCCTGGCTTGGGAGCTTTGATGGTGAATTGGTGAATTTTTTGTTGATGAGCTCAGAAGGGCTGTACCATGAACAGAGTCTGACTTGGGAATAAAGTCAGACTGAGGATTTCTTTGCCCCATAAAGACTCTCTTCCTCAAGGGACTTTAAGCAAAGACTTCCAGCAGTGCTGAGGGAACCTGGACAGTGCTTCATCATGCCAATACAGTGGGGCTATTTTTGCATTTCTTCTCTCCTGCAAGCACCCCTGCCCTTTTTTTTATATCTCTTTTCATTTTGCCAAGTAATGGATCTGTTCTCTCAGCACCGGCAGCCTTGAGAAAAGTCTCTGCATAATATCCTCCAAGATCAAGTCAGGTCTTGAGCACCCTTTTTGTCCTCTTTTTCTTTTTTATAAGGGAACATTCAGCAGATGAACATGTGTCTAGTATTCTTTCACTCTTAATAACACAAGTCTTTGCAGAGAGAGCTGCTTGTTGTCCCTCTTGCAGCCTTCTGGCTGGTTGCTCCCCTTGATCCGTGGCTGTGAGGGGCTCTTTGATGGAAGCTTTTTGCATCTCCCACCTCGTGCAGGCAGTGGAGGTGCCGTAGCTGTTCCCCCGGGGAGGATTTTTAACAAGGAGAGGCAGTTATGAAGTGGATTGACGTGCCCGATTGCTTAGTAAAATAAACTCCACCTAACTGTTTTGCCATTGATTGTGTATAAATGAGCCTCCAGCACCGAATTGCAATAAAAGGAGCCAGGGTGATGATAAATGACGTTTCCTTGTTAGGCAACATAAAAGGCATTTAAACAAACTCAGCCTGCATTCCTGCAGTCCTGGCCATTAGCAGCTTTTACAGGGTGAAGCTGATGTGTGTGCTGAGCAAGGCTCGAGGCAGTCCAAGCTGTGTTTAAGAGTCGCAGCATTTCCATTCTTGGATGGAGAAGAGACCAAAGGCACAAGTTTTTAGTCTCTCAGAGAGCTCTCAGTGGTTGTTGAAGGTGAAGTGCCTGTGGTCTTGGTGTTACGCAAATAGAAGGGTGGAATTTGAGCCTGGCTTCCAGTTCTCACTTGGGGCAGCTGGATGAGAGATTGGTGTCATTTGTGAGTCAGCAGCAATTATTACCCATCCCAATTGTTATTAGCAAAATATCTCATCCAAGAGGGGGAAAACTTCCTGTGCTACTGTGTGCAGACAGATGCAGAGCAGGTGCGACAGAGGGGAGGAAAATCCGAGGGTCCAATCCATGAAAACTCCATGAAGGAAAGCAAACTTGAAATGGTTACTCAAATTTCTTCAGCCTCAGTCAGCCTGGGTGGCTGAATGTATGAAGAGGTTTCTCTGGTCTCAGGCAAGATGATGTTTTGCTTTTTAAGGTTTCTTCTGGCAAGGTGAGAGATGCTTAAGCACAGGAGTTCTGGGAACCCTCGGGGTAATATCACATTAACAGCAAATGCTCCCCTGGCAAGCATTCAGACATACTTGGAGCTGATGTGGAGCAGCCTCTTCCCAGTCTCCTAAGAGTTAGGGATAGGTGTAAAACATGACACACATTTTATCCTGATTTGTTGCCGTCATTGATTTTTCATGTGGGTGTTGTGCAAACCTGCTCCGGCATGGGCTCATCTCTCTGGGTCACAGCCTCCTTTGGGTGTCCATCTCCTTTGGCATGGGGTCCTCCGTGGCCGCAGGTGGATCTGTGCCCCCCATGGACCCCCCTGTGCTGCAGGGCACAGCTGCCTCACCATAGGCTGCACTGGAACAGCTCTGCTTCCACTCTGAGTGCCTTTGCACTCTTCAGGGTATCTGTGCTTCCGTGGAAAGCAAACCATGCTAAATTCATGCTTCCCAGCACAGTCTGGTTAAAGTTGTTCAGTGCCATGTTTCAGTACTGGCTCTTTTCTCTTTCAGACATCCTTCAGCCGTGGCTTCACCAAGAACATGAAGCTGGAAGCAGTGAACCCCCAGAACCCTGCAGAGATTTGTGTCGCTTCCATCACCTCGGTGAAGGGACGGTTGATGTGGCTGCACCTGGAAAGTATGTGCTCTAAAGGCTTCTTGTGTTTGTCTTCTGCACTCACTCACTCTCTTTCTTCTTTCTGTTCTTCATCCTCTGCACAAAATCGCTTTATTCAGTTTTTTCAGTCTTACCCACATTGACCATTAGTGTTTCATGAGGAATTATATTTCTGCTGCTCTCTCTGGGGGAGCTGCAAGCTCTTCCACCTCCCATCCATGAGGTGTTTATCACCATGATAAGAGCCTCCTCCCTGCTGTCATGATAGACCTTCATCCTGCGAATGGAATTGTGCCTCACTTGTGCGGCTGAGCCTTCCACAGCAATTCCCAGCCTGACAATGCAATTTGTACAGAAGGAGAGGTCTCTGATCAAAGCCCTTAAAGTTGGTAAAATCATTGCCAGGTAACCCAAAGTATCACAGTTCCTCCTGTGGGTTTGTTTTTGGCGGAGCTTTGTGCAGGGGCAGGTTTTGGTTTTTAACTCTAAGATAACTTGTTGCCTTCTAGCTCAAGGCAACAACAGCTCATCTGGAGCCTGGTCTGGACACAGGGCAAGTATTTTTTTTTTTTAAAGCTGGAATCAACACTTGTTTGAAATTCCATTCTCACTAGGGCTGCTGTTGAATTTACACCCATTTACACCCAAGGAATCTGACCCATTTTGGCAACTTCTTTTCTTAAATGACCAGGTGCCTTCACTTGTATATGCCAAAGATGTGGGTAGATGCAGGAAGAGGGCAACACACTCCTGCCTTGCTTCGTTCCCTCATCTCTTTCTCCCTGCCTTTTACTCTTTTAATTTCTTAAAGGATGTTTTTTTACAACTTACCATAAAAAAACCCTGTGTGCATCTCCTTTCTTTTGAGTTCTGATATATAGATGCTTTAAGTTTGGTTTATATCTCAATATCAGGAATGGAACGATCTGTAGTAAACAGAAAAGATGCAAAAGACTGCAAAAATAAAAAGAAATCTCTGCTGCTGTAGGAATACATCACTACAGTATGCACAGTGTTATGCTAAAAGCAGGCATTAAATACACAACCAAAAAAACCCTGCTTGCAGAGTTGTAAAATAAATGTGGCTTGAAGTGTGGCATGAGTTTTTTTGACTCCATTAATACAGTAGTGTTTCTAACTGATTATTTATATTCTGGAAGCAGCAAGGCTCCCCAGCTACCATGGGAGACCTCAGGTCCCACCATTCATCACGAGTGCCTCTGAAGCTTCCATTGTTGCCCTCCCAGTTTCCCAGTTTGACAGCCCAGGCTACAGCCATAAACCAGGAGCGCAGGAGTTAAGCAGGGCCGAGTTAGACATGAGGGAACATTGTGTGATAAATCACACTTTGTACAGTAGCAAAACCCTAAACTCGAGGGTGAGCGTTTAATGAGCAGCAGCGCGGTTCCCCCGTGGTGGAGGAGCTCAGGACTGATGGGATGCTCTGCGCTCTCTGCTACTTTATTACTCATCATCTGCATTGTTAATTTTTACTGGTTCGTTTTAGATTTTAGAGCTTAAAGCTTTCTGGTGTGAATTTATACAAGTAATAATGCACGGTCCCTGCGCAGCCCAGGAATTTGAGGAAAACCCTTTGGTTAATCGCTTCTCCAGGGAGTTTCCCCCTAATTTCTCCCTCTGCAGTTTTCTAGAGTTCCTGCTCTGTTCTGCCCGTCCTGTAAGATTCATAGCAGGACACAGACATTTTCCTCACCCCGTTTCCAGTCTCCTCATTTTCCATTTAACCTCCCAAGTCTCACGGACATTTCTTGCTCTGAGGAGAGGGTGGCATAAAATGCGATAAATGAAACTAATGAGTCTCAAAAAAGCTGTTTCCCACTCCTGTGAGTGAGGCCAAAGGAAGCAGTAAGATGCTGGAAGTGGAAAGCAGAGTTATCAATTGCCAGAAGGCAGAAAGCAGTGCCAGGGAGGACAGAGCATCTGTGAATATGTCTCAGAAGAGGAATAGAGGTGTTGTAGGAGAATGGGCATTGTGGTGCTTTCTTGCTCCTCAGGGTGGCTGCAGCTGTGAACTTCAAACCCAGGATGTTCACAGAACCATTTTGGTTGGAAAAGACCCTCCATGATACGTTTACTTTTGCTTTCAAGCAGGAAAGTGCTTTTGGTCTGCTTACTTTTTAATAATTTAGAATCGTAGAATCATGAAGGTTGGAAAAGACCTCTAAGATAACTGGGTGTGTTTTGTCAGAATAACACCATTACAATAATGAAATAATGGGCTTTCCCAGACCTGGTGACATTTCAGTGGGGTCTGTGTTGATTTTTGCTCTGTTTAGGGCTTGGTCCATGCCTTGCTCACTGTGTTCATGTCTTGCACTGACTGCAGCCATTCTCACATCAGCTCCTTGCCTGGATTTGTGGTCTCAGGTGAAAATGTTTTCCCCACTGGGGAGTGCAGCTTTCATCAGGTGCACACTGAGCAGTGACCACATGATATTTTCTCTTGGAGGGAAATGGTTTTGCAGGGAATTTCAGCTGCTGAAATCTTGCATTCAGCAAGTTGTGTCCTGCACCACATGCCTTCATCCCACCCATTCTCTTCCTTTATCACATTCCAGTGAAAGAGACACTGTATTTTCAATGGACAGTACATGAACACGGTGCAGGGCTCAGAGAAACACCGTGAAAACATCCATGAATCTATACAGGCATCATGATTGCAATTTTTAAATTATTTCCTCCACCAGCACCTATTTCCCCTCCTCCTTTGGGTTTTCCCCACACCCTCCCAGAGCAACAGGTTTATTACTGATCCAAATGCTGCACCTCAGCCTCGGTGCCGTTCCCATCGCAAAATTCAATTACTGTTTCAATTACACCACAAGCCCTTGATGAACACTCATTAGTGGGAAGCTCCCCATAGTCATCTGGCTGTGCACAGTCAAACACTCGCTGCCTTAAGCAGGAGGCAAAGATGTTGGAGCAGATGCCAAGGCGAGGGTGATGCAGGGGAAGCTGCTGATCCTTTGGTCTCTTTTATTAGGAGATCACCTCATGCTGGGGCTGGAGCTGTCTGTCCTGGGGTGGAATTGGCAGAGGGAGGAGGTGAAGTTGCTGGCCCAGCTATGCCAGAGCAGTTGAGCTTGAGTTGGAGTAATTAAATGGTGCCTTGACTCAGGACACAGAGTCCTCAAAGCCAGCAGGAATATTTTCATTGAATTTCGAGTGGAAATTAGGAAAACTAGGGGGAAAAAATGACGGAAAATTTCTTCACTGAATGGGTGGTCAAGCATTGGAACAGGCTGCCCAGGGAAGTGGTGGAATAACCGTGCCTGGAAGTGCTCAGAAAATGTACATGTGGTGCTGAGAGACCTGGGTTAGTGGTGGGCTTGGCAGGGATGGGTTAATGGTTGGACTCAAAGATCTTGGAGGTCTTTTCCCACCTAAATAATTCTTTGGTGCTAGGAGTGCAACCCACACAAACCAAGAGAGGAGATCATCTTCTAAAGGAGGCCTAATAACAAAGATAATTGCTTTAGATGGAGACTTCAGGTGAAGTTTTGGATCAACATCATGCCAGAGACCTTGGTGCATGTGTCCCACTTGGGGTTTTGATACTGATTCTCTCCTGTTGGCTGATGAGCATGTGAGGAACCCTAGGAGAATTTGGGGCACTTCTGGACGGAAGAATGGCTACCTCTCACCCTTAAAAAATGGGACTCAAGGGCAGAGTTGCACAAAAAAGCTTGAGGGAAGCACTGGGGCATAAAAGCCTCTCTACCACCTTGTGAAAGCCTAAATGCACTCTCTTACCTTTAAGAACGAGCACCCAACAAGTCATGCTGACTCATTTATGCAACTCTGCAGAAAATCCAAGGGTCAGTCAGGCCATCTTGTTGAGGGAAGTCGTGTGTGTTTAACCTCCCTGGCTTTTTGCTGCTTCACTGCACACCCTCAAAGGGCTCTTAATGGGGTTTTCCTCTGAGCCACATTGCACTGTAAATGCAGCAGCGCCATCCTTGCTGTCTGTGCAAAACTGACGATGAAATGGTGCCTGACTTTGATGTGTGGAAGCAGATTTATTTTTACACATTCCATCATTCGCTTCCCAGGCCTCGTGATGGATGCTTGGATGGCTCAGAGCTTGGTATTCCCATGTCTAAACCACATTATAAATTTGTGTTTATAGGTTCACAGATGCCCTCTCCAGAGTACATTGTCGATGTAGAGTCTATGGACATTTTCCCTGTGGGCTGGTGTGAAGCCAATGCTTATAACCTCACCCCACCACACAAAGCTGTTTGTAAGTACATGGAGACCTGAGCAGTGCAGATGTTGTATCCGTGGATATGTCAGGGATTTTGTCTTAGGTCTATAATCCCATTTTTGACACCATCAACCTACCCAGCAGACTGATAATCAGGCTGGAAGTGTACTGCAGTAAATGGTAATAAATCTAATTAGTGACCCCACTAGTATTACACAGTTTGTATTTGTCTCTGTGATCAGCCTCTACAAAAATGGGATTGTCTGTGCTGGGGAGGACTGTTCCATGGTTTGGGATTGCACAGTGGGTTGTGGGTTTGCAGAGGGGTTTTTGGTCAGTGGGGTTGTCAGGTTTTGTTGTGCTGAGCCAGGTTCACTCATGCAGCTGAGTGGATTAGGGACAAAACCCTCAAACTGGAAAAAAAAAACCCATAAAATACCAGGTGGAATGGACATACAGAGGCCATCCAGGTGCCCCTTTCCAAAACAGGATCTGCACCATCTAAATGGAGAAATAATTGCTGCCGTTCTGTGCTGGAGTTTCTGCCCTTTCCCAGGGTATCTTTCCCCTTACTTCACTGCCCTTGCCAGCTCAGACCTTTTCCTGGTGTTCAATTTAAATCCCTCCACAACACAATTAAACCTGTAGTGTTTTGTCCTGCCTCCAGTGAATATTAAGACATATTTCTTTCCTTTCTGTCTGCATTTGAAGGCAGTTCATGTGAGCTCAGTGGCTTGGTGGTGTTCTCCTGTTCCAACATATCCAATCTCAAGCCACCAGGTGAAAAATTGGCCTCGCTGTTTATATTAATTAACATCTGAAAGGCAAATTTTAAAATGTGTCAGCCCTTTCGAAGAGTTAAACATGCCGAAGTTAAAAATCAGGGAGCCAGAGCCTAATTTAGGAGAATACTGCTATGGCAACATTATGCAGCCTTATCACAATTTATAGCTAGGGATAAATTATGCTGGAGGTAATCATGCTTGTAAAATGTAATCTTATCCATATGTGTTTCTGTATGGAAAAATATTTGTGTTTTTAATTTTTTTTCTCTTATACTGATCCCATAAAACACAATATTAGCATTCCAGAGGAAAGATTAAATGTATTATTGCATCTTTAAAGTAGGTTTTAATGATGTAGTGACTTACTTAAAAAATACCAGGAAAAGATGGTGATAGTAATTAAGTACCATTTCATTGTGTTCAAAGTCGTTTTATAGTCAGTGCGTTTACACAGCTTTTTATGCATTCTGGGTGTACTTTATAGGACAGAAGGGTACAAAACTATTTTTTTCTTCCTCCTTGCTTCATTTTCGCAGTGCGAAGGAAGAGAAGAATTGCAGTTATGCAACCAGAAAAACAGTAAGTTGGGTTTTTTTTGTTATTTAAGGTGGTATTTTCACAGGAATGCATCAGGTCTTCCAGGGGGGATAATACACAGCAGCTGTGTGGCTTGGTAACTACTGCCCAGATACTGCAGCACAGTCAGCAGGAGGATTCTTTTAAATCTGCAATATTTGTTAGCGTATTAGAAAGGCTCTGTAACAGCAATTTTTTACTGGCTGGGGCTGCGGAACTCCTGTATGATGGCTAACAAAGGGATGCTTGGGGAAGATGGACATGAACCAGGAGGGCATTTCCCTGTCTAGCCCTTGCTGTTTGTAGAAACTTCAATTTAAGGGATTTAGGTGAGAATAGCTGAAGCCTGGAGCTGACACGTCAGAGAATATTTTTGGAGAGGGGATGTGCTTGGCTCCTTCATCTGCAGTGCCCTGGACTGGGATAAACCATCTGGAAGTAGAATTGTGTTGGAGATGTCTCCATTCCTTGGCCCAGGCTGTTGCTGGTGTATCTTTGGGTCCAGCCTGAGGGCTGCTTCTGGCCCTTTGTCCTGTCTGACACTACTAAATACACCAAATATGCTGTTAAATCCACCCAGTTTCTCTTGGAACAGGTTACCATCCACAGTGCCTGTTGAGAAAATACCTCATGACCTCTGCCCGGTTCCTCAGCCAGACACAACAGGTAAGGCTCCCAATTCCAAAAACCCCAAAAAGGCAGTGAGCTGCCGCAGGGCTGGGGAGATGGACTCACATCCTCAGGAGGTGTAAAGAGGAGTGAACCCACCTGATGTACAGCAGCTGAGGGTCTGGTCCTCCTCATGTCTTGCTGGGGCTACCAGAGTTGCCCTGGATATCAGATAATGATATTAAGGCAGGGCTAATGAATCTCCCTGGTGGAGATTGTTAATTGACACCCGCGAAATTGGGTACAGCAGGACTTGATGGGGCCCTGTGTTCCATCAGGACTTTGTGGTGTGGCTGCTGCTTCTGCCAAAGGCAGATTGCTCTCCCCTTAGCAGTGGCAGGAGGCTCTTAGAGTACAATATTCATCCAGTTTATGGTGTGGATCCAGCAGCAGGGGCAGGATTTAACTCATTTCATTCCAGCAGGCTGTGGGACACACATTGGCATTGCAGCCAACATCCCATTTCAGCCAAATGGGGAGAAACAGGGTCTTTTTGGGTATGATAACAAAAGAAGTGGATAACTACTGGGATAGCACATGAACCACATCTGGAAGTACCCATTTCTCTCCACGGGGTGTAAAGGAGCCCAGCATAATTAGCCCAGATGAGGAAAACTGCTCTGCAGACCCGTGGTGGGTCAGGGGGATGGCACTGCAGTGCTTGCTGGGTTGGACAGGAGCTGAAGAGGATTTCTGAGGCTCTCCACTGAGAATGTTCTCCCTGAGAATGTCCTCCCTGAGTTGATTCCCTAATTTTGAGTCAGCTCATGCATCCCCTCCTGACAGGTTGCAGTGAGTCTCTCATGTCCATCTGCAGTGTAATTTCTGGAAGAGCCCTGACTCATGTCGAGGGACATGAAAAATTAGGATTTACTGATTAGGATTTACTGATTTAGGATTAAATTAAAATTAATGAAATTAAAAACTTTCTTTCCCATGTTGGAAGCACTTGAGTAGCAGAGGCTTCCCTGCCCTTTATCCCAGGGAGGAATTTTATGCCTCCTTTACTCTCCTGCCTCCCTCCCACGTCTAGGAGTAAGAAGTGCCCTTGATTGATGATACAGAAGTGCTGCAGGCACCTCACTGCTGTTTCTCCTTGCAGGCACCATCAATGGGAGATACTGCTGCCCCCAGCTCTACATCAACCACCGCTGCTTCTCAGGTCCATATTTGAACAAGGGCAGGATCGCAGAGCTACCTCAGTCCGTGGGGCCTGGCAAGTGTGTGCTGGTCCTCAAAGAGGTATGGCCCACCTCTCTTTTGGGGAGGGGTTGCAGATCAAAGTGTGGCTTTGGCTTGCGAGGCCCGGAATTTGGAAACAGCGCACCTGAAATGGTCCTGGAGTGGTTTCCATAAGGCAAAACTGCGAGCTGGGAAGAGATAGGAGGTTTTTGCATTGTGGTTTTTGGTGGCAGAGGTGATGCTTTTGAAACGTGGGGAGTTCTGTTGGTTGGGAGCAACTTTTGTCTGTGTTGCCATCAACACAGGAAAAATTAGCAGTGTCATGGAGACGTGGGCATCTTGTTTTGGAGACACAAACAACTTCCTGAGGAGCAGGACAATGGCAGTGGCCCAGCATTGGTCAGTGCTCTTGTGCAGAAAAAATTCAATCTTATTATGGCCATAATCTCAAGCTCGTTCTGGCCATGGGAACCAGTTCCAAAATCTGGAGAGGGTGAAGAGAAAACATTCAGGGAGTTGCTGTAGGGGAGATGCACCTGATTCCTGTCAACTGTTGCTGAGATGAGAGAGGCGCCAGAGGCTCCAAGAGCCATGGGCAGGATGTGGGTGAAAAAAGGAGCACAGCTGAAGTTCCCTTGAATCCATGCAAAGTCTTACAAGTAACTCTTGCACTGTTTGGTGCCAAACTTATTTTTACAGCCTAGCTGTTCAATATTCCCAGTGCCAGCGCAAGTTCTCTGCTGGGACCACTGGTTTATTGTGGTTTATTTTCACTGTAAGAGGCAAAGGAGGTGACAGTACCTGTTGTTTGACATCAGCTGTGAAGTTTGTCTCATCTTCTTGGAAAACAAGTTGAAACTTGGAGCCAAATACAGTGGAGATATCAGCTACTGTCATCCAGCCATTGTACCTGGGCTGAAAAGTGGTGACTGTAAAGCAGCTATTCTGTGTAATGAAGCTGACTTGAAGTTAAGTTAAAATAAGCACATTGTCAGCTTTAGATTTAGTTCTGGGGTCAGAATATCTAAGAAACACTAACAGTTCTTCATATATGCCAAGAACTCCTCAGCAACATCGTAAAATAAAACAAAGTGTCTTCTTGAGACTCCAGATGATCCATAACCCACCCTACCTTAGAGAAATATGTTGTAAAGATTAATTAGCCTCATTGCTTCCTGTTCTTAACTCTTTTTAAGACACTTTTCTCTTTCTCTATTTAAAAAGAAAATGGACTCTGACAAAAGATTATTTTTAGGTTCTTGATCATCTAATGAAGGAATCCCAAATAACTCATTTTCCCTTTGTTCTCTGTCCCACAGACATATCAGTTCTGCAAGTTTAAAAAAAATAAGTTTCCTACCCTGCCTTGAGGCTACCCTGGGGCTTAGCATCTCTTGTTAGGTAGGAGATGTGGGATTATATCTCAGATAAAGGAGTGAAATTGAGTTTCTCCTCATAAGGATGCTGCTCATTGGGATCTTGAAGAGGAGAAAAGAGGTGTGATCATATTTTTTAGCTGTACCTTGTCAGTGATATCTCCTAAGGAAACTCAGTCCAGGGTTGAGACCATTTAAAGGGGAATGGAGGTGGGAAATGTGTGAATACCAAAGAGCTGTGACAGAAAGAAAAGTGCTGAACTGCCCAAGGACATCAGGCACAGCAGGTGTACTCAGAAAAGAGTCCCTGTGCATGTGAAAACTTTGGAGAATGAATATCAGGTGTTTGTGAGGTTGGGCAGAGGTTTGTGATCTTTCTGTGTCATCGTGTTCACTGATGTGACTCCAGCCCACTTGACTCTGAAAATCTGAAGTTCAGCAGTACCAGAATAAAACCTAATTGCCCTCTCTGCTCCAAGGCACAGGTGGCTGCACCCAAACCATTCCTGGTGGAGAGTGCTGAAATTAAATCACCAAAATCTCAGACTGGTCACACTCCAGCCAGAAGAAATTTGACTGGTCTGAGATGGTTGCTGTAATTTTCCGTCTCCAGAGAAAGTTGGAAACTGGTCTAGGTTTCTTCACTGTTTTTGTTTAAATCACAGTTAATTTTTTCCAAAAATCTGTTTGTTTGCATTTGATAGAGTGTAACATGAAGTGATGCTGTTGCTAGAAGGTAACGCTTTTGTTGTGGGGATGGTCCTTTGCTGTAGGGTAAAATGCCAAACCCAGTGACTTACTCGAGATACGAGAAAAGCCAGAGGGTTTCTTCTTTCCTTCCCTGAAAGGGAAATAATTGTTCTTACAAAACACTCTCTTTTTAAACCGATTTTAGAAGTTTACAGAGTCCTGCTGGTGACAAGCCAGCTTTGAGAAAAGTCCTGGCCGTGTGGGTGCCTGAGCAGGGCTGGAGTTGATTAGGTGTCTGGGATAACGCCCAGACAGGGCCACACTGGTATTGCAGGGTTGACTTTGCTTTTCCTGCTCATTTCCCAGCTGTTCTGACAATTCACACGAGCCCCATGGTGCTCGTGGAGGGGCAGGACAGTGCTCTTGGTGGAAATGGGTCAGCAGATGCTTTCTGTCCCACCAGCAGGCAGGGTGGGGTAAGTGTGCTTAAAGGAGAACTGTCCCAACCACCTCCTGCAGAGGGGTTAAATAACTGCTTAGATTTGCTGATCAAGGCACCTGATGAGCTGTGAGTGAGTGTAGCAGCTCCCCAGGCATTTGGTGTTTTTGGGAACCCACCTGTGTCAGAGGCCAGCGTCCCTTCAGTGTGTGTGGGGAGGGACAGGCGAGAGAAGGTGTGGGTGAGCAGCTGGAAGAGCTCACCCAGAAACTGTCTTGAAATGGTATTTTGTAATGGTTTGGGGTGGAAGCGACCTTAAAGATCATCCAGTGCCACTCCTGCCATGGCAGGGACACCTTTCACTGTCCCAGGGTGCTCCAAGCCCTGTCCAGCCTGGCCTTGGACACTGCCAGGGATCCAGGGGCAGCCACAGCTTCTCTGGACAACCTGGGCCAGGGCCTCATCATCCTCTTCTTTCTAATATCCAGTCTGAACCTGCACTCTGTCAGTGTTTGGTGTCTCTAATTGGGCTTTTTTGAAGAGTAGTTTGAATAATGTTTCCAAGGGCCCAATGATAAATTAAATTTTGCTTCTGGTGAATAACCTATCCAAGCAACTCCAACTAATGCCATTTTACACAGTACTCTGAAGCATTAAGTGAAGCCCTTGACTGAAAATGATTAATCCTATAGGGTTTACAAAATGCTGGCAAATCCTCAGGTTGCTGGATTTAGAGGGGTAAAAAACCCAACTCAGAAAAAACCAACCAAACCAACATCAACACATTGGTCATTACAGAATGACCTAGTTATTTTTTCGTTTCTGATGAACTACATTCATGGAGGCTGAACAAAGTTAATGTTCATCATGCTGAAATCATTTGCAGGCCCCCAAGGAATTAAGAGCAGGCGTTAGGTAAAGAACTAAATCAGATGAAAACCAGTCCAGACTCACTGTGGGGTCATTCATGTGCATGCAATGTGGAGTGTTCAAACACACGGTCTGGTGCTGTTAAGAGATTTGTTTTCCTTGTGTTTATCTCCCTATGCCAAGTGTAGGCTATTAAAGCTTGGATTCCCTGAGCCAATAGCAGGAATCATTTTTATTCTCAGTGACTTTGGATTAGAAGGATTGGCACATGTGTTTTGTTGTGGGGAGTGGACACGCTGGGCTCCAGGCACACCTCCTGCAAACTCTTTTTGTCGAGACTTCATTACTATTCTGTTGATTCAGTGGAAGCACACAGCACTCAGGCTCTTAAACATATTGCTGACCCCAAATGTGTGGATTTCCCCTTTAGTGTTCACTGTTTGGTGGTGCACGTGGCACTGTGCCTGCTTGGGCCTTCAGAACTATTTCTATTTCAATTTTTTTTATTAAATTGATCTACAGTGAATGCAGTCCATGGAATGTGCTCTGGGTGAGAGGATCTGTCTCAAAGACAAAATTACTGGTTAGCAGGAGATTTTTGGGGTTAAACGGCAGCATTTGGTGCAGTTACTTTATCAGGCTCAGGTGTCATCTTCAATATGACAACAATGATCCATTCTGGGACCTCTCCTCATTGCATCCAGCACTTACCCTGTGCAGCGAGGACATAAATAGGCACCTGCAGGCTGCTCCTGCCTGCACAGCACCTGGGACCATATTCAGTGTGGTCCAGGACTGCTTTTAAACCCATCTGTGTTGTTGGTTTTGTCTCCCCGTAGGTTCTCAGCATGGTGATCAATGCAGCTTACAAGCCAGGGAGTGTTTTACGAGAACTGCAGCTTGTGGAAGACCCTCAGTGGAATTTCCAGGAGGAAACACTTAAAGCAAAGTAAGTCTTCAGTGTGTGTTCTTTTATTTGGGAGGTTTCAGGAAGGGAGCTGACTAGGGAAAGAAAAAAAAAATAGATAAGAAAAGGGTTTTTTTTTCTATTGTGAGAGTTTTGCTTTTCTAATTATCGTTTTGCCTCATTGAATTATTTGACTCATTCCATAGCAATTTCAGAAATGAAATGTTCACCTGAACGGTTCATTTCTATTGTCTTTCTCCAAGCAGCCATCCAGTTTTTGATGAAGTGAAGTCCTGAGTTTTATGATAAGCTGTCTTACAAGCTTGGCTATTACTGAATGAACTCAATTCCTGGCTTTCTAAATGGAGGAGTATTGCTGCTTTTAAATTAGAGCCTGTCAGCCTAATGCAGAAAAAACTGGTGAGAATGAATGGCACCGAAAAAAGTTCAAACAGATTAGCAGGGACACATTTTTTAGCAGGAGTGTGATTAAGGCAAAGTAGTAACAGATCAGAGATTCAGGTCAAGATTTGATGTCTTTCTAGAATATATTCTTAATTTCTCTTCTAAACATCAGCAAAGAATACTGAATTCCTCCTTCCAACTTTAAAATCTACTTTTTTATGTCTTCTTTCTATAATGGGCACTATACATAGGATGTATTTCAACAACCACCGTCTCTCTGAAAGAGGGGAATCTCACCTAAGCTCTCTCCAGAGTCCTGAGGAGCAATTCTTCCCACTTGAAGATGGATGTCAACAAATAGTTCTGTGAAGAAAGCTCTCTTTGTTGATTAATGGTCACCTTGACTTTCTAAGTACTGTAGTTAAATGCAGTGAATCTCACCCTTTGTGCTGAACTCTGTTACTCCTTTTCAAAGAAAAGCAATTTTCTGTTGGTTGTTGGATATGAATAGCTGCCAAACACAGCACTATTGGTGGCTATTGTATTTGATCTTTGCCCATGCAGATATTGCAGAACGTTCACATCTTCTCTGGTTGAGGGAGAGAGTTGAGAAACTTCCATTCTGCATACACTTAAACTGCTTTTCTGAAGGAGGATTGCAAACTGAAATGAAAATCTACTAGAAGAATCCTGTTTTTAATTTGCTTCTTTCACCATGTGGAAAATCATGCTTTTGTGTTTGCCAGTTGAGATGCATGGAAATCTAAAAGTCAACCTCGTGCATGCAGATTTTCATTACAAATAAGTCTTTGCCCGTGACCTGGTTTTCACTGATTCCAGGATCCCACATCTTGTGCTACAAATGCCAGATAATTCACTCCTACAGGTATTAGCAGTTGTGAAGTCAAGCTGTGATGCTCCATCCTGACATCTTCTGCAAAGAACTGAGCTGACAGGCAGTTCTCCTGTTAGCAGTATCCAGAGCAGGATCTTGTTGGAGTTTCCTGTTGGAGTGTGGGGATCTGCCTTGTACAAAAGTGTTGCTGTTGAGACGGTCACGACACGAAAAAAGTTCACCACGACAGCTTCTTGGTCATAGAAAAGGATGAAATAACTCTTTATTTTCCAAAGCCTTTTTATACGATTGCTAACATTCATGTCACACATCCATTGGCTCTCGATTCACCATCCCACGATGTCATTGGCTACCTACAGTTGGAACATCTTGCAATAACACCACCTGCGAGTTTCTTATTATCATTGTTAATGGATTCCTGCTTGTTTGGAGTTAGAGAGGAATAGTGTGAACTTGGACAAGCAGGCCTCTCTCATGGGAAAGTAGTTCTTACTACAGGCCTGCAGTTCCCACACAAAAGCAGAAATATCTATTTCTTAAGGCTGCTGCAATCCATGTTTTTCATGGGTGTCAGCCTGGGAAGTGTTGAGCTCCCCATCCATGACAGTATTTCATGCTGGCCCTCAGTCACAGTCCATGTTCGTGTTCCTGTGTGCCTCAGCTCTCTGAGGAGTCAAGCTGCATCTTTTACTAAGCCACAGAGTGGATCATTAGAGCCTCAGAGCTGGGACAGCAAGTTTTGAAGTGACTTCTGAGAACAGCAATGGATTCTCCTCCAGAGTGGCATTGCCCTCGGGCTCCTGAGAAGACAAATCTCCTGTGGTTGGACAGCACCTTGTTCCTGTGGCTCCCTGGCTTCTGGGGCTGATCACAGAGCAGTGCTTGGGGGCCATGCCAGCTTGCCTGTGGGTACTTTGGGTATTCTAAGAGTATTTTAAAGGATGGCAAAGGTTTGACATGCTCCATCCAGTTTTGGTTGTACGGGAGCAGAAAAGAAAATGTGGTGATGAAACCAGGTATTGTGGAACATGCAGACAGCTCATGACACATCCCATCAGGTGTGTCAGCGCTCCAGAATCTTAAATAGAGACCTGCAGTGAGCAAAATGTGTGTCTGGCCCAGCTTCCAGCTCCATGGGCTCTGGTTGGTGCCTGTTGCTGAGGGTGACAGCTCCAGAGCCAGCTGTGATGGGAACACACGGTGTCACTGCCTTCCTTCTGATGTGAACTGTCACCCTGTGGATCTCAGCAATGTCACTGTTCATTGCAGTGCCTGCAGTAGGGTAGAGCAAAGAGAAGGGTGAAGAGAAGGCTGGTTTTTTCCCCACTGTCCCAAAGCCAGGTTTTGCACTGCCGGGAGTGCATTATCAATCCAGGGGCAGCCTGCGTTCTGCTGTCACGAGTGACCACTGTGGAGTCAATTACGCTCACCTTGCAGAGAAGATAAAACCATTTAGATTGTCCAGAGAGATGTGTTTGCAGTGTGTGATGGCAGCCGTTTCCCATCAGCGCTGCTGGCTCCTCGTGAGAAGAGTCAAACCTGATTTATTGGTGATGATGAGTTAGAAATGTCAGGCTTGATCCTCTTGAGGTCCCTTGAGGGCCAGCAGAAGCTGTCGGCATTCAGCCCTTATAGTTTTGATTCTGTTAAGTTCGGTGCCTACATCTCAATTTTCCTTCCCAATTTTACATAAAATGCTTAAGGGACTTTGTGCTTTTCAAGGGTTTTCATTTCTGAGGGCTGTTAGTAAGGCTGTTTGGACTCACCCATTTTTGCAGGACTTTGGACATAAACAACAGCAGTGTGTGCACAGAGTTATCTCCTGGGTCTTGCATGGAGCCAAAATGATCAAAATAATAAAGATGAATATTCCTGGATTCCTTCATTAAATGAAATCCTGAGAGCTGCTCAAATCCAGGAGCTGAACTCTAGGAATATTTACCCCTATGCCAGACATCATTGCTTATTTATGAGTCTGCATTTCAAAGAAAGCCTTTTCACTGCAGTTGCTTTAGGACACTGCCTTTCACTTGTGATAGGTGAGGCTGAGCTGTTTGAAATCTTCTTTGCCTCAGCTTTTGCTAGCAAGGGCTGCTCTCAGACCTCCCAGGGCTCTGATCCTGTTTGGGCGAGCAAAGTGTTTCAGTAAATGGGAAAGAAGCAAATGGATGCACAAGGGCATGGAAGCAGCTGGGATGCAGCCAGCTCTGCCTGGAAGAAGTGGCAGATGACATTGCAAGGCCACTCGCTGCTGTGTCTGGGAATCGATGAGGATGAGGGAAGGTTCCTAATGTCTGGAAAAGGCAATCATCGCACCCTTCCTCAGGAAGGGCAAAAAGGAGGAGCCATGTAACTACAGCCTGTCAGATTAACTTCCCTGGAAAGGTTACTAGCCAAATAAATCCTCTTGGAAGCCATTTCGGAGAGCATGCAGGACCAGCAGGGGATTGGCAAGAGGCAGAGGGCGAGTTGTGCCTGATGTGGAGAGGTAACTGGTTTGGGGTTGAGTTAAAAACAGTGGAAGTTAATTTATGTTCATTTTTACCAAGGCTTTCCAAACCAGGACCGGTGGAATGATTGAAACCTTTTATTTCTGTAATCAGGATGAGACTTAATGAGACAGGGCCTTACAACAAGAGCATTTCAGTCCTTTCTGAATCCTGACTTTAAGAGTGCAAAGTACCTTTGGATGATTAAAGCTTTGAAGGAAGTTAACTCCTTATGCTTGGCAAACTTGAAGTTAGAAAGACAAAATGGAAATTTCTTGCAGAGAACAGTAAGGAGATTTTAGTCCCTCGAAAGGAAATTGAGACTTTTATCTACTGAGTTGTTCAAATTAGTCTCAAGAATTGTCAGAATGCCTTAGAATGGGACTTCCAAAAATGAGGTTCTCAGTGTTCTTGCTTTTTGAAGCTTTTCAGCACAAGACTTTCTGTGTCATCACACAGCAGTTCCTAACTGGAGCTCCTACAAGACAGTATGTTCTCATGAACATCTAATCTATTTCAGGAAGCTTCAGCAGAAGAATTCCATTCTGAAGTACTATTCATTCAACATTTTGCTTGTGGATCAGCAAGTGTGTTTTTCATGAAAATAGTTTCAGCTTTAATGTTTTCTCCAATTTTGGGATCTGAGGGCAGAGAAGGGGGAAGAGGAAAGAAAGATTCTTTTGGTTTTAGCTGAAAAATCTTTTTTTTTTTTAAAGAATGGTGATTTCTAAAAAAACTAAAAATACTCTCCTTGACACAGCAATTTTCCAAGTCTCCAGTGCTGCCATGCTGTGCATGCAGATACTTGCTGCTTACAGGTGGTTGGGAAAATAGGAGCCCTGGTATAAAAACATAAACAGGAGTGTCAGTAGTTGGTAACTTTCTGAGAGATGCGAATGGAAAAGGTTTTCTGACAAAGGAGCTCCTTCCACATGGCTGTCCTAGAAACAGCTCAGATTACATTTGGTGGTGCTTGTGTTAAAAATCTTTAGTGTGTGAGGAATATGGAAAATATTAGTAGAACCTGGTTTATAGTTGAAAGAGATGCTGCCAAGACCAAAATGATGTAAAAAGTATTTCTGTGGCCAGTACTAACACCTTGGGCTATTGAGACTGATTGCTGCAGTCATGGAGATCTCCATTTTGCCATCCTCTCTGATAATTAAAATGTGTGTTGCATTCAAAGCAGACTATGAAATCAGTCAGTTGTTCATTTTCCTGGTTTCATCTCTTCCTTTCAACAGGCACTGTAGTACAATGGGTCCTTCCTGGGCAGCCAAACACAATAGGAAGCACACAGTCAGAAAGAGTCAGCCATCCTTGAATAATACCCATCAGGCAGCTTTCTTAGCTTATAAGAAAGAAGATCAAGAGGCAATTTGATTATAGTGCTTTTGCAGGGAAACAAAACCAGATGCAGCCGTTTCATCCTAGTGGTGAAAGTCAGAACAAGGACAAATAAATGTGAGTTAAATTCAGACACATCCAGGCATAAAAAGAGTTGTAGGCACATGAGGTGCAGGTACAGGTGCTCAGTCTGCCATGATTTTCCCAGTGTGGAGACCCTTGAGGGGAGGCTGGTGCTTGCCTGGATGTGCTGGTTTAGTCCAGCCAGAGTTATTTGGGTCCAGGTGGAAGCAGCACAGTGAAATCCTTCAGCCTGGCACAGGATCACTGAGCCAGCCATCTAGGCTGTCGTTAAACTTAATGGCTCCTGGAGAAGTAATAAGTGCAGGAGTCTTTTCAAACACACTGAAAAGAAATATAAAACTTTTATAAGTAGATGGGTTTAAATGCCTGTGGAGTTTGGTCTTTTTGATATTGGGTATTGCCAAAGCCCTCCTCAGGCAGCCTGCCTGGGCAGCTGGTTCCCAGGGGAGCTGGGATCGTAACAGTGCTCTGTACCTGAAAGAAACACTTTCCTCTTTTACATCATCTGTCCAGATCTTTAAGGGTGTGTGAAAATTTGGCTCATTAAGTCATTCATTCATTCATTCATTCATTCATTCAGGTGAAGGAATCTGGGATTGTCTTGGCCCCAAGTGGGTATCAGAGCCTGGCACTTCGCAAGAATGCTCATTCAGGTTTTATGTTGAGGTGATAATTTGGATTGAGGCTTTTGCACCCTGAGGATGGTTGGACTGGGCTGTGCTCAGACCCAAGTTTCATTTGGGTTTTCCTTTAAAACACTTTATGTGCCACAGTTTCAAACCCTTTCCCACACCGCTTTGTTTCAGAAAGAGCTGTCTGCATGTTTTAACTCTCTGGTCACATCTTTATTTCATCACCTCCTCTTCCTCCTTTCCCATATCTATCAGCAGCTGCTGGGAAACTGTGGATCTTAATACACTGACAAAGGCTTTGTCTCATTTTTCCTGGTGACTGTATCTTTGTCTTTCCTTGCCTCCCATCCAAAGTAATCTCTCTTCCACTGTTGTTCCCTCTTTTTCTTTTGTGCACGTTAACTTTTCCCTCCTCTGAGCACATTTATAATGCCTCAGCACCGGGCGCTCGCGTGGTTGTCTCTCGTGTTGCATTCCTCAGGATGCGTAAGAGATGTTTTAAAAACCTTATCTCGCTGTTTACAACAGCTCGCTGCTGCAGTTTAATAAATTTCGGGGATAATTGGTTTTCCAGGGTTCACATCTACAATGTAGTACAGCAGGGATGTAACTGTATCTTTCTCAGCCATTTATCGCTCAGAAACACTTCCTATAAAACACCGAAATAAATGTTTTAGTAGCATAGTGAATTTAAGACAAACCTTCCATTGCAGGTTTCTGCTCCAAGCATTCCCTGCAGGAATCAGTTTTTAGGGCCTGTTGCTGCAGCCCTGTTAAATAACTCCAGATGAGTTCCTTGGGTGATGTAGTGCCCACGTCTCGGAGTGGTGAAGTCATCTGGTCCCGGGGTGGCAGAGATTGTTGTTTCACTCAGATAATTCTTCACGATGAGTGTGTGTCCTGGTAGCCACAGCTGGCACAGTGAGTCTTGGGGATTGCTGGGGGCTGGAATGGGATAGGGGAGCAGCAGGGATGGCAGTGGAGAAAACCAGAAGTGTGCTGGGGGCTTATGGAGTTCAGCCCAAACACACGGTGGTGACCAGAAAGGTCTGCAAGGTGTATGAGCATCTGATCATGGGTCAGTATATGAAGAGGCACTACATCCCTCTCCCAAAAACTTTGCATCAGTTCAGGAATAAAGGCTTGCTCTCCTGTGCAGTATCCTCACCAACCCTGCTGAGATTTTTTTCCGTCTCTTGCCTTATCACAGATACATCCAGTTTGGTCACGGATTCCTTCCCAAATCATGTCCACTCCTATTTATTTCACCCTTTCCTTCCTCGAGTCCATCTGAAATGGAGCCACTGAGAAAAGCAGACCCATTCTGCCTGCATTCCCAAGGGAGACACTGTTCCAAAAGTCCCTAGGGGGGCTGTCTCCCTGGCAGAGGAGAGTCTGGCCTGTTGCACTGCAGGATTTTGCTGGATTGGTGATGTGGGGTCTTGTTCTCTTGCCTAGGTACAGAGGGAAGACGTACAGAGCAACGGTGAAGATCGTGCGGACGTCGGACCAAGTGGCAGATTTCTGCAGGAGGGTCTGTGCCAAGCTGGAGTGCTGCCCCAACCTCTTCAGCCCTGTGCTGGTGGCTGAAGTGTGCCCTGAGAACTGCTCCATCCACACCAAAACCAAGTACAGTGAGTATTGGAAAAATCCCTCTCAGTGCTGGCTGGGAAGCAGAGAAGTGGGAGGTGGTGTGGTCGAGAGCAGGAGTTGTGTGATATGTTAATCCTGGTCAGGATTCATCTCATTTAAGAGCAGTTTTTAAACCCTGAGGCCACCACAGGTTCCCTTAGAATCCCGTACCATGAAACTATCCATCTCACTCCATCCCAAAACATCTGTTGGAAAGTCATTACTTTTTGGAAGTTCTGACTTTTCTCAGTATCTAAAACCCAAGGAGCACATGAAAGGAACCTGCAGTGGGAAGCTGAGATTTAAACTTGCTGCATCTGAGACAGCTTCTTTAGGGGAGATGAATCCTCTTGGTGAGGAGTTTTTGGAATATACACCAGCACAGGCCAATACCACAGGGCTAAGGTGCTGGAAGGTTTGGGAACATGGACTCTCTACTCAGAGTGTTTAATATTTAAACATGATCCTGCCTGTTCTGGAAGGCTGTTGTCAGGCATGTGTTCAACACTTCTTGTTGTCAATGTTAGTTGTGTTTTTGGCTCTTACACAGGTCAGGAAGGTGGTAGTGAGTGCTGTCCCTCTTTCACAAAGGTTGCAGAAAGCTGCATGATGGATTTAAAGCAATTCTCTCGTGTTTGGTGCCAGAGTAGAGGAGGAATGGGCTCGGATACTGAGATCACTGAGGATGGGGTTCTGTATAAGTCTGCCCCTGACCTGGACTCCGGGCTCCCACTGGTAGCAAATGCAGAGCTGGAGGAGTGCAGCTGGGGGAGCTTCAGCTGAGGTTGTCCCATCTCAGAGCTGATGGTTCTACATGGCTGGATGAATTTTTTCTCAAAACTCCATTTCTTTTCTGAAAGGCTCACTTCACTTATGAACTTAGACAGGGGTGCCAAGTGCCACTTTAGTTTTCCTGGGATTCCTTCGCTGGTCAAGGACAGAGTGTCTTTCACCCCCAGAGAGTGTCAGAAAGAATTTAATACAAACATCTAATGTAAGGTCGGGGGACTCCCACATCCTTCATTTCAACTTGGGCTGCAAATTAGTCAAAAGTAAATAATAATAGTATATTATTATATGGAATAAAACCCCATTCCTTTGTATATGACTGAGGATGGCTGGCCCTCTCCCCTCTCTGCTGAAAACATCAGCAAGTCTGAGACTGTTACCTCACACAGAACTGCATTGGATCATATCTGGAACTTGTTGGCCTCTCTCCTCCGAATCACTGCTCAGCTTTGCCTAAACACGTATTGTTAAATTCTGAAGTCTTCATTCATCATCAGTAAATCTGGATACATAAGAGCTGTAGCGCTCTGTGCTAGTCTAATGTGACATCTTATATTTATGCTGGATATTGTTAATTCCAAATCAATGTATTTTAAAGTTTAAATTGCATCTAGAGTACAGCCCTGAACCTGTAGCAAGGTTCCTTTCTTCTGGTGGTTAAAGTTTTTTAATAGGCATTTTGATTCATTTCTCTAGCTTATTATTATGGGAAGAGGAAAAAAGTCATTAAGCCACCAATTGGGGAAAATAACAACATGAAAAGTGGCCATGTCAAGGCAGCCAGACGCAGAAAGAGGCGGAAATCCATCTTTGTGCAGAGGAAAAGGAGGTCTTCAGCTGTGGATTCGAATGCTGCAGGCTCTGCAGAGGTTTGTGTTGCATTGGGGTAAATCAGTAGAAACCCCTTGGTGCTTTTTTTTTTGTCCCTCATTCTGCATTTTGTTTTGGGAGGCTTTCAGCACACCTGAGCACTTCCAGTTTGTTGTGAATCCTTCCTTGATACTCTGTTTCTCTGAGGTCAGACTGGTTTTATTGGTGTGGCTTGGGGATTTTTGTCCATTTTAGAGGCAGCGAGCGGATTTTTTGCTCCCACCTTCACAATGCTCGCTGCCTGACATGCTGCCTAATATCTCCTTGTTTTCTTTTGCTTGCTTGGAAGCTCTGCACAGCATTTAGCAGAGTGAAGGAGCTCTGTGATCCATGTCTAAGATCTCCAAGTAATGTAATAAATAATAATAGCTCATGAGCCATTGGGGTTTCAAGGGATTTTATTTTTTTCATTAATTATTTGTAATATTTTTGGCTCACAACATCAAGCCATATCATGCAAACGAATGGTTTGTGTCCCAAATACACGGAATTTGTGGGCTTAGTCTTTACACTCTGCTGTGTGATACAGCAGGGTCTGAGCCTCAGCAAAGATTCGTGTCCAAATTAAACCTGGAATAGACTTTAGTTCTATGTGGGCTGTTTTCTTGGGGCTTTTCCCATGGTAGCAATAACAAAGTTCATATGTGGTTTCCCTTCCTCAGCTGAGTGCCAGTGATTGCTGCTTTGAGCAACGTGAAATAAAACTGGTTCACTTAAATTCCCTCTACTTCAACTAGAGTAGGATATTTTATTCAGCTTTCAGTTGATTGCCTGCATCTTCATGGTTTGGTCCCCATTTAGGTGAAGTTCTGCTTCATTTCCTTAGATTATACCTGCTTCAAAGGAGCTTAAACTTACGTTAGGCCTAAATCAACCATTAGCTAAGTTTTTTAACCTTTCAGCCAGTACAATTGCCTTTTGTCTAAATTGCTCTTTCACTCAAGACCTGACTTTGGGTGCCTGCTCACACTTGGATGAGAGTTAAGCTGTTAGAGCCATTTGGGCAGCTTATGTGTAATATATAAAGTTCAAAATGCACAGTTTCCTTCAGCTGGTGTGTGCTTGCAAGCTCTGGGTGACAGAAATAACAAGGATCTGGTATAAGAATTATAATATAACAAGATTATAATATAATCTGGTATAATACATCATTAAATGGACATTGGGGTTCACCTCCAGCTGTTTGGTGTTGGGCTGAAAGCAGGGAGGTCTGGGTGAAATCCTCTATCCTGAGGTTTGCAGAAATGACAGCTAAAAGAGTGCTGTCTTGAGCTCTAGATATTTACAAAAGGCACCAAAATTTCCTTTTTCTCGGGACCAGTAACGCCCATGACGGTTTGAAGCAATGTGAAGGTTTAAAGTCAAGCCTATTTTTATTTTATTTCTTCTCAATCAACCTGAATTTCATTTTACCGTTTTAGTATTTTCCATTTCTCCTTGCAACTCTGCAGTGCTGCAAGTTTTGAGATACCAGCCCAAGAGAGGAACATTTCATGCCAGATGACTTATTGCTGTTGACCTTTAGTTAGGAGGAGAAAGGAGGAGAAAAAGGATTTTCCACCACATACTTTTTTTTCCTTCTATGTTTTGTAACAAACCTAAACCAGGGGCTAATTCACTTAACGCTGTAATGAAAATGAAGTAATTCGGTTAAAATAAATGTTTAAAAAAAATTTAAATAAATAAAAAATAAATGGCCATGGGAATGCAGCTTGACCCCGTGCCCTTGGATTTGTTGTTGTATACATCTCCTGGCTGCTGTTTGTAGGAGAACGAGGACGACGAGCCGGACGCGCTGGAGGATGAGACGGGCAGCGAGGAGACGAGCTCGGAGCTGCGCGATGACCAGACGGACACGTCCTTGGCCGAGGTGCCCTCCGCCCGGCCCCGGCGAGCGGTCACCCTGCGGAGCAGCGCCGAGCCGGACAGACCTCCTCCCACCGAGAGAGCCCGGCGGAGCCGCAGACCCCAGCCCCACTCCTACAGCGAGGCTGAGAAGGGCACGCAAGCCAAGGAAGTGAGTGTGCCCCATTTCGTAGTAATATCCCTCCTAAATTAACCTTCAGTGCCAAATCTTCCTCACCTGAACCTGCCCTGGTTCTCCACACAAGGTAGTCTGTTTTATGAAAGCTTTTCTTCTTTTATTTTTTTTTTTCTTTGTAGGAAATTAAGCAAGAAGAGGAAGAGAAGCTCGTCCTGGACAGTAACCCACTGGAGTGGACTGTGACTGATGTCGTGAGGTTTATTAAACTCACTGACTGTGCACCCCTTGCCAAAATATTTCAGGAGCAGGTAGGAGTCCTTTTGTCACTTGTTTCTTTGTATCTGCAGTGCCTGTTTGTGTAACAAACAGCACATCCCATATTGATAGCTGGGCTTGGGGCTTTGGTAAAGAGATCATGACCAGAATTTAGATCCTGTCAGCCAAGTTGTAGCACAAATTTTGGCAAGGCATGAAAACCCTTAGAAACTTGAGTCAGAGACTTGCCAGATCCTTGGAGAGACTGTAAACTCCATAGCCTTGTGAAAAACCCTTGTGGAAAGCAGAGGTTTAGTCCTCTCGTGCCAAGGTCCATGGTGCCATACTAATGTCCCATAGGTAGGAACCTCAGTGTGAAAATGCAGAATGGTTACCTGGTACATACCAGGCTTTCTTCTAGCTACATGGCTGCTGTCCTGTTCTAAAATACTGACCTGGGAAGCAGAAAAATGCTGCTTGAAGCCAAAACTGGCTGACTGAATTTTGCTGTTAACACCTAGATGCCTCAAGTGTGTAGACACCTCATTCCTCACTACATTCCTCTGAAGATCTGCCAGTCAGGCCCTTGGGATGACCTAAATTTAGGAGATGCCAATCATCTCCGCTTTAAGCAGACAGGTTTGCAGCAGCCAATGTTCTTCATCTCAAGCCAGTGTGAGCGTGTAAAATTTATATGGAAAGAGCCATTCCTTGGCTAATGAGTAGCAGCCACCGCTGAGGGCAAAGGGCAGCACTGCCGAGCTATCGTTAGGAAGAAGCAAGTGTGGTTAATTAGTCCTTGGTGTGGCCAGCTGCACATTGAGCTGTGATTCTTCACCGTGGATAACTCCAGCTGCTGCCGTGGGGAGGTGGAGGATGAGTCTGGAGCCGGTGGAACCCTCCGGAGCAGGACGCTGCAGTTGCTGTGTCGCAGCGAGCTCCAGCCATTCCTTAACCAGCCTGGAACACTGCCAGGGCTCGGAAACCAGCCCTGTCTCTCCTTTGCCAGAGAGTTTTATAGGGATTTGAATCAAACACAGATGAGTGGAGCTTTTCCTTGTGGCGTTCTGGTGCAATGGGCTGTGCCATCCACCTTCAGGGGAGCCATGAGCAGTCCTGATCAAAGGAGCACTTTGAGTGTCTAAATCCTCCTTGTGTTCAATGCTGCCTAATCAGGGCTGTCCTGGGGAGTTTCTGTTGGCTGTGAGTTGCTGTGCACAGATTCTGATCCTCCCTAAGGGGTAAAAAGCAGTTTTGTAGCCTGATCATCTTCTCAGTCTGTTAAAGAGTAACGAGGGCTTGAGCTCTTTATTAAGAAGAGGATCATAAACCCAACAGAAGGCCCCAATAAAATTGCTCGTCTGGGGTGCTGGTTCATGGAGTTTGGTGCATAGTTATGCCTGAGGGAAAGACATGACCTCCAGAGGTCCTTTCCAGCCTGCACCATTCTGGGACATTAGAGACTGTGAGGGCTCTGGGTGGTCCTGGCCCCTCTGTCTTGGTGATTCAGCAGTGGAACAAGGCAGGTCCTGGGTGGACCTGGGGACAGGAGCAAGGCAGACAAATTTGCTGGGCAAATCGTGGGCCAGAGGAGGTGGGGAAAGGGTTTGGCTTGGCAGTGGGACCAGCATCAGTTTTTCCATTTAGCTCCCTCTGTCTCCTGGCATCTCTCTGGAGCCTTCTCGTTGTTTCAGTTCCTCAGGCATGAAATGGGACTGGTGCGAGCTCTGTGGACTCTGCAGAGTTTCTGTAAGCGATCCCTCGTTTCAGCAGCTGGGAGGTTTTTCCCAAACTGGGGGTTAAGGTGAGAACCTGTCAAGTGACACTAGACAAGTTCTGAAAAAAAGATGTTGTATCTCAGGGAAGGGAGATGGACAGTGTCAAAGTGGGAGAAAAAAGAGGACAAAAGAACTTAATTTTTAGGGCAAACTCCCCTTCTTACTCCTCCAAACTTGCTTATGTGTTCTGCCCTCCACAGTCCACAAACAAATCCATCTTCTTGTGTTTCTTTCCCCAGGACATCGATGGCCAAGCCCTCCTGTTGCTGACACTGCCCACGGTGCAGGAGTGCATGGAGCTGAAGCTGGGTCCAGCCATCAAACTGTGCCACCAGATCGAGCGAGTAAAAGTTGCTTTCTATGCACAATATGCCAACTGACTGCACTTCTCCACGTTCCTTCCTGTCCTCCTCCTTGTTCCCTGCCTTTTTTAACTTTTCAACTTGTTCAAGGGGTTTTCTTTGCTTTTTCTGTTCCGAGAACAAGTGGATTTGGAAGCACTGGGAATTAATCCATAGGGGGGAAGAAAAACGAACGCAAAAGAAAACTAGCAACAAATGGAACTGATTTTTCTGTACTTGTAAAGCACACGGAATGACTGCTGGCATCTCTCCTCGTGAGCCTCTCCACCCCATTGCCCAGTGGTCCAAGGCCTGCACGGTTCAGGTGGTTTGTCACCAAACCAAACCTACCAATGGCAGACACATTCCCAAGGAGAAGGGTCAGACGTTTCCAGATGGTGATGGTTTGTCTAGGACAATTTATGGACATGAACATTTACTTTAGACAACTCTGACACTCTTCTTTCATATTGAAATGTAAGTGCTCATTTGTAACATTACCTAAGTTTACTACAAATTTGATCTTGGTGATCGATGGGCTTTTTTTTTTCTCTCTCTCCCTCCTCTCTGGCTTTACAAAAGGAAAAAGTGTTACACCAGCCATACACTGATTATTCCTGAGTGAATTTTGAAAGGGGACTCAACCCATGGTCTCCATGGTACCAGAAAAGTTGCAGTGAACTGGCAGGGGTGACACAAGGCCTGGAGGGCAGCAGCACATCCTGAGCCACGCTGGCTCTGCACAATAAGCTCAATATCTCTGCGATGGGATCTGTACAATGCTCTGATCTCGTACAGGAATATCAAAGCTTCCATAGTCAAGCCCATCCTCTTAAATCCAAGTCACTTTAAAGAGCTGACTTTGAGCCCATGTGGTGACAGCAGACTGGGATCAGGGAATTCTGCTGACCACTGTGCTCAGGAGAGCCTACTGACCAACACCAGGCTGCAGCCGCTGCACTCTCCTTCAGCAGCTTCCTTCTTAAATTCTTTGGAGAAGAGGGGGAATCTTCAGAAATAAATACTCTGGACTGCATCCAAATCTTGCCCAGAGAGTGTTAGGCAAGAAGCATTGACTCTGCCATGCATCGCTTGGGAATTCCCAGCTTGTCTTTCAGCGAGTTTCCTGATTTGTCACTGGGGAATGGGATGGGTGCAACTGCTGCGGGCTGGGCCAGATCCTGAGACTTCATCAGAAATTTCCGTACATGGGAGATGAGCAGGACTGGATCTGTTCTCAGCTGTTGCTTTGTACCAAAGATCTTGTTCAAGTTTTAATCAGTTCAAGGGAGTTCTGGTTGCCTCTGCCTCAAATGGTGGGGTTTTGTTCTTCAGAAATCCAGGAACAGGGTTCTGTAGTGGGGCAAACATTAAAAAACTGGGTTTTAGGACTGGATTTCCTACCGTCAGTAGCAGTGAAATGTGTCAGTGCAACTGGTTTGATAACTAATTCGGATCCCTCTCAGGGTCCCCTAAAAGTGTCGCTCCTTGTTTCGCCTCTGAAGACAGAAGGATTGCGCCCAGCAAAGTGAGAGCACAGCTGAGAAAATCGGAGGCTGCTTTTCCCAGCTCCTCCTCGCTTCAGCCCAGTGCTGCAGCTGTCAGCAGGAGACAGCTCCTGGGAGGATTCTGTCAGACCTGGTGCATGAGGGCATTCCGAGGAAGGGAAGCAGAAAGGCTCTTTGCTAAACAGTGTCCAGCACCGATCCTTTACCTGCCATATCCAACTTCTTTTGCTGCTCTGATGTTCTTGGAGTTTCTGGCCTCTGGGATTTGTCAGACACATTTAATGCCTTCTCGGCACACTGCGAAAATGTCATTTTTTGTCTCCATCAGCCTTGTGACTGTAGATATTCCTATGGCAGCTAATTCTTCGTGGAGGCACTTAACAGAGAGCAGACACACACAGACTCTGAGAGCAACCAGTTCTGGTGCTGGCCAAGCAGGGAATGGGTGAAGCATTGAGCCAAGAACATGGGAATCTTTACTGATGGTTCAGGGAAGTTAAGTCATATTTAAAACTCAAACTATTAAACAATGAAAGGAAGAGTTTTAATTTTATCTCGCGCTGGCTCTTTAATTTCCACAGGTTTCTCTCTGCTTACCATTTGTCTTTCACTTTATTGTTCTTTAGTGTTGCCTCATTTATCACTCTCTGTCCTCTCAGAGAAGTTGATAACCTGAAATCTTTATGCTGAAATTACTTTGAGTGGTAAATGCTTTACTGTTTCTGTTCAGTCTGCAGGTTGGGAAGAGATACAGCATTGGGGTACTGTTGTCTGTTGCATTGATTGCTTTCCAAAAAAGCTGGAGCTGAACTTCTTGGGCCATTTCTTACACAAGTGGAGAAGGGGTGGTGTGGAGTTTTAACTGGACAGTATGTTCAGATTGAGCAGAGATCAGAAGGAACTAATTACTCTTGCCTGGACTTCATTTCAGTCGTCGAACATCAATAAAGCTTTGGAGTAATGTACTTCAAAGGGGTGGTGGAAATCCAATCTTGCTTGAGTAAAATACCACTTTGCAATGTAGAAGTGTAAACCACTGTAAGTTTGGGGTTTTTTCTTTGATTCTAAGTTAAATTCAGAGCTGTTGCAGCTTCGCAGGTACACTAGTGACAGTGGTGAAGCCACACCTTCTCCCTTTCCTGTTCTGAATTTGGCACTCGGGCCTGAAGTTCGTGTGTTTTCAGCTGCAAAAGGCCACTGCTGTGAAGTGCTGAACTTGTGATTATCTGAGGCCCATTGGGGAGCAGCCCTGCTGTTGTTTTGGGCTCTTGGATGCTGAACTGCAGCACACTGGCACCACTTTGCTCCCACAAGAAGGCTGTGCAGGTGTTATTGGACTTCCTTCAGGCATAGGACCAAAGATGGGCATTTTTGGAACAAAAACAGGGTTGAAGAGCGTGTGGTGCCTGCCCATCTTTGTCTGCACTGGCTGAGTAGAGCCATGGGCAGGTCCGTGCTCCCTTCCCAGCCCTGACCTGGACAGAATCAGCCAATTCCCACTTCCCAAAGCACTCATCTCCGAAATTGGATTCAGTCATTAACTTAGGGATTGTCCATGATTCCCTTGCTGGTTGTTCTGCCTTCCTCCTGCCCTCATGGATGCTCTTCAAGAAAAGTGATCTTTGGTTTCAGGGCTTTTCTTCCTTTTTCAGCTCACAAACACAGTTTCCATCCACACTCCTGATTTTCAACTCAGTGCCAGGATGACCAAGCCCTGGCTTTTCCTACCTCTCAGAGGCACAAAGCCCTCTCAGCTCTGAGAAGGATTTCAGGGTTTCCTGCTCTTTTGTGTTAGCCATATTCCATAACCCTTGATAATTTGGTCATGCAGGGTGCAGAAACCTCCGAAAAATGCTGTGTGCCCTCAGGAAACACCAAAATCCGAGCACACCCTGTCCTTAGGTGCATGTCCTAGCTGAGATGGCCTGACCCACACTGCCAGTGGTATTTGGAGGCCTGCTGGGATGTAAAAATTTCTCAGTGGGACATCTAAACTCCTTTATTTTACTCTGGGCAAAAAGCTAATTTGCGTTAAACTGGAAAGTCACCATTCCTTGGCTTTAACCTTCAGCCTTTTGCAGTCCCCAGCTGTGTGGTGTCCCCATCTCGGCCCTTTGGAGGCAAACCAGGCAATGCTGGGCTGCCATAACCAACGTTTAGTCACCTTAAAGCCTGCCTTGGTCTCTGCAGGGCCCAAAACTGAATTTGGCATAGCTGCTGTGCCATCTCAGTGTTCCAGAAGCTCTGTACAATCAGGGCACTTCAAATACTTTTTGCTTTCCCGGTGCAGTGCATCTGGAAAACGGTGAACTCAGAGCGTTCCTCTTGTTTCCAAATTCAAGTGCCAAAAGAGAAGAACATGCTGCAACTGAGCACCATTAAAACCAGCTTTATTACACGTGGATAAATGCAATCTCAAGGCCTCCATGCTGGTGCTAAGATATGTCACGCTGTATTTTCCATTGCCTGGGATTACAAAACTGATTCCTTACTCCAGGAAATATTTTCTGTAATCTGCAACATCTTGAGCATTAGGATTTGGGTTTTTGCTTGTGACTGTACACTTTTTAACTTGGTTACAGTCAACAAATGCTCCTTCACCCGCAGTCATGTGAGTTTTGGAGATGTTTTATACAGTATATTTATGTAAAAACTCTTCCAAAATGTGGGTGCATGTATATTTTCCCCTCAGTAATATTCTTCGTCACATCAGGTGGCCCAGAACTAAAGGAATCTGTTACTCAGGATTTGATCCAGAAATAGCTGAGGTTAGAGTTAGGGCCCTCACAGATGTGTGGGCTGTGGGACCAAGTCTTCACCAATTTCCTTTACTTAGTAGTCAAAAAGTCTGCATTTAATTAACAGAAAATTTAAAAGCCTCCTTCTCCTAGCAGGCAGAAATTCAGCTGCAATCTGCCAGACTTCACAAGAGAGGGTTTGTGTCCTTAGGTGCTCGTGAGCTCCCAAGAAGGAGCAGAAGTCTCATTTTAATAGTCTCATTTATTCTTTGGTACAATACTCCAGCAAGAAGTGTAAATGGTGTTAATGGCTGCATATAGAATATGAGCCAGTCATCAAAGATTAGGATTTTATAGCCCAGCAGTGCTTTAAATGTCAGCTGTCCTGCAGGAGGAGAGTGGTTTTGCAGGGGTTTGGTGCCATGCGCAGGAATTCTCTCGCAGAAGACACGTGAACTGCACAAACCTGGCTCATAGTTTTGAATACTCGTGGCCTTCCTGTTTTTCAGTCTGTTGTTAATTCTTGTTAATTCTGTTAATTCTTGCAGTGAAAAAGATAAGTCTTGATGACTGCCAAGGATGTGGGAGAGGGGAGAGAGGGCTTCAGGAAGGAGAGGGGCTGCAGTTCTGGGATGGAGGTGTTTTTGTGGAGAGAGATCTCTCACAGCAGAAGCACAGCTGGGGTCTGTGAGCATCATTCCTGAAAGCTTTTCTTTTTCACAGCAAAGATGGTTTGAGTCCCAGCAGGGGCCAGGTGAGAGGAAGGAGAGAAGCTGGCAATAGACTCAGAGCTACAATGCTGAAAGGTTCTAATTTTGTTTCCCAGTGGAGACACAGAAATCTGGCCCAGATGTCTCTAGGCTCCTTGGCTGGATTGTAGGGAAAATCAGTCTTTCTTCCTTGTACCCAACTCCTGTGTCTGTTCTGGGATTTGGGGCTGAAGACTCTTCTCTTGCGCTTTCCAGACCTCCATAGGAAATATTGGGCTAAAACTTGAGCTCTCTCCAACAGGAAAAGGAGACATGGCCCTGAGTTCAGGCTGTGGGTCTACAACATACTCTGCTGTGCTCTGTGTTATGATGTGACAGGATGAAAACTCTCATTCCCAGGGCATCCCATGTGCTCCTTGTCACTCCAGCCTCACTAGAGATCATGGACATACAAATGCCCGTAATTTATACATTGTAAACGTATGCATTCCATTTTCCAATCCCTCTTCTGCCAAACCTGACCAGGACGTGCCAACACATCAGTTACTCCAGCAGCCTTCACCTTCAGGGACCTGCTTGCTGGAAAAAACTCACCTGGGGAATATCATGGCACTGTCACATGCACAGGCTGGGATATTGCATGTGGTCAGAGAGAGGTGAAAGTCCCAAATGCAGCCTTTGAGGGGAGCTGAGTCTTTTCATGTGCCTTGTGTAGGACAAGGCAAGCACTTAACCCCTCCTGTCTCTCGTGGAGCAGCAGAAATTGGCTCCACAACCAACAGTTTTGCTCCATTCGTGGTGGTGCACGTTGGAAACCTTTGAATTGTTTTGCATTCCAGTTTGTACTGAAGGTTTTGACTTAAAATTTGTGTAGATAGTCCCTTTGGTGTGTTGCAGATAGGTACGTGTGTATATATACACGTATATATATGTGTGTGTATATGTATGTGTATATATATATACATATCAATCAATCAATGCTGTTGTTTTTACTTTTTGAAGTTCCCAGGGCGAAGGGCATGTTGTCAGTTTGCTGTAAGATTCTATTCTGTATATATGTTTTCATGTAAATAAGTGAAAATCTATATTCAGAGTTATATTTTAATTTTTATTCAGAACGAAATAAATCCCCTTTTTACTTGAAACAGTTGTAAGCCACGTTGTTAATAAAGTAACAATAAGTCACACCTCTCTCCAGGGTAGTTTTTTTTTTGTTTGACAGGGCTGTATTTTGATGTGTCTGTGTGTCTGAGCTGCCTGGATCAGTTTTGCCTTCATTGAGCCCCAAAATTCCAGAGGTAGAACACAGCCTCCCTGGCTCAGCCAAGTTTATGTGCTTCCAAGGACCTTTTAGGAAAGTGATGGGAGCAGGGTGAAAGACAGGAGTGAAAATAATTCAGTGAGCGACAGGCAAGGGAGGGTGTAGTGGCCGAGGAGCTGATGGTGACGAGAACTACAGCAGGGCCACAGCACATGGAGTAGGGAGACAGGAAATAAAACTTCCCCAGGTGCACAGCAGCCCTAGAAGATGGGGGAAGCCATCCTGCAGTGGGGAAAAAGCTGTTTGTGGGTGCCAGGGGGGCTCCAGACAAAACCTTGTGTGTGTTACGTGTTTCGTGTGATGTTTTCTCTGCAGTTACAGGCTGTGTTGAGCTTACATTCCAGCTTTGCAAGTCCTGCCGCCTTCCAGACTTTTAGATGGCAGCCCGAATCCTGCTGTGAAGGTCTCTGTTTGTTGGGCTAGCTTGGGTGCCAAGCATTGGCCATCTCATCACCCATCCCCTTCGCCACGGTGAGTGGGAGGTGGTGGAGCAGTGCTGCATCCAGTGGGGACAAGTGAGTGCAGAGCCCACAGAATTGGCTAACAAGAGCATGGATCACCCTTGTTTTGTTATGTTTCCGCTCCATCAATCCCATTCAGGCCTCTCTCGTGGATGCAGCAAAAGGGGAGAGACAAAATTTCTCCTTCCACGTTGCACCGTTTCTCTGATTTCATCAAGACTGGCTATTTCCTGTCAGGCAAAATCACAACCGTGGGCAAGCAAGTGGGGATAGGGTGGCTTAAAAAAGGATCAAGCCACTGAAAATACTGTTACTTTACAGTGTCAGCAAAGTCTTGGGATGCTAATCTTTGTTGGCTCTAATTTTCTGATATTCGTGGAGGTTCGCGGAAGCTTGCAGGGAAGTCAGGTAGGCAGCACCCAAGATGGCGATTGAGAGAACTTTATTTACAAAACTTTATATAAGCATTAATAATCTAGCAACTGTTGGTCAGCAGTTTCCCACCCCCTAAGATGACAGGTTACAACCCCACAACATCCAGTACCAAAACACAGAGATTAGAAAAGTACAGAAATGCAACTTATCTCTATTCTCCATGAGAAAGAAGAGAAAGATTTCTAAAACAGTGCAACTACAAATCCTCTGGTTTTACTCATTGTGACGCTGTGCTAAAGCCCAGGCTTTGGGAAGGATGAAAGTGCAGATAGTTAGTGAAGTGACCTGTCCAGAGAGCCTTGAGAATAAATCACCAGACCGGTGCGTAGTGATGAGTGTTGACAAATGACCTGCAGGAGCACAGAAGAGCTCCCTGAAAGGTGAAGTAGAGAATGGGAAGGATTTATCAAGGGAAATAATCCTGAGGTGATCTGATGGCGACATAAAACTAAAAGAGCAAAAGCTTGAATGGTTTATGGTATTCTTCAGAATCCAGAGGTGAGAATAAATCCATGTACCTCCCTGTAGCTCATTATATAGTCATTTAAAAGTAATGCAAAGGTCAGACACTGGTTTTTAAATTTCTGCCCCAGCTCAGGTTAGACATTCTCAGAGCTCTGCAAAGAGCTAACTTTTGGAGAAGGTAATGTGAATGATTTTAGTAAAATGCTGGCAAGGTATTCCAGCTGAGTTCCTTGAAATTAATGACCAGCACATGAAATATGGTTGCCATATATCATTTCCTGAGGGAAAAAATACCTACCAGGCAATCTTGCTTCTGATACCACAGGCCAAGATTTTGAAGACACCTCCATTTTTAGTGTTTTTCATGTGCAATTAATTTCTGAAAGAATTCTAGATCCTTGATTGATTTGTTGACACAATCAAGCACTCGTAAGTGGAAGTCAACACCAACATGTAGTCAAACCTCCCATAAAAAAACACCTACAAAACTAAAGTTAGGTTTTCAGGTCTCTGAGGAAACACCATTTTTCTGCCTACAGAATGAACAAAACAGGCAGGTAGTTATAGTTGACTCCCAAGGTTTCTAGACAGACTTTCAAGGCAAATTATTATTGTTTTTAATAACCATGTTGTTGCTGTTGCTGCTGCTGTTGATAGCGGTTTTATTGCTTTTTTAATTTCAAGATTCATGCCTTTCTGTGAAATTTAATGATTCTCCAAGTCCCTCTACTGCTACAATGTTTACTTAAGACTGATACACCTCTTGCTGTAGTGTCTGTACTCAATTACTGTAAGTTGATTTTATAACTACATCTCAGCTGAAGTTGTAATTATGCTGTCTTCTCTAATAAGTCATAAAATCTTAAAACCAGAGAAAAAATAGTGCTGAAGGACACCTTGAGGTGTCAGGTTGACTGTTTCCCCTCTGCATGGCAGGACCAATTAGACAAATCCTATTCCTATTTGGCATTTGTTTAACCTGACCTTCAGATGGGTGTCAAAATAAGACCTCCAGCAACAAGCCTTTCCCCAGCACTTCCACAGCATGTTTAAAAAAAAAAGAAAAGTGATGGCATTCGGATGATGAAGCGCAATATTCCCAGGCAGAGCCACGGAGCTGATGTTGCTATGGAATGGTCATTTGAATTTTGAAAAGCTCAGACTGACTGCTGATTAATGTAGCAATTAATAAAAGTAAAAGCAGAAAATTCATGGTTAAGATGGATTAGATTTCAAAGAAGCAACTGTGGTTATCATTTCCATCCTGAGGTGGGGAGGCAGAGCTCATGATGGAGCTGACAGCAGAGGAAGAGAACGGAGCTGGGAAGGGTCTGGAGCCCCAGGAGAGTCTGAGGGAGCTGGGGAAGGGCTCAGCCTGGAGCAAAGGGGATCAGGGGCACCTTGTGGCTCTGCACAGCTCCTGCCAGGAGGGGAGAGCCGGGGGGGTCGGGCTGTGCTCGCAGGGAACAGCGACAGGAGGAGAGGGAACGGCCTCAGGCTGGGCTGGGGAGGGGCAGGGAGGGAAGGAAGGAATGGTGTGGAAGGAAGGAAGGAAGGAAGGAAAAGGAAGGAAAGGAAGGAAGGAAGGAAGGAAGGGAGGAAGGAAGGAAGGANGGTGCAGAGGAAGAAAGTTTTATTATCACTTCCGTGGACCTGTCACTGTGCCCTGGGGACCTTGCAGGAATCAGGAGCTGTGTTCCCAACTGGTTCAGGGTGAGATCACACTTGTCTCTGGGGAAGAGTGTGCTGGGGGAGATCCACCACATCAAAATGCAAACATTCCTCTGAAATTCCCTGTTGTTCGTAGCTGGAAGGACCTTGAACATCCCAAATGGGAATCTTCAGCCTTGAGTTTGCACAGGAAAACGACAAGCTCTGCTGAGCTCCTGGATGTATGATTGACCTTAATTGCTTTTTTTTTTTTTTTACCAGTTCAGTTTTCTGCTTCAGAGCCTCCACAGCAGGACCTGCCCTGGCCAAGGAGGGATTGAGCCCAGCAGGTCCCCAGCCACAAGCACTCCGTACCCTGCTCCTGGGAGCCAGGCTTGGACACCTTGTTTTTGTGCTCTGCCATGAAGACAATAGAGAAAAGCACAAAAGGAGAGAAGATCTGGGAATCTGGACACCATCTGAGGATTTCTGTGCCTTCGGAGACCTACATTAACCTGGATTAAAGCCCTGAAGTATCATCTTGTTTAGGAAAAAACATAATTTTGTTCTGTGCTTGTCCAGCATCTCCAACTGCTGCTGCCTTGGAGCTTGACTTCCTTTTTAACTTATTGTTACAAATGATAAATATATTAATGAGAATGTCTTCAACCAAGAACTTGGAATAAATTCATACACCCTTTTTCAATGGGAGAGTCCTGCTGCCCTCTCTTATCACATGAACCACTGAGGCAGACCAGGATGATCCTGCACATGACACAGCGTGGCAGTGAAAAATTGAGAACCTGTTTCTTCGTGCTCCCTGATCCAGAGTGCCTGAGACACTTAAGAAGTCAATATATAAATGTCCCTCTCCTTCAGGTGCTTGAGAACACAGTGTCCCTAAGAGGGTGGTTGGGAGGTACCTCGGTCATAGCATTTCTGAGTGAAATCTGAGTTTTTATAGGAGTATACTCTGTGTGCGTAGGAGGGCAGGGTAGAAATAGTCCAGGCAAGGCCTAAATATTTGTTGAGAATGAGATGGTGGAGGATGAGATTGTGTCCACAGGTCTCAAGGAAGGTTTTCGCTCTTATTTCTCCTCTGGGAATGGAATTGTTATATGAGGTTAATTCTGGGGGCCTTTTTCTTTACTTTTTTTTTTTCTCCCAATTTATACCTTTAATAAGAAGCAGCTTTTCTGTTTCCATTTAAAGTTGTTAAGCTGTGGTATCAGTGTGCATGTGTGTGTGGCTGTGTGCGAGAGTCTCCAGTCCATTGTGAAATACAAACCAGAATATCAAGTCTTCGCGTTGCCTTAGATTGTGTTTTTTTATCTGATATTGAATTAAGTAAAGGGCTTAATGTTCAAAGTGGTGTTTGGGGAGTTACTTGCACAAATTCTGTTATTGCTGTTAATAGGATTTGTGCAGATTGCTTTGAAGATGAGTCCCTTCATGTGGAATAGGAAAAGATGTTCTAAGTTATAACTTGTTTCAGACAAATCTATCTTTAATTTTTACTGATAGAGCATTAGAGACATGAGGCAAAAAAAGCATTTGCTGATTTTTTTATAAGTATTATTGACAGGCATGTGAGGACAGGTTTTGTTCAGACAATTGCATGGATATTTGGGTGATTTTTAGATGTTTAAAGAAAGGGAATTTTGGAATAATGATAAAAATTGGTGATATTTCAGAAACTACAAAGCTGGAAAGAAATGGCCATAAGACATTTCCCAGACACCATCTTACCATGCAAACTAAATACTAATGGAAATCGTAGCTTAGCGAGTGGACATCTCAGCCTGCAGCTCCGTAGTGCCTCTTTTAGATGTTTCACTAAGTGACGACACCTGCGGAAGGGGTTGGAGCCATGGCAGGGCTTGGAACAGGATGATCTTTAAGGTCCCTTCTGTGATTCTGTGATTCTGTGACCGCCCTGGATTCAAGATGTGGCTGGGAGCAGAAAAGAGCAGGCAAGCCTGGCTGATGGAGAAAGGTTTGAGGATCCAGCATTGTGCATTTTCTGGAGAAATCTCATTCCTTCTGACTCCAGAGAGGAGTCAGATCAGGTTTGTCTTACACAGGCTGGGAGCAGGGGAGGCTGGGCTGATCAGGACGCCTGGGGGCTGATGGTGGCAGCCACTAATGCAGAGCAGGACTGCAATAGTACAAGTGTTATTTCATTTTCAGGTGCCTGGGTGGAGAGTTCCTCACCTGACTCCAGCCAAGACTGGAGCTTGTCATCACCCCAGGTCACCCAAGATGTGAATGGGATGGCAAAGCCAAGGAGAAGTCACACCCTCGTGGAGCGCCAGCAGAAGGGCATTTTGGGGTCTCTCAGACAATGGTGAACACCTGTGTTGAGTCGCCTCATTCATGTCCCACCCGGATTTCTGCTTGTGCACCTTCCCCAGCTATGCCAGCTGCAGTCACAGGCATGGAAATGCTTCCAGACGTGGAGACTTCCATTATCCTTTCTGGGAAAACCAAGATCCACACTCCCTTTGTTGTCTCTGTCTCTGGAGGGATCCGTGGGGCAATAACCACCCTGGTCCAGGCAGCTCCCCAAAGATGGATGAGCAGTTTAATGCTGCTTTTCTCACTGCTGAGCTTGCAGTGAAGATTTGTGGGCTGCTTCCTCCTCAGATCCTTGCAACCCCTATCTTTTATCCTCTGATCTGGATAACAAAGCTGACAGAGGTTGTATAAATTACAGTCTTTGGAGTATTAACGGCCTGTTTCTAAATGATTAATTACAGATCAGTATTAGTGAGTCACACAGTATTATTCCGCAGTATCTCTTCCTCAGTCAGCCTGTTCTGCATGGAAACAGGTTGGTACTTTCTGAGCAGGGAGGTGTGAAGAAGTTACAGGAGGAGAAGGAGTTAGGATGGACTTCTGTGCTTTTTCTACATTTCATAACTGCCTAAATATAGGTTTGTGGCCTGAAGTAACTATGGAGGAATTTAATGCACTTAACCCCCAAGCCAAGGTTGCTCTGTGACTTTGTGTGAGCGATTCCTGCTTCACTGAGTGGTCCCATCCCCTCCCTGTGTCCCTCCTCCTTTCTCCCTCACGCTCACATCAATATTTTGGCAGTTGAGAAATTCACCTTGGGAGGGAAAGGAGGAAAGCATCTTCTTTTCCGTTTGCACACAGATTTACACTGGAATCGGGTTCAGGAGTTGCCACAGTCCTAAGGACAAGGGCAGACACTTCTTCACACCACAGGCAGAACAGGAGAATTGTGTCTCACATAGCCCAGTTATCCACACTTTTCAGTTAGATGAAAACTTGGCTCACTATATTTTTGCTCCATTAAAAAATAATCTTTAGGATTTTTAAATGACATTTCCCTTTTTCCCTCCCAAAAACCTGAAAAGGGAGTACTCAGCTGCATCTTCAGGCTCTTCTAGAAACCTGGCCCTGAGGGAGCAACTCTTTACCACAAACCAAAACACGTACTTTACTAAATAAAATGATTCTCTAATAATGCAATTCCCAAGGTAGAGAGGGACAAGAGCAAGGACAGCATAAGAGACGTTAATTGTCTCCCTTTTCCAGCAGGAAACAAGCAGAAGGAATAATTGTTGATCGCTGTTAATTTTTAATTGCTGCCTCCTGCCTCTGCAAAATTTCCATTAGGAACTAATGAAACCTTAAAAGAGCTTGGGTGGGTGTGTTGTTCTCTGGTTCTACAACTTTTTTCCTCTGTAGCTGGCACAGGGTGAGTTTTCCCCTGAGTTTTATTCAGAAGGATGCTCACAGTTTCTGACCCTGCTGTATGTTTTCAGCCATGCCAGAGGGGCGCATCACTGGGAAGAGTTTAATTTCTTCCATAACTATTATTTTCATAGAATCACAGGATGGTTTGGATTGGAAAGGACCTTAAGGATGCCCTTGTTCCACCCCCAGCCATGGACAGGGACACCTTCCACTATCCCAGGCTGCTCCAAGCCCAACTTGGCCTTGAATGCTTCCAGGGATGGGGCAGAACCCACCAAAAGAGGTCTTCAGGACCCTCATTTCTGCAGTTCTGCCTGCCAACAGCAGGTTCTTGTGCAAATAAACTTCAGGGCAATTCATCTGGAACAAGTATTGACACTGAGGCTCAAAAAAGGAACTGAAAAATCCACTTTTAATTCCCACCGTTAATTATCGTGAAAAAGTCTTCCCATGTGTCTCTCTATTGACAAGCTTTGCATCTCATGAAGCCTCATCCAGCCTTGTTATTTCAGTATTATTTTAGTCAAATCTGGAGGCACTGGAATGCTCATGGCATAGGAAGATGGCAAATCAATACCAGGAGCTGCACTTGAGGAGCTGCCTCACCTCCTGCCAGCCACCGCATCCATTTCATGTATTTTTTCCATCTCCTTGTCTGTAAAATGTGCAAAGTGTTGCTTACTGCACTTCAAGAATCTTGTGAGTTCCTTAGCTGTGGATAACTAAATATTATGACATATAAAAGCACAGGGTATAGATATATCGTAGACTTCACACTTGTATTTCACACTCTCTATTAATGTGGCACTCCACAGTGACATGATATTTACCAAAAACTTCCTGGAAGCAGATTCAAAATTTTATTTATTTTTTTTTTCAGGGCTAAAAACTGTTAAGCTCAGTGTTTATCTGCAATGGCAAGGCAAGGTACTCAATGAATGGTAATGAAAAGTTTCTAGTCCTAAAAATAGCCTTTGCTATGCTGAGGAAAGAAAAAGAAAGAAAATACCCTGTGAGATTTTTCTGGCATTAAGGCAGTCAAATTGTCTTTTTAAATAGTGTGAAAATTGACAGATTATAAAAAAATAGAGAGAACAATCACCGGAGAGTGTACGATAATCTGGCAATATGGAAATTACAAATTTTAATATTTCCCCAGAGCCAATGAAATATGCAAAGGAACAACTGCATAATACAGCAGGCTCTGTGTAACCCTGAGGTAGCTTGAGTTAGCAAGATATTCTATCCCCGTTGGTTTTCTCTTGGTTAATAACAAATCCACCAAATTACTTCAACGGTGAAGGATAGAAAAATCCTCTCCGAAGTTCAATTGTTGCACAAAGCTGCTCCATTAAATACCCAGATTTAATGATGCTCTGATAGTTCCTGATCTTGCTGAGTTCTTTACTGCAACACGAGAATTCAGTTGTTCTAAATTGGTGCAGCTGCCATCAGCATTCAGTTGCCGTAAAGGATTTTCTCGGTGATCCATCAAACCCAGATTTTCCTCCGGCAGAAACCAGCAAGCCATCCGGAGCTGTGGGGAGGTCTGTTCCCTGATCCACGCTCTCTAGCTTGTAGCTGGTTTTCCTTTTAAATCACAACATTTTCTTGCAAATTTGGAAGAAATCTGAATGGATGTCACGTGAAGGATTCCTTCTTCTTTGGTAATGAAACTACTGAGTAATTCATTCTTTAAAGGAGATCAATTCCTTCTCTAAAGGGTACAAAATATTTTTAAAAAACATCAGTCACCAAATGACAAAGGCGGCACATTCCTGCAGACAAACAGCAGCATCAAACTCACCAAGCAGAGTCTGCAGAATGTGAGTTTTGCTTTAGAGTTTCTTTTTCCAAGAGCTTTTGTTCAGTTTCAGTGCCCGAGCTGCATTTGGAATAAATGGATTGCAGCAATTTCAACATACAGGAGAAAATCCAGGCCGAGCTTGCTCAGGCTCCTGATTCAGAAGAGCACTTCAACATGTGCTTAATTTAAGCATATGTACTTGAGGGTCTGAAGGGCTGAACGACACACTTGTGCCCCTCTAATTCGAGATTTCTCAAATCGTGCTGCAGTAGAGACCAGAAACAAAAGATGACTCAAGCCATCTTCCCCTAAAGCAGAGCCAGGAGAACTCCAGTGGGTGAAAATTCTTCTTCTAACAAAAATACAAGGGATTTGCCTTTATTTGAGTTACACAGGCATGTTCTGGGCTAAGCTAAACGGGGAGGTACTGGCAGGACTGTCCAGAGGGTCCTGAATGTACAAATTGGATAAAATATTGAAACCAGACAGTTTTATTCAATCCCTCTTTGGTTTTCATGGAAGGCATTGCTCTGGGAAGTGATGCTTGCTTTGCCTGGAGAAATGATGTTGACAGTCCGTGGTTGACCCACCTTAGGTCCAGACTTACTAAACTCAAGGGACCATACAATAAACTTTGCATTCTCCTAGACCTGGACAGGTAGTTTTCTTTGAAAGAAGGGCTCTGCACCAGTCAGATTTTGTCATTCAAAGTTTCCACTGAAAAACTTTTGTTTCCAGTAGTTCTGGCTGTAATTCTCCCAAATTCAGGTGCTTCAGACAGGAAATCCTCCTCACACGTCATCCCTTTTAACAACTAAACCAACCTGTCTTGCACTGCTTGGGCTTAGAAGATTTCAATAATGTTTTTGATGCAAGTTTATCATGTCCCTTCTCCTTTACAAACCACAGGGTTTTTTGTTAAATGTGATGGTTGCCCCTGGATCAACAAGCCAGAACAAATATAATCCTCCAGTAGCAAGAGGAGCAGCCCTTTTTCAGGGGGAGCAATCAATCCCCTCCAGCGACACGTGCCTAATGGATGTCTCTTCCATTAGCTCTGGGCTCCTAATAACCACTGTCTTCGCCAAATGAGGGATGTGTTATGTCGGCCTCCTCTGCTGTCTTCTCCTCCCTCCCCTGCCTTGTCAGCAGCATGCTAATTTATGTAATCAATTCATAGTACTGCCTAATGAATAGCTTTGAAGTCGTTAGATTCATCTGCTGGTAACGGGGCTGATTGGTCAGCCTCTGAATCGTTTCCATTTTCTGAGGCTCCGAAGTGTCAGCCAACGTAATTGCTTTAGAAACACCCTTGGGAGACACTTGGGAAGTAGCTGTACAATCCCTCTTTATATTTAAGTGGAAGACAAAGTGGAACAATAATAACACTTAGCATTTTTACCACACTTCATATCATTAAAACCCTTCCCCAAACATTAACTAATTCTTGCAGTATGCCCAAAAGGTGAATCATTGCTTCACTTAGGCAGCAGAGAGTCAGCAGTAAAGGCAGTAGATCTCAAGCCTCTTGGATGCTGCAGCTGATGGGTATTTTTGTGCTCAGGGAAGTGGTAAACCCAGATTCACATTGTCCCTATGGAAATCCCTGGGGAATGTGAGCTCTAGGATTTTAAACGATACAAAAGGCAAAAAAAGGCACATGGTGGGATTCTTGGGGTGGTCCTGTGCAGGGCCAGGAGTTGCACCTGATGATCCTTGTGGGTCCCTTCCAATTCAGGATATTCTGTGATTTGTCTGAAATGCTGGGAGCACTTCCTAAGATGTTCTCCTGCTCCTCTCAGGAACATGGTCCTGATGGAGGCACACAGACAGCCACTCACGATTTAAATTACTGCGCTTTGGGGTAGTAAGATTTTTGATCTGGATTGACAGCTCTGTGGGTGCCAGCCAAGCACTCTTCCATCTTCACATCTGAGTCCTGACTCGATGGAAAAAGTCTGTGGAATTCCCACCCCAGTGCAAAGTACAGATGACGGCAATGTGCTCTGAGGGGACCCTGTGTGGATGGAATTTGCTGCCTGGGTCAGCCCCTCAGGTGTGTGCACAGATGCAGGCTGGGACAACAACAAAAACAAGCTCAGAAATGGAAAGCAGAAGGTGAGATTTCCTCTCAGCTCTACTGTCTGCTACCAACAGAGCTGAGTACTTCTCTAATGACTTGAAAACTTTCAGGCACAGACAGTTTTTCAGTGCTTTGTAATGTTTATTCAGACTCCACAGCGAGCTGTGATGCAGGGTGCCCTCTGGCCACAGCAGCTCAGTAATGACTCCGGCATTTCTGACAGAGACTAATAGCAGAAATTGTTATCAACGTTTTTAGCAAAATACTGCAAGCTAGAAATTGGATTTCCCCACTTTCTGCATCCTCCTTCACTCGTTAATGAGCTACTTCTTCAAGGTGCCAATGGTAAAGCCATAAAGTGAGATGGGCAATTTATTTCCTGGGCTTGAGACCCTTAGACACAGAAACACACAGTTATTTATTTTAATGCATCATTCACATAAAATTACATCATGCTTTACAGGTGTAGCAGGAAGACAAGTTTCCTTATCCTAAGGACTTAAAGGAGATATTGATGGGATGCCAGAGCGAAATAAATATGAGATGAAGAAATCTCTCACTCCAGGTGGAGGTGAAGGTGCTGAGAACAGTTTTTGCTATGCGTTACCACTGAGACTTTGGGAATTTGGGAGTGGACAGAACATTTCTTTCTTGATAGGGATGTTTGGACTTTTTTTACATCACTGGAGAGGTGCAGCATTTCCAACAGAGTGATTTCTCCTGCACTAGTTCAGATGTTTCAAATCAGTGAGATCAATAATGCTCTATTTCCAATTCCCTATCTCCCATGAAATATCTGTAACTATTTCCAGTGTAGGTGTTTCCACCTACAGTCACAGACATTTCTGGACTGAAATTACCTGTGTAGTAAAATTCCTTTCCTCCAAACATTCCTCCACATTCTCCTCCCTTTCCAGGGCACCCTAATTTTTTGAGGTTGTTTTTCAGGCTGTAGAGATATATAAGTTATCTCCTGTTGGATGGATGAGATTTGCTCTTTGTCTGTGGAAACTCAGGCATGTATCATCTGCAAGAAGATATTTTATAAGCATATTAATATTTTTATTATGGTAGGAATATATTAATATTTATGGCTATATGAACATCTTTATTAATATTTTAAGGAAAATACAGAAAACAGAATATTCAAGTGTGCGAGCATGTGCCAATCACTCTCAGTGCTGCCCCAAAAAAGAGCCTCTCCTGTCTATCCTGTGCCACATCAGAACCACGAGGGTCATCTCAGGCATCCCAGGAGGGCACATCCAGTCCTAGAGGTCTCTGTGTGGACAACAACCTCGTGGCTGCACTGAGTTGTGGAGCACAGCAAAAACAAACAGGCACTGAAGGGGTTGGGAGAGCTTATCCAAGAGGTCTGATGGAGGATGAGAGGTGATGAAGAATCTGGGAGGGTAGATATTGCTGTTTAAAGGGAAATTCTCTCTAAGTCTTTAGGAAATGGTCACTCTAATTTTCTGTCACACTGACAGGTGACATCAGGGAAGGACCATGACAAGGTCTTGATTCTTTACTCCAGGTAGTCAGGGTTGGAGGTAAATATGTTTCAAACTGGAGATAATTCAGACACGCCTGCTTTCTGCAGGCAGGAACGGTGATCCTTGGTGGCTTTTCCCCCCCTCTACTTTTTCCTTTTTTTCTGTTAGTGTTTTCCTTCCATTTTCTGCAAAGACACTGTGCTGCTCTCCCCATTTTTGCTTCCAGAGGAATGATGACAAAAAAAGGGTATTGTCCTCCCCTGTGACCACACAGGAGCAACATCTGGTTCTCCAGGGCAAGGCTGCAATGCCAGCCCATCCCAGGGGAGGGATGCACCTGCTGACAGGGACCCTGGGATGTGTATGTCCCTGCAGAGGCACTTGTGCCACAAAGTCACCACGGGAGGTGGTGCAGGGAACAGGCAATGACACAGTGGGAAATCTGTCCCTGACAGGGGGCACGAGGCGAAGCCAGGATGGACAGGGACACACGGGACAGCTGGGACAGGCTGTGTGGGTCCTGGCCATCACTTTATTGCTTCTACTTCCAGGGGAGTCAAACATTGCTCATCCTGTCATGGTCTGCACCCCACCACAGGTATCCAACATGTCAGCACCTTGCCATCCCCTCTGCATTGTTCATCCAGCCTCAGTTTTCATCTTCAGGGAAGTTTAAACAAGAAAACCACCATGAGCAACTAAAAGGCTTTGCCTTCACCATGGAAGCTTTTTAATTTCGTGACGGAATACCAAAGCAATCCCTTCACCTGCGATACCTCATGTAATTACTGACAGCAATGAGAGCAAAAACCTTGTCCTTGCTGCTCAAACATGTCTAAGGGGCCCTAATGCGAAGTTATTATTTTGCAAGAGCTCCTTTCATTCATGATTTATTTGATTTAATTTGTTTTATAAAGGGAGACAGCAAAGCAGTCGTCGCCTCTTCTTCCCATGCCGGTGTCAGGTCTGAGCAGAGGCAAGAGGTGAGTGGTGCTTGGTGACAGGTTATTGCCAAGATTGAGATATAGGGCCTTTTTTGTTTTATTCTCCATCTAAATTAGTTACTGCAAAGAGATTTCCCTGGTGGGAAATGCGTTTCAATATTTATTTCCTACCTGACACTGTATTACTCTTTCATTGAGTGGAATGTGCTCTTGCTCTCTCAGAGTAGGTTTTCATGCAGAACTCGCTATAACGCTGCTTTGGTTTATAAACTCACATCAGGTGCCTGATCCTGTTGGCTGTGCAAAATGAAGAACTGTCTGGGGGCTGACCCCTTGCCCACCATCTAAATTAAGGATAATGAAACGTCCAGTTCAACTTGACTCAAGATGGAAATAAAATTTTTTTCATAGTAATGAAAAAAAAAAAAAAAAGAGAGTTGGGGGGCACCTAACACAACATTCCTATGAATTAGCAGAAATGCTTCATTCAAAGTGTATTTCTATACCAAATTATTTATAATTTGGTAATCTGTTACAGTAGGAAAGTAGACTGAGGTGTTCTTTTTCTACTGAGGAAGGGAGAAGCTCTGTGTAAATATGCCCAGGTTTTGGAGACTCCAAAGTCTCAGGGGTTGCCCACCACCTCTCTCTGTGCCTGGGAAGATGTAAATCATAGAATCATTAAGTTTGGAAAAGACTTCTGAGGTCATTGAGTCCAGCCATTAATCCAGCGCCATAAATGACTGGCGATGTTCTGCTTCTGCATCGTGGGGTTGGACAAGCTGACCTTCAAAGGTCCTTTCCAACCCAAACAATTCTGTAATTCTATCATCTGATTCTCTCTGCTCTGTACAATATGTTCAAACCTGAGCTGCAGACGGGCTGGGGCCATGGCCTGGAGGGCAGGGGCTCCTGAGCACAAGGGACATTCCCTTCTCCAGTAGTTCCCTCTCACAGGTTTTTTTGCTATCAGAGACGGGTGTATAAATATTGCACAAGAAGCACAAGACCCAGAAAAAAAAAAAACAACTTAGCAACATATGTGATTTTTATGTTTGCTTCCCTTGAACAAATTTCAGGATGCACTGTATGGCTCCAAGAAGAGAGAGCAACACTCCTCCCTGTGCTACACCTCAGACTTTCCAATAAAAAGGATGAATGTGATTGAAAATTGCTGCAGGTCAATGAAATTGAATCCTGGTCTTCCACCTTACAGCTGGATTACAAAAAAAACCCCCACCTTAAATGATTTAAATATCAAATGATAAGCCAAAACCACTGCACCTTCTTAATGCTGTGGCTTCAGCAGAATTTCAGTAATTCAGCTGCCTCTGGGGTCCCCTTTTTCAAAATATGTGGTGAACACATTGAAGTCACCCCTGAAATGTGATGGAGAATGAGCAACTCTTATTGTGCTTTTACCCAAAATACATCAAAGTGGTAACCAAAACTGAGTTACAAATAGATTTTATGTATTTATAAGGTACAGTGGAAAAGATTTAGCAAGAGAATATTTATAATAGAGCTTTTTCACAAAATAACTCTATGCAGGACAATATAATACTACAGAGCATATCAGACCTTTACATTAAGAATGTAATCTATTTTTATAATGGAACTATAAGAGTTTCTGCTGATGTTTTGAAGACTGAAATGTGTTTTCTTCCTCCCCGAGCTGATTATTTTTTCTCAATTTGGCATCTTATTTGTATCGTTCCTTCTTATACAATTTTGTTGTGACATCTGGCTGTAAAATAAAAAAGGTAGCCTACAGGAAAGCTTAAAATTGTGCTCCCTACAGTGCATCAGTCAGACAATAAAATAGCCATCACCAGAAAAGTGTGTTTACAAAAGCTACTCTTTTGCAAATAGAAAGGTTTTTTTCTAGGATTACATCCGAAAGAATGCACAGGGACAGCATTTCACGTGGGGTAAGCTGTGTTCAGGATGGCTCTACCAATTTTTCCTTTCTACCACACCTGAGATCATTTAAAAATGGACCTCTGTTGGGTGAGTTTGGGGCTGGGTTTGTCTGGTTGGTTGGGTTTTGTGCATGTGTATGTGAGGTTGGCTTCCATTGTGTTCCTCCCACTGTTCGTTCTCATCCTGTGACCAACTCCCCTGACCCATCTCACGGTTTTCTCTGTGATGTGCGGCCAGATTTAAGCAACCATTTCTAAAAGTAATGATAATTGGGGCTTCAAAATCCTCCTTTGAAAACGATGAATATACAGCTACCAGGTCAGTGGGAGAGTTAATACTGGATTAGAAGCAGCTCCAAGATTGTTATCGCGGTGTTAATACATTTATCTACTGCAGGCTTAGGGAGAGAAGCAAAGCAGCATGATTACCTTCTTACAAATTGATGACACCCATGCAAACACTGCGGAGGAAAACGCAGGCAGATCAAAGCACGATTTTGACAGCAGACTTGCTAAACAAGTTATTTTAGCAACTCCTTAGGAGGCAGAAGAAGGAAAGTCTTGGCTGGGGGCCCCATTGCATGAAGAAGGCCTTGCAGAAGGGAGGGATTGGTTTGAAAAAAGGTTGTTTGGAGCTGGTGACTCTGCTCTGTTCACCTGATTGTGCTGGAAAAGGACTGTACTGAAAGGATTTTCCTGAAAAGTTTGTACTCTAGTACTGCCATGCACTGAAATAGAACACGAATGTACAGATGAAATGACACCTCCTCTTACAGGGCATGGAAGGAATCAAATACTCCTCGGGTATGAACTGTTTTGGATGGTCAGTTTAGGATTAAATGAGATGTGCACAAAATCTCTTTGCCTTCACTTGGAAAAGAGAATAGGTGACCAGTCCAGACGAAAAACCTCCATTATTATTCTCTCAGCGGAAAAGAATCCAGACAGGATTTCAGGAATGGCTGGCACTGGCCATTTTCGAGGAGCAATGACAAGACAAATACCTAAATCTGTGGTTTAACTCCCATGCTCTGCTGGTAAAAGTAGAATCATAGAATCACAGGATGGCTTGGGTTGGAAGAGACCTTAGAGATCACCTAGGGTAGGATGTAGACAAATACAGCATAACCCAACATTGCCATGGTACTCAAAGATGTTCCCTTGCTTACCAAAAAACTTCATGTGCTCATGACATTTAGAGTGACTTCGAGGGCTCCACAGTAAAGCCACAAGTGACATCCAGGAAGACCATCATTCCAACCTGTTTTATCTGTAGGTATCTGTAACCCATCTCAACTCATCAATTTATTTTTTTTCTCTAGATCTTAACACATAGTAATGTTCATTATGACCACAGTTCAAAGAAACCCATGTAATTAAATCTTTTACCAGTAATTATCTGCACATCTGACAGTGATTGTGCAGATCAGGGTAATTGCACTAATGTTATCCAAGTTACACAAGCCTAATCAGAGTGTATTTTGATCTAAAATAACCCACAGAACATTTATTTCTTGACCACTCTTACTCACTTCACCCTTACACAAACGGAGGTGATAGATCAGTGCTATGGGGTGGAATGCAAGCAAACTGATCTAAAAGGTCCTTTCCCACCTACCTCGTGATCTTGTTGAAGATTTTAGTCAGGGACGATTTACATCTTCAGAAGGAATCACCACAGCAGGACCTGAGCAAAACAGTGTCAAGGGGGAAGAGTTGAGGATAGCAGAAGCAATGAGAATAAATTATTCTGGATGCTCAGATTCCTCAGCTTTTCTGAGTTGCACTTTAAAAGGCTTTGGTGATTCTGTCAGAAGAGGTGCAGGAATCAGTTGCATTAGGGCCAGAGTGCACAAAAGGGACAATCACTAAGATAACTCACAGCTTTCTTCTGTTACTTTTCTTCTTCCACACCTAAACCTCCAAGGCCACAACCTGTGGTTGCATCAGCAGATGGTGACTTGTTTGTCTGTGAAGAGATCATTGTTTTTCAGTGGCTGCAGATGGCATAGGTTTGAATTTAGCCGATCATATATGCAACCCATGTGTGTTAGATTAATTCCACCTACACAAGGTGCAGCATTGCGTTTGAGCTGTTAGCTCCCAGTAGGGCCAACAGAGAAAAGTATCCGTTCTTAGAATTCATGTGACTGATTTTAGACAATTATTTTACAATCAGATTAATGATTTTCCCAAAAGCGTAGAAAAGTGCTCCACTGAAAATAAAAGTAGCTGAGACAAGTAGTTTGGTTGTAGATATTGGAAGCATCTTGGTCAAGACAGGTGTGGCTATTCCAGGCTGATTTCATATTCAACCTAAACTACAATCCTTTACAGATCAATAAACAGGCATTTAATTAATTTTTAAAATGCTACACAGGTGTGAATAAGTACTACAGTATTTACAAATATGGAGCTTTGAGAGTATCCAGCAAATACTTGATTTTTTTCACTTTGATAAGGTGATTAAACTAATGTTGACAGTATTTCAACATCCAGAACTGGTGTCTTTCCGCAAGACGAGATGTAGTTTAGTACAGCTTGTTGATCTGGAACAGTGAAAACTGTAAAAATTATGTGTACCTGAAATAAAATATCTGTTTATCTATCTATCTATCTATCTATCCATCTATCTATCTATCTATCTATCTATATTTATAAATTGTGTAATCTTACCTTTTCTGTGGTACAGTTACAGCATTTAACTCAGATATTAGTGCCAAAGGAAAATCTTTTCCCCGTGAGTTAAACTAACACTGTGTAATTTAATTAACCAGTTGATATAAATATAGAGCAGTGTAGTCTCGGACTGTAACATTTTTGATGGTAGCAGAAATACACTGTGGATTTTTCAGTGTCATATTTGCTGACATTTTTCTTAATAAGCTTAGTGAGTGAAGTTCATTGAAGCACACCATCTCCAGAGACCTTCCCGTTTAGTTTTACTGTGGATTTGGATTTTTCCATTTGAGGCCATTTGAAATCCCAAATGGTCTCCTTCAAAGCAACTTTCACTTAAAAGTAAGTTGCTGCAGCTTCCTGAGCTCCCTTAGAAATCAACTTATCCAAATCATGGCATTAAGTGGGGCAACAGTATTTAATTTCAAACAGTCGGGAAATTGACTGTTACACAGCTCTGGTGGTACAAAGATGGCTGGTAATTTCTAATTTTAAAGGTCTTTTGGAGGATTCATAAAGCCCTTGAGAATACTGCAGGAGCACAACACTGTTTTCTGTTGCTAACACAATAAAAGTATCTGAGACATTAAGCAGAGGGAAATCTTGCGTTAGAATAGGTTGAGAAGACAGATGAAACATTAAGAATTCATCCAGCTCATCAACTAAGATCTGACTAGATCTCAAACAGCAGAAATCTCTGTGCAAACCTCACTTGGATGCCTCTAAATCTCAATCTGACACACCAATATAATACTCTTTTTCCCAACAAAGTGGTGTAACGGCTTCATTGGGCAGAAGAATTGAGAAATTGTATTGCCAAGAAGCACATATTTAGATGTTAAGATGCAAAATTATACTCCAGTGTCAAGTCCTCCAAGACCCTCTTTGTCCAGGAATACAGCTAAGGTTTGGTCTCATGGAATCATAAAGGTCTGAAAACTCCTCCAAGATCAAGTCCAACTTTTGGCAGATTTCCACCATGCCCCCCTAAACCATACCACAAAGTGACACATCCACGTGTTTTTTGAGCACTTCCAAGGATGATTATTCCACCACTTCCCTGCAGAGCCTGTTCTAATGCTTAACCACTCTCCCAGAGAAGAAATTTTGCCTAATATCCAACCTGAACCTCCTCTGGCACAACCTGAGGCTGTTTCTCCTTCTTCCATTTCTGGCTGCCTGTGAGAAGAGGCCAACCCCCATCTTGTGACATTCCTTTGTGAAGAGTCTTGGGACACGGCCACTGGTAAAAAACACCATAAAATCAGTGCAAGTTGAATGCTGAGGTCAAGAAAACCAACGAAAGGGTGCAGTAAAACGTGATTACAAGAGCTGTTCACTCAGCTGATCCCACCCCGCTGCTCACCAATCTCAGTCAAACCCAGAAAACACTTCTTCAGCTGCTCCTACAGCCCAGGCAGTTCTGTTGACAGGAAAAGAGGTTTTCTAACTTTATGGGAAAGAAGAAATCAGAAGCTGAGTGTCATACTCGGCCATCCTCCCACCTGCCTGCTTCAGTCATACAGGGGAGACTAAGGGATGATAAATCCACCTCCTCACTCCTCACAGGAGCAGCAAATTGGAGAAGTCATTCCAGGTCTGAAAAAGGAGCTACAACTAAATGATATCACTATATCTATGCCCTTGTCTGCTCTCTCTGCCAGCATTTTCCTCCCTACAACTGCAAATACCGCCCATCCTAGGAAAAGGAATGACAAATTCTCACGGACCAGGAAGGTGAATTCATCCCTGGAGCTGACTAACCACACTGTAGATCACACGAGCTGAAGGTTTCCTGTCTCATTGTCACCAAAACTGTGGGAGAAACAAAAACCCTCCAACAACATTTTTAATGTTAGAGGGTCAAGGCATTACTTTGTTATCAGGCCAGAATGTTTTTCTGGCTAGGGTGTGCCACAGAAATCATCTCATCCACACATTCTCCGGGTGTGCAGAGAGAATCATTCCATGATGCACACATTTTACAGGATTTTCCCCCAAATTTTATACAGTCAAACCCATAGAGATGCATTGTTTCGAAGTTCTTTGGTCCAGAGCTTAGCAACTCTCAGTGTTCAGTTTCCCGTTGGATCCCAATCCTCTCACCTCTGATGTAAATTAGATTTTTGTTGTTCAGTTTTCTTATCAGTCCTTTCCAGGAAAGATGTCTCCAGCTGTGCCAGAGGTGCTCTGGGGTGGATGTTTGGAGATGGCCACCGATGTTCCCTTGGTGTTCCGGGGATGGCCTTGATCTCTCTGGGGATCTTTGGGCTGCTCCACTCTGTTGTGTGTTGAGTTCATCAGACCTCACCTGGCACAACAATGTCCTGGAAAGAAACTTAAAATTCCTTTTCCCAGGGTACAGACAAACAAATCCTTTGACTAAAGTTATACAAAATTTTTTAACTGGTATATTTTCCAACATCGTGATGATTACACAGCCCATGGCTCAGGACCAGGAGGCTGCAGGACAAGTGTGCTGCGAGATCCACCCCTCCTTCACACGGGACCGGCACACAGCAGCACTCGAGGCACATTTGTCCAGCTGATGGCTTGGCTTCATCTGAAATGTTTCCCCGGGTCGCTGACCTGTTAATTGTAGGCAGAGCGCGGGAGATAATGAATAGTGGATGCACTCCTGAGTCAGATCCTTTCCTCACAGTTACCAGGCAACCTCCTCCAGCTCTCCACAGCTCTGATCATACTTTTCATCCCTTCCTACTGCAAACTTAGGGATGGAGAGAGTGTGCTCATCGGAGGGGAAGAGGCAAGGCAGGGCATATTTAAGTTGGATGGCTTTTTACAAGCATTGAGCAATGCACTCCTGTAATAAACAACTACGGCAGAGCTAATACTCAATAAACAGTGTGCTTTATAAGCAATTAGGGACTCACATTGTGGAACAGCCATTTCAGGGGAAGATACACTACCCCAGCAATGCTTAGCAAGATAAGTGGCTTGTTAAAAGCATCATAATTCTCCTTTAAAAATCAATTAACAGTTTGGTGCATTTTTTTAGTGTAAGGACTGCTGGGTGTCTTATTCAAATGACAATGAATCCAGGGAACTGCTTTTCACATTCTATTCATTGGCTGGTGCTTAACTCCAAAAAGTGCAACTGGAAGCAAACGTATAAAATAAAGAAATAAAATTATTTAACTGTAGGCAAGTTCAGTTGTCAAGAGGCTGCTGAAGATGCTGAGATGAGTCAGATAAACACATTTTCTCTGGGCGAAGGAGAAATCAGAGCACATTATAAACCCATTTCCTTTGTGTTTCTTATTTGGTGTTGGGGTATTTTTAAATTAAATTCATTAATAATCTCTCCCCCAAATCACAATGGATTAAGCAGAAGGAGTTTAGTTCAGAGATATTTGATTGTGATTTCCACACTAAAAGGCAGTGCATAGTCCTTTCCCTGAAGTTACAGAATGTCTTCCTTGTCTTCTAAAGACCCCTGGCAAAGAAAAGGCTTTCAAAGTACCAAGCACAGAAAAGAGGGAAAGAAAATCCTGGGAGAGGATCAGCCTTGCCATGCCTCCCTCTGTGACCAGCAGGGCACTGGAGAGCCAAATGTCTTCCTCTTTTCACCTCAAAGCCAGAGGTGTTTCCAGCCACCCCTGCTTGCAAAGGTGAAAAGACAAAGCCCTTTCATAAGTGAGATTGAATATTTCCAGCCCCTCTAAATATTCACAGGAATATTTTTCCCCATCCAGTCTGATGCTCTCCTTATTTCTGAGCAGCAATGTGCTCTCCCTGCCATTGATTTTCCATCACCCCTTTACAAATGCCTTCAGTCTTCCCTCTCTGATTAATTATTAAACTATTAAATCAATTGCTGCTGCATCCAAGAGTTTGCAAATCAAAACACAACCTCCACCTGCCTCTCCTCAAATGTGAGTAGTTCCAAAAAGGTTTGGACAGACTTTATAATCCTGCTGGACTGTGCTGATCTCGTGGCTGAATGTACCCTTACACTGCAGAGCCTTGGAGGTGACACAAAAGCAAATTGTGCTGTTGTTGATGGGACACAAAAATGGAAACAAAGGATATCAGAATCAACCTTCAGTGGGAATCGTGGTGTGCCATGAGCTGTTCAGAGAAGTTTCCAGGTGTCATGCTGGGATTAAACTAGCCAGAAAAGTGCTTTTCTCTCATCTACCATGGAAAGCTTTGTGCTTCTGGGAAATAGACGGGAAAAAATTAATACTTTGGCTGTCTAAAAGTCAAACAGTTTAATTCCCCCCACTCCGCAGAGTCAGTTTTCCCTTCTTTCCATCCCCCAGTCTGCCCAGAGGAAGAGCAGTGGAATGGGTTGCAGTGGTTTTGCTTTACAGAGCTACTTCTCCCAAACTCCTCTTTTAATCTCTACACTATAAAATCCAAGAGCAATTGAACAGACTGAAAACTGGGAGGTGGTGCCATCCAAAGAGGCTGCCACAGCTGCTCCAGCGAGAGATGTGTGTTTCTCAAAAGTAAGGGTGCATGTCAAAATATTTACTTTTGCAGTCCAGAAAATTTCTCATGTCCACCTAAATAATTTTTTCGTCTTGACAAAGAGCATCTTCCACTAAAAAGCAGAACAGATGGCACCGCTGAAGATAAACCTGTTCTTACACACCCAAGCTGATACATAAATATCAACGCAATAACCAGGATAAAAGTCAACAGAGAATTCTGAATCTTACTCCAAAGTTTATATAACTACAAAAAGCTTGCAGAAATAACCTGAAAAATAAACCCAAATTACTCTCTCTATTGCCTCATGGCTTTTTTTTCTCCTTTGAGTTTTTAAAAATTCTTTTTTATTTAAATCACTTCAGAATGGGATCATTGACAGGTCAGAGGGGAGTTAATAGCATTTCTTAGGTGAAGTTTCATGATCCCTGAGCTTTTATTTCAAGCAGGTCAGACCCTCTTCAAGAGGAAATGGAAGGCTGGTTGTGACCTTTTGAGTGAAAAGTAAGATTTTCAGTAACTTCAGAGAACTTTGGAGCACTCATCCACCTTTTTGCTGAGCTAGTAAAACCAGAATAAGGCCTGTTAGCCTCTGTGAGCATATTTATACTGATTGCCTATAAAAATTTACATTTAAGTAACAAAAGCAGAAGGTTTTTAAAATTTTGCTGGATTTCTAGCTATGGCAAGAATTAAGCCGTCAGGTGTCACAACTTCTTTTCTTACCAGGTCCTACTATTTTTTAACCTTGGTTTATAAAAAGAAAAAAGCACATGACTGAAATACTGGGGTGTTTTCCCCTCCAGAAACCTGCTGTATTTAGAGGACATAAATTCACCAAGCACTGAGGGTAGAAGTGCTGTCCCTGGCATCTGGACCATTGTTGCTTCTCTTCTCTTCTCTTCTCTTCTCTTCTCTTCTCTTCTCTTCTCTTCTCTTCTCTTCTCTTCTCTTCTCTTCTCTTCTCTTCTCTTCTCTTCTCTTCTCTTCTCTTCTCAAAGCCCTGCTGTTTTATTTCCCCAGGCACAACTAGAAAAAGTGTTTTTTTCCCAATTTTAGCTATAATCTGGCCTATTTCACCCAAACCGAAGCAATTCTTCTGCCCTCATGCACCCTCATTTTGTCTTCTAGATGACTTCCAAGACAGCTGCTGCTGATGGACCTCTCCTCTCACCATTTGCACATGAGCATCCCTTTGTCATAACTCGTCTACGCCTCCCAGTCAATGTCAAAATCATCTTAAATATTCACAATCCAGCCTGGAAACATCTCCTTGGCTCCAGGCTTCCTGGCTCCATAGAATCTGGAAAGAAGCATTGTGACTGAAGGGCATCCAAAAATGTGTAAATTTTGCCATATAAGGCTTCCCTGGGAAGTTGTCAGAGTGAGCATCGTTTTGGGAGCAATCAGCTCGGGATTCATCCCAGAAAACCCTGGAGCAATGAACAGAGGCACAACTAATTTTCCTGGGCACCCTCTCTAGAAGGAGCTGGTCACCTCTAAGCCTTTCCAATGAACCCAAATAGATAACCAAGGAAAGGCAGCTTGCAGTCAATAAATGGCAATTTGCTCCTCAGGGTCTTTATCTCCCACGTAAAATATCTACAAAGTCTGACACTCCAAGAAGGGCTCAAAACCCCTACTCTGAAAGGACCAGAGACAAATATGATCCCTTGGGCTTGATTTGGATTTCAGGGAATTACGCTGTGCTCCTCAGAGGGTCCTCTGTCCTCTGGTGACTCTGTGAATTGCCCCAATAATCCAACTTGCATGTGTCTGGGTCCTCACAAAGGGTCAGCTCACTTTTTAAATCAATATTTGCCAGGGAGGATGACAGCAAAACTCTTACTCTGCCTGTCTGACATGATCTTGCCAGTTCCCAGGGTATATTGCAGTACTATAAAATTGGGTGAGGGCTTTTTTTGTTAAGACTCCAGTTTCTGCAATCATTACATATTTGCCTCTTCCTCTCTCCTTTCTATCTTCCTTGTGATCCTTCTTGTTACAGGAAAAAGCTGAAAAGTGGGAACCTAAAGCACCTTGCTGGAAATATACAGAAATAAAACTTGTGTTTTGTTATTTTTAAACCATGTAATTTTTAGGCCCAAATTTTATTTCGGGAGCTGACTGATGTTTTTATGTTTTCAGTCTTGTCAGTGCTATGAGTTACAAAAACTGCCTCTGAGATAATCTCAAGTGAGGGGTCTGAAACTCAGATGTAAGCTCATCTTGAACCTGGTTTATAGCCTGTTGCATGGAAAATATACTGCATTGTTAGGTGGTCAAGAAGTAGGCAAATAGGAGCATATCTTTTTCATTCTGTGAACAATCACTGCAGCTGTAAAACCTGGCAAACCCAGCTTTGCAAAACACGAGGAAGAGTTCTGCCCATTTTCACCCAGGAATACACAGTGACTGCTCATGAAGTCTCTTATGATACCTGAAAAGCCTCAACTGAGCAAAGGTGAAAAGGATCGTAAACAAAACAAATCCTGTTTTTCTCCAGATGTGCCCAAGTGCATGGGGCCTGTCAGGGCAAGATGTACATTCACAGGATCACAGAATCCAGAATGGTTTGGGTTGGAAAGGATCTTAAGGATCACCTCATTCCACCCCTGCCATGGGCAGGGACACCTTCCACCGTCCCAGGGTGCTCCAAGCCCTGTCCAGCCTGGCCTTGGACACTTCCAGGGATCCAGGGGCAGCCACAGCTTCTCTGTGCCAGGCCCTCACTGCCCTCCCAGCCAGGAATTTCTTCCTATTATCTGATCTAACCCTTCCCTCTGACAATTTAAAGCCATTCCCCCCTGTTCTGTAAACACATTCCCTTGTCCAAAGTCCCTCTCCAGCTCTCCTGGAGCCCCTTTTGGCATTGGAAAGTGCTCAAAGGTCTCCCTGGAGCCTTCTCTTCTCCAGGCTGGAGCTCTCCTAGCTGGCTCCAGAGCAGAGGAGCTCCAGCCCTTGGAGAAGCTCTGTGGCTTCCTCTGGACTCTCTGCAGGGCAGCTCTGCAGGTGAGGTGTCACCTGAGCAGAGCAGAGAGGGACAATCCCCTCCCTCAACCTGCAGGTCACAGAATCACAGAATATCCTGAGCTGGAAGGGACCCACAAGGACCATCGAGTCCAACTCCTGGCCTTGCCCAGGACCAGCCCCATTAGTATTTAAGTGGGAGTGACCTCAGAGAGCAACTCCTGAATGTCCATGAACAGCCCCTGACATCCTGGCAGTGCCTGGGTTGGTGTTTATCTGATGAGTTTAACACCTGACAAGTTTAACTACTCCAGGTACCTCTAAAATACTTGGAGGCTCTGGAAGAATTTGAGAAGGGAAGAGTGAAGCACTCTCCTTTTTCCACTCAAAGGAAGTTTGTTATCCTATTTAATGCAGCATGAACACTGCCTCATTTAGCATGACAACTATAACTGTGTGTATGTTAGCTCAACCCAGTTTTGACTCCAGTGTGAAATTATTCCTTTCCTGGCTGGAAATGAATGACACAGACTAGAAAACATCTCATGCTGAAATCCATATTTTACATACAGAGTGCACTCAAGTTGCACAAGATGTTGCTTCTTCGGGCCATTTTTGTCTTCTGAGACTATTCCGGCAATCCTCAAGTTTTCCCCAGTGGGCTGGGAGCAGCTGCATGTTCTCTAGGCATGAAAAACAGCAGGAAGAGCTCTGAAAGTCTCCCGCAATGACACACCTTGAGCTCCAAAGACTGCTGACACTCGAACAGTGCAGACATAAAGCAGCTTCCACCACATGGCCTGGGGACCGTGGTCTGTTTCTTGGACAAATCCCAAACGCTGTATAGATGAAACCTATATAATCCTGGCAATCACTTATGTCCCCAAGGACAAAGACCCCATCTGCAAAATACACGGAATAAACACACCAGCTTTGCAGAGCTTTAATTCAGCTCATGGCTGCAACTCTTCTAATAATGACATATGACAGCTCTGTAAAAGTGTTTTTAGCTGCCAAGACAAGCACTGGAAAAGGAAGGCCAGATTATGTTTGAGTCTACAACTTGAATTAACTCCCCTTGTCTTCGCCTGTGCAGGTGGAATGCATTTTGAGGCAAAGGGGATTTGTCTTGAGCACGAGATAGGGCTTAAATATCTCCTGTAATGATGTGAATCCGGAAGATTAGGGAAGAACAAAAAATGCCTGGCTGTTAAAGGGAAAAAAGGGAGAAACAAGGAAATGCTGATAATTCAATTTGACTTCAACTTCCTTTCCAGAGCAGAGCAAGCCAAATTTACACAATATAGGGTGAACAAGTCGAGCATATATGTGCTCACGCTCTTTCCAACAGCATGGTTCTATCAGCTGGGCAATAGCCTGCAAGACAATGGAAGTCATTCTCCTGTCTGTCCCCAGCGGCATCCCATGCCTGGTTTTGATATCAGCCTTCAAGGAAGATGGTTGGGCCAACGGGAGTGTTCCCAGGGGCGGTGAGGATAATGATCAGCAGTGTGATGTGAATAGTCTACAAGAAGGAGAGAAAGAGATGGAGATGTTCAGCCAGAGGAGAAAGACTTAAGGGGAAGCTTTAACAAGGCTTTTATAAAGGAGAAGATAAACTTTTACACATGCCCGTGGGTGGCAGAACAAGAAATGATAGACCTAAATTTCACGAAGGAATTAACAGCTGTTTGGTTCTCCCACCATTAGCTCAAGCACCAGGCAAGGGGAGGCTCAGTGTGCCTCCCATCCTGATTCCTTTCAGCAGAGCTGCAGGCTGGAATAGAGAGGTGGATGGCTACCAAAGATGTCACTGCAGCACCTCCTGCCACAGCCACCAAACCGAGGAGGACACCAAAGCATCTCCTCACTGTGCTGCTACCCTGCAAGTGGACTTGCTCCAGAGCTGAGAAAACACGTGAAAATCAGATAATCACACATCACCTGGCTGCCTCTCCTCCCTGAATGTTTCTCCAAGCTTTCTTCAACAGCACATGTCTTTTTCTCTCCCTTTGAACCTCCCTTAGCTGAGCCTGGAGTGCCCCATTTCACTCAACCCTAAATTCCTCCAAAGCTCACCCTGCTGAAAGAATCTGACCTCCAAACAACATGGCTGCTAACACCTCCAAATTTATTTCCCAGGGGAATTTTGCTAAAGCTGGGGAAGCAATTTGGGATCCTCTAGCCTACCATATACAAAGGAATATAAATTTCCCATTGCTCCCAGGGAAGTGAAAATACAGAAGAACATCAGATACACCTGGAGTTATATTTACAGTCCATTCAGGGGGAAGGGGCATTAGATCCCAGAGATTTAGCTTCAGGAGGAGTTCTGCCTGTATGAGGGTTTGAGGCAGTCTTTGATGTTAGTGAAATAAAAGAGAGAAATATTTCCCTCAGGGAGTGGGAAAAAGATATCCAAAATCTTCAGCCTGAGGTTTTTTGTATCGCTGCTCCAGCTACTGTCTCCAGAACCCATTATAATAAGCAAATACTCATACATCATTGGTTTAATATGACAACTGTGATGCTTAATAAGGCTGGAAGAAACATCACTGTGACTCTATTTGAGCCTCCTAAACAATCAGTTATTGCTGAGAAGGTTACACCAATTTTTATAGCTCAGGAGCTGATTTGCAATTTGTATTCATCTTTCATTTTGACTAGACCAATTGTGTGTTCTATCTGCATTATCAGCTGCATAAAAATTCATTCCTATCCATAAAAATAGAAGATTTCTAATAATGCCTCTCCTATTTTGAATGGGTGGTTTGATTCTATTTAGAAGAGAAAGGCAGTTAATCTGGTAACTGGGTTGTCTTCCTGTCCAGTTTCACTGCAGGACCTAATCCATCTACTCTAAACCCATCCAGTCAGATTTAAACTGAATTGGTTTTATGATGAGATGGGAGAAATTTGTCTTTGCACAACGCATGAATTCTGAGTAACAGTGAAATTATTGCCTATCAAATATCTCACTGTACGGAGTCACTTGGGCAGATGGGACTCCTGACAGCTATGGCCCGTGTGGTCTGAAAGGTGGTGAAGAACCAAAACAATTAATGTTTGCAGCTGGATTGAGCAACAGACATGCTACAGAGGCTTCTGAGCTGAAGGTACCCATTTAACCAAGGTCTGCCTCCAGAGAGCTGGAAAATCCCAGTGAAGGGGCAAAAATAACAATATAGATAATGAAAATTATAAAGAAGTTGTGAATAAGAGGAGTAACAAACATATTTAAGCAATGACAATACCTTTGGTGTCAAAATCAGCCCCAGGAGCCACAGGCACTTGTGATCCCTATGACTTCCAGGTGAGTCTGTGCCTAGAAATACTCTGGGAGAGCAGAGCCACTGCTGGAGCGCCCAGGGAAGGACAGGAGAACACTGACCTGTCGTGACGAGATACAAATGCATGTCCAGAGCAGTGGGTATCACTGGAGCCCGGTCACTCCTCACCATTGATTATCTTGGATATTTGACTGGCATTTGCTGAGCAAAGAGCCGTGGCACCACCGTCCCCTCCCAGATGTTTGCTGTCTCCTTCGCAGCACAGGTCATGCTCCTGCCGCAGAGGCAGCTGGAGCAAACATATGCTCCTGTCCCAGCAATGCTCCACGAGAGACCGACCTTCATGAGAAGCTGGAGGCCGTGCAGGAGATGGGGCAGCTGATGGGGGACGGGTGTTTGGTTTGGAGGCCATGACCATCAGCAAAGGTGGGACAGACAGGTGGGCAAGAGCCCCTGGCGTAACAGTGAATGATCTTCCAGACACTCAAGCACTAAAAGTATTTGTATTACCCTTCTGCTCTCACTGTTCTCCCGCTATTCCTTCCTTCCTTCCTTCCTTCCTTCCTTCCTTCCTTCCTTCTGCACCATTCCTTCCTTCCTTCCTTCCCCTCACTGCTTTTCTCCTTTCCTCGTGCTTCCTCCTGTACCCTGTTAAATTACCTGTGCCAAGGACCCTTTTTTTTCCATTCCACTCTTGGTGCAATTGCTGGTCCTGGCTGATAGATCTCAACAAAGTCACCAAGTATCCCTACCTGATATTTATCTCCTAAACCTGGTTGCTATTGCTGGCCATTGTGATACAATAAATCCAGAGTCTGCAAGGTTTTTACTAAGGACAGAACCATATTTTAATTAAGAAGACAGAAGGGTATAAAACCAGGCTGGCACGATAAATAAGAAGAGAAGCACCTGTCTGGTCTCAGTGGGTGAAAAAAAAAAAAAAAAAGAAATTGTCTTTGGGCAAGTACACCTTCAGGGGAATCCCAGAGAGATCTCTCTGGCCTTGCACTTTTCAGAGTTCTTGCAATTCCTGAAATCTGTGAAATCCACTTGGCTGTATCCATTCTACCTGCAGGACATAAGCAACAAGCTCTTAAGTTTTGTCCATGTCTTCCAACCCAGGAACCTTTGCTCTGGCAGATCCCTGGAGGAACAATCTCAGGAGTTCGTTCCAGTTTTGCAGTGAGACACCACAGCAGTTGTGAGGCCTAACTCGGGTGTTTGTTGCCTAAGGCATGAAATTTAGGCACTATTGGCTTGTACAGGGCTGGAAACAAGTGCCATCAGTCCAAAGAGAAGAAAGGGAATGGGGAATTGTAGAAGGAACAGCTCCGGATCTGGTTGATCCAAAAGATGACAGGTAAGACCTCAAGGATCATCCTTCCACTTGGCTCCTTCCTATATGAAACTGGGAACTAAGCATTTATTTCTCACCACTGTAATCAATTTAAGTCCTAAATTTTTTGTTAATCATTACATTTGGGGGCTCCAGCCTTGGCTGAGCTCTGCTCCTTACTTCTTCATATCCACCTGCCTCAGCATCCTCCTCCCAATCCATTCCCCAGTTCTCCCCACTAAAGCACATCCCTTTGTCTCCACAAACATCCTGCTTTGGCATGATTGACCTTCCAGGAAGACACTTCTCCAGCTGGGGAGGCAAAGTGGGATCTGTATTAGGGTGGGGACAAAGTCACAGGGAGCTCTGTCCTAAGAGGGCCCTGGAGTCCATGGCCTCTCTTGCTTGTCCTCCCAATGGGCGAACACAGAGGTTGGTCAAGGCTTCAAAAACACTTTTCCAGATTAATAAAGGCACCTTCAGAGTCTGTAACTTGTGCTGAGTTTTAACCTGCAAGATTCCCCAAACCACATGATTCTGAGATACCTTTGTATGCCCAAATTTTGTATCTTTATATGCCCAAATCTTATATCTTTATAAGCCCAAATCTTAGTGCATCCTGAAGCAACCTCTGACTACACCTTCCACTCTAAGTAAAGGAATTTCTGGGGACCATTCAGTCCTTTCCCTGCAACCTGGACAAAGTGGGACACTCGATTCAAGTTTCCTACCAGCTTCTGCTGATTACAATGCATTCACCCAAGCTGTAAAATAGCTTTAAATACTTGAAGCAGTGAACGTAAGCACCTTAGCAAATGGGACATAGATAAGGTTCTTCATCTATCAGCTCCCAGGCAGAGATCCTTAATATTCAGGTAAATAATATGAAAGAAACTGGAAGTAGAGAAAGACTTGTTATGGCTGTAAGGCATGTCAGGATATGATTATCCTGTTTCACGCCATCAGGAGGGTGTGAGATAGAGTAACTGAAAACAACCAAGACTTAATCAATCTGAAAAACCTGAAAGGAGACAGTTTTAAATGGGAAATTTTCCAAACAACCCACTTTGCCGTTTTAATGAGGGCAATGATCAAATGAATGGATTAGAACAGGATCAGACAGTAAGAAGGGCAGAGCATAGATGCTCTCCAAAGCAGCTTGTGCCCATGCCTTTGCTACAATATTTGCTGTCCTGTATGCATGGGAAATTATGTCCTAGGGAGAGAAAAATTCACGTTTTCGCTCCTTATTATTTGTCCTTTATATGCTAAGCCAGAGGAGATCAACACCTTGGCCTGAAGTGTATCAGCTTTCCTAAGGGTGTTGATACCAGAAAGGCACTGCCAAAACCATCCAGTTACAGCTGTTTCTCCAGAAGACACTGTAGGAATTAGTGGATTATAAATCTGGACCAACCTGCAAAAGTCTGGAATTTAGCTTTTCCATGGTACAACCAAGAAATTGTGATTTACCACCTCATGTTCCCCATATATTAAATGAAGATTACAAAACCTCTTTGAAGTGCTAGGGAAACCATAGAAAGTCTTTTGTTGTTATTATTGTTGTTGTTATTATTATTACTGTTATTGTTATTACTGTTATTGTTATTATTACTGTTATTGCTATTATTACTGTTATGAATAATGCAGAAACCCTGCAGTGCGTGAAACTGCAAACTATGGATGGTGGGAATGGAATATTTTCCTGATGTTTCCAGTCCTATTTAACACAAAACGTGACACCAGACCTGGCACCCTCCTCCATGGTGGATGACAGCATGGACCAAATGGATGAAGGCAAACAGCTTCCACCCTGGTGAAGCATCACGCCAGAACAAAAAATGACAACTGCTGAAAAATTCCTTTGGCTGGGAACAGCTGAGACGTGGTTTTGTCCAGTTCCCATTTCAAGGACAGTGTGCATTTCTCTCTTCCACACCCTCACCTTCCCCAGAGCCCTATCCTTACCTTGAAAAAGTATCTCAAGAAATAAGCATGGGGAAGAGGTGGAGGTATGTCATGGGGGGGCGGAGAACATTCACCATTTTTTGTCTCAGCTCCAGCTGCAAAATGATATTTACACATCTGGAACAGCAGAGAGAAAATCAGCATTACCAGGGAGGCTTTACTGGTTAAGAAACAGGAAGCAGCCCCGGAGAAGATGTATGGAGCAATAAGAGATGATTTACTTGCACAGATTTTATTGTTTGAATACGCACACTCCCCCCATCTATTTTCGTTTGCCCCAGCATGCGTGGCAGTCCTCCCCGTCAGAGGATGACAGTGTTGCATTTGTCGCCATTCCCGCCAATATATCATGAGGAATAGCTGCTCCTGGGCCCGGATGGAGAAAAGCAATCCACTCCCCGTGCTAGCCCTGATAATGGGAGCTCTCCATCACGCTGCCAGCTCACAGAGTGGGGTACAAGGCTTGCAGGAGCAGCAGCTCGTTGGAAGCGGTTTTGCGAACATCGTCACAAAGCCCAAAAAAGCAAACGCTTCCCAAATTACCCTGTTCTCCTTGTGTGCTCTCCTATCGTGGCACTTGCCATGAACAGCCTTATGGAAAGGAAAAGAAGCAGAAAAAAAGGTACAGGACCTGTGATGAGCAGTGTTGTTGACAAGACTTTGATACTTGGAGTGTGGGCAGGGCTGGGGATGTGAGGCTCCTTTTTCTGAGATGGACCTTTCATTGACAAGTCTGTCTTGGTACTTAGTGAACCAGGGGTTAGCTTCAGCTTATTCCTACTCAGGCAGCTGGTGGGGGGCAAGAGGACCCAGGTGTGGCTGATGACTATAAAGGGGAGATCCTGAGATCATTAATTAACGGCTTTAAGCTAAAGAACAGTAGATTTAGATCTAAATTAGGAAGAAATTCTTCATTGTGAACGTGGTGAGGCCCTGGCACAGATTGCCCAGAGAAGCTGTGGCTGCTCCTGGATCCCTGGAAGTGTCCAAGGCCAGGTTAGACAGGGCTTGGAACAGCCTGGGATAGTGGAAGGTGTCCCTCGCACAGAGGTTGGAACTGGATGATCTTTAAGGTCCCTTCCAACCCAAGCCATTCTATGATTTTATGACTACATTTTGAGACACAAATGGTACCTTAAAAGCTCTAAATGATTAATTAGGGATCCATGAACTTGGGACACCTTCCTACAGCCAAGCTTTATGTTATATAAAGTTATATAGATCACACCTGGTGTGCTCTATGGAGCACACATGGCTCTTTCCAGTCAGGTCATCTTCTCCAGTGCAGGGGCAGTTTGGAGCCTCCCTTTGCTCCGCAGTGCGATCCAGACCATGCCAGGGTAACCAGACTCAGTGGAGAGGTGCAGCTGGGGCTGGGTGAGTAGGGAAGGGTTTGTATGACTGAAGAGGACTCTGGTTTTGAGAAAGTGAAGACAGCAAGGTGAGATACAGCAATGAAGGGAGTTGGGGTTGGGCATGGGGGCTGGGTGAAGCTGGGGGCCAGAGTGTCAGATGGGGTATAAATTAATCTTCTTAAAAACAAAATGCAAAACCCACAACAGTTTCTATATATTTGGAGTTTTACATTACTTCAGGCTTGAGCTTCTCCTAGGAACATAAGAATTAAGTCCCACAAAAAGCCTTTGAATCTCATTTGAAGTCCATTACAATGTCTTTGGATTAGGATTTTCCTGTTTTTGTTGCATGATTTTACCTCCTTAGTACAAATGGGCTCTGCAAGAACGGATATTGCAGGCTATAATGGTGTGACTGATAGGTTTATTTTTTCAGTTGTTTTATTGCCTTCCCCTAAAGGTATGTTTATATACATTAAATTTTGAGAGGAGTACAAAGTTATATAAACATCTCAGTAATTTCATCCATAATCACAAAGGCAAGTTATGTAAAGAGAGGAAATAGTTGGAATTAGGAACATAATGGAACAGCCAATTGGCTGTTGGGCAAATTATGCCTTTCCCTGCAATCCAAATCAAACACTCCTCACAGCTTCGGGGCTTAATTAGTTAATTATTATTTTAAATTATTTAAATTACTATTTAAGTAGTTAAGTAACTTTTAACTCATTACTGAACATGTGCAGAGGTTTTCTTCCTTTGGTTTGAAAGTGTTCAGCACATTCCATCGCTCTGATAGTTGCCACATAATGTGATCAACTTTGAAAACGCTGAACCTCATCTGCACAAGTATGCAGAGACTCTGGGGAATTATCCCGAGGAGCATTCAGATAAATATGATAAAAATTCTGACAGCAACATCGTTAACTGCTTCAGTGCTTGAAATATTCAGGAAAAAGTACTCCATGTTGGAAATCTACACTAGAATTTTCTAGAAAGGAGAAAGGACTTCCTGGAGGCAAAGGGAATGTGTGACTGCTCTCTCTAACACATTATCTCCTTCAAGGTACATTCCCAGCTAAGAATTTTTTACTGACTGCATTTTAGCACTTTTTGGCCGAATCTGTAAACAGTCTAATTGTGTCTTTGGAGATATGCTTTGTTCTGTCGTGGTGATGGCTTGGTCACATAATCTTGCCTAGGGTTTGGTGAACACCATTAATATCATATTTAGCACAAGGCATTATCATCATGTATGCAAGACAGCAGAATTATTTTCCATTTGAGGCTGTGTCTCTGGCATCAGTAAACACATCCAGCTTCATGTAGCTGCAGTTGCATTCTCTTTAGAAGATCCACAGCCTTTCCAAACACTCATTATGCTTTCCTTCCAAAGGAGCAGTCTGTAAGATGTTTAAAGTGTATATCCTGCAAGGAGATGCCCTAAACCTGCAGTCAGGACAAAGTTCTCTGTCCCTCCTTTCCAAAAGCCTGAAAGAGTTCTGTTAAAAAGGGTTAGTTTGGTTCAGTCTTCTCAGATTGTCAGAGAAAAGGATGATTCATCAACTGTTCATTTTTCCACCCAATTTGTTCCTTGTTATTTTTAATAAGCTTTTGAAAGCAAGCGAAAACATCAAGAACAGACTAATTTCTGTATAACAAGCAAACATAACAAAACTCCAAGCACAAGAGCTGAAAGTTTACAGCTTCTAGTAGCTAACAGAATAAATAGAATGAAAAAAGACTGAATCATCCTAAAAGGCAGTTGAAAGGAAATTGGGTTTTTTTTTTTGGAAAAGCAGCAGTCCACTTGAAATTGTTACAGCCAAGGCTCTGAAAGGATCAAATTACTTTACCTCACCTCTGTTCAAGGCTGTGCACTCGTAAACCCTTCCAGCAGATGCCTTGTGCTGCTCTGCACAGGTTTGTCCTTGCAACCCTTCTACATGACAAGGTGACAGCTCCAACTGCTGCACGAAATTGCTTAGAAAAAGTTGTCACATGTAGAAACCTTTCCTGGACTCCTCGAAAAAATCTGCTCCTGGCTTCAACAACACAGTGATTTAGCTCAATATTAAAAAAAAAAACAAACAACCCAAAAACCACCTGATTCCACCAAAAATCAGTAGGATTTTTTTCATGGATCTCCATGTTTGGGAAGAAGTACCAGTGCTGGATATCCTGAGTGGATGACAGTCTGGGGACACGTGAGTTTTTGTTTGCACTTTGTCCATTATCATAAAATTAGAGGTAGGTAGCCGATAGAAAAGCTTCTCTGATACATAAGATTCTTTCTCTTTCCTTCCGTCTCTCCCACACCAGCCTTGGTGTTTCCAGCTCTCAGATATAGATTTTCAACCCCCCTATGCTCTGATCAGTACCCTGTGCACATGAACAATTCCAGCTGTGTGAAAGACAAGGCCCCCCAAATCAATAATTTAATAAATAGTTTTCTGAGTGTCAAAATGGAGACATGGGTGTAGATTTATATTGGATATTAAAAAGAAAATCTTCCCTGTGAGGCTGGGGAGGCCCTGGCAGAGATTGCCCAGAGAAGCTGTGGCTGCCCCTGGATCCCTGGCAGTGTCCAAGGCCAGGCTGGACAGGGCTTGGAGCAGCCTGGGACAGTGGAAGGTGTCCCTGCCCATGGCAGGGGTGGCACTGGATGTTCTTTAGGGTCCCATCCGACCCAAACCGCTTTGCAATGCCATTAAAAGAACTTTTCTGAGTGAGCCCATCCAGTTGCTCATCCGCATCTCTTGCCTGTCCCTCCTCTGTCCTTCCTGTCCCTAGGAGAGGGTGGCAAATGAGGTTCTGGATCATCCCACTATCTCCAGATGATGTTTGGAAATCAAGGGGCATTTTATGGACGTCTGAGTCCTGCTATGGGCCTGAGCATTCTTGGGACTTTTGAGGGCCTTTGAGGTCCTGTTGCAGCTCAGAGAATATTTCCAGGGTAGGTCAGTGTCAAAGCTGGGGCTAACTCTAGACCCTAGTCAGGGTTCCTAGGTCCTAACAAAAGGATTTTATCCCTGGATCATGTCCCTGCTGCTAGAGTAGTAATTGTACTTGCAAATGAAATCATCCCCAAAACATCCAGTGAGCATTTTTATTGATTCAGAGTGGCTGTTACCTTCCACCCCAATATCTGGTGAAGGATCTCTTTATTTACAGCTTAGGAAGCACCTGGGATTCTTTGAGGATGACTGACACTTCACGAATGTACATTATAATCATTGTCATTCAGACTGGAATCAGCTTTGTAGTGCTTTATGGTTTAGGGGTTTTTTTTTTAATATTATTTTTCAGCGTAGGAGGGCTGTTAAATAATATATTCCATTATGTAGAGAAGTTTAAATTTTTTTCTTCTTTTTATTTTTTGTGTTCTGTCACTGTTAAAACACTGTTTCTCATGCAGACATTAAGCTTTATTCTACATGGCATTTTTGAGGGCTATGGATTACCAGGATGGGGCCCATAATTTCTAATTGCAGACGAACAAGACTTTTCCAGTCTAAAACTTTTCTATATATGTAGAATTTTCTACGAAAACACTTTGGGAGTTTTGTGAAATACTTATATTTTCCTTTTTGGCTGATCAGAATGTGCTTATTTTGGAAACACCTTAGCAAAATATTAAACCTCATTTTCCTGATGTGGTACAGCCTGATGGGACTGGTGGTTTTAGCCCCATTTTTACCAATAAAATAATCTCCTCAGAGCATTTTGCATCCACTAAGGAACTGCGCTGACTTCCCACCAGCCAAGCAATGTGGTTTGTCATGGACATTACATTAACTTGTAATTAGCATGTAATTATTACGAACAGGAAACCTGCTGTAGGAGAGTGGGTTAAATCTGAATGCTTCTGTTTTAACTACAGTTCCCACAAGACCACGTGCTGCTGTGAGAAAACAAAGTTGAATGTTGACATGACTCAAAACAAAACCTCTCAGCAACCCAAATGGAAAGGTTTTGATTTCAGGCATGTTGAAACATTTCTCTTCAGCTGGAAATGTCAAAAAGAGCATTTGACATCTGTTGTGTTTTGACCTTTCCAAATTGAATTTCTTTGTCGCTGCCTCGTCCATTCTGTAAAAAGAAAAACACACATTTCTTTTGTCCTGATGTGGGCGAAAACACAGACCAGAAATATCTAGGGGATTTGCCACGAAGGGACATTTTTCAGTTTCACTTAGCTCTTCATAAGGAAGCTTAGGCTGAAATAAAATCTCCCTTTCTCCAATAGCTGCAGAGGACTGGCACTGAGCACAGAGCAGGGGATAAAGCAGCAAGTGTGATCCCAGGGGAATGTGATTCTTTTCTGGGTACCGTTCCTCTCTGGGCACACGATGCTGAGGTAAATAACTCTGCTCCCACCCTCTAACTTCCTGCAGCAGCTGCACAGATTCCAGATATTCCTTCTTTTCAGTCTTTTCCTTGCTGCTATCTCCTGTGACACCCTGTCTGGTTTATTCTTTGTACATTTAGTATGAAATCGAATAAATGTCCTCTAAGTTACTTTCATCTCAACATCTTCATTATTTTCATGTCAGAAGTGTCTGAGTGAGGGAAATTCAAGTTTGGGTGAGCTCACAGACATTTCTTTTCACTCGTAAGACATGAACAAACCATCTGGCACAGTTAAGCCACTCAGCGTGATCCTAAAACAAAGACAAATGCTGCCGCTGTTGTTCCATTGTTTAAAATAGACATTTTTGGAGCATGGATTATTTCAGCCCAAACCTTCCAGCTCTTTTCTGTTAAACCCATATACATTGATACATGCCCCTCTGTGTCTCCATACAGCCTTAAGGAATTGTCTCTTTATAAATGATGCATATTAAATATACAGAGCAACCATTTCTGTGGTGTGTATCTAAATTCTAAAAAATATTTAATATATCAGTGAAATTAAATGGGGATATCAGCACCCAGTGGTTTTCTACCGTAGACTCAAACAAGACAGTGCCATAGAATCATGAAATGATTGGGATTGGGAGGAAAGATCGTCCAGTTCCAATCCCCTGATGTGGTCAGGACACCTTCCACTAGACCAGGTTGCTCAAATCCCTGTCCAACCTGGCCTTGGTGTCGCCTTTCCTACACCTCCTCGGGTTGACCATGGCTGTTTGAAATCTTGTTTATGAGCCATAAAGGTGCCCATGGAGGGGAACAATCCTGGGGAACAACAGTCGAACGGTTTGGGGAAAAGCTTGAGCTCAGTTTTCTCTTTTCTTTTGACACAGGAATTTTCAATACTTTCTGTTCTCCAGAGAGGTCCATAAGGACTGGAAGAAAATATCCTTCTTTCAAGTCCTTCTGGAAGCCATTTCCAAACATATAAAGACAATAAAGCACTTGGGAGAAGTTGGCATGGATTCATGAACATAAAACTGTGTCTGATGAAAGCTTTCTACAAGGAAATAATTAATCAGTGGGTGAGAGAAGAGCAGGGATTATTTCCATAATTTAACAAGGCTTTGGACACTCTTTGCCACAACATCCTCATTTTCAAGCTGGTGAAATACAGGTTAGACAAGTGGACAGTGGTTTGGGTTGAAAACTAAGTGAATCAGACTTGGACGGTCTCGGTTGGTGGCATGAGGATCAGCTGGACATCAGGCACGAGGGATGAGCAGCAGAGACCAGTGCTGAGACCAACAAATTACATCCTTATCAGTGACCTGGTTGATAGGACAGGGACCTCTTTCAGCAAGTTTGCAGGTGATGCAAAACTCTGAGGAGTGGTTCATACATAAAATGGTTGTGTTGCTTTCTAAATTATCTTAACAGGCTGGAAATATGGTCAGAGGGGCAAGTTTTGAAGTCCAACAGAAATTAATGTGGAGTCCTGCACCTGGAAAGGAACAGCCACAGAGAAACTGAAGGGCCAGGAAGATGATTAAGAGATGCAGATGATTAAGAGTTTGCAGCATCTGTCAAAAAGGAAGCTGACAGAACAGTGACTGTTCAGCCTGGAGGACAGAACTCTCAGGGGGATCTCAGCAGTGTGGATAAATTTGTGATGGGGGAATGAAGAGGTTGGAGCTCAGCTTTCCTCATAGTTGCCCAGTGACTGGACAAGAGACAAGGGGCACAAACTGAAAAACTTGAAGGTGTTTGAATGTAAGAAAAGTTTTTGGTTGTCAGGGTGGCTAAACACTGAAATAGGTTATCCAGAGAGGTTGAGGCTCCGTCTTTGCAGATATTCAAAGAACTGCTGGACATGGTGTGGGGCAGAGCTGTGGTAGCTGACTCTAATCTGAGCAGGGCAGGTGGAATGGATGTCCTCTTCCAGCTTCAGTGATTCTGTGGTTATTTGGGTTGCAGACCTTTACCCAAATAGGCTCCACTGCTGCCAAAAGAGACCATTTTCTAGCGTTGAGACACTTTTCCTGCAGCATAGAAAAGTTCTCTTCAATAATATTATCTCTCCGGGGATGCAGAAGAAAGTTTTGGCCATTTAAAATGTGCTTACAGGAAATGGAGCAATGCTTTAGGATTCTGTTGCCATCAGCTTTGTGTGTGCTGCAGTTCCACTTGCCTTCTTTGGGCATCTGCTTCTGTGTGATTGCATTTTTATTCTTTTTCAGAAGGGCAGATGGTATTTTTTTTTTCCCTGTGTGCATAATTAAACAAACACACAACAAACTCATCTAAAGATACTAATTAATTCCTTTTCCTAATAGATTGCAGGCAGTCTATTAATATTATTCACTCCTGGGACTAAGAGTCTGCTAGCAAGAGCTTCCTCATGTTGCTGCTTTTCCTTCTCCCATGATGAGGGTGGTGAAGTGATCCACCACATCCCTTTAAACACAGTCATGCTGGAAGGAACTGTAGTTAATCCTGGGCTGGTCTTGGTGATAGGCTGAACATCCTTCACTCAATTTGTTAAAAATTGTTCAGCTTGAGCCCCCTCATCTTCCTTTCTTTGGTAATCTGTGTCTGAGTGGCCATGATGCTGCTTGGGTTCAGTGTTGGCTGAGGACTGGGACATTCCTAGCTCTACAAACATCCAGTTTGGGCTCCCTGGAATCCTTGAAAAGGGTGTGACAAAGGAAAAGAAGTTTAATTGTTCTTCTCTTAATATATAACTATATATACACATAAATTATTTTTTTTTTTAAAAAGCAAGATCAAAAATGCTGTTGGATGGCACCAAGTGATTGTCAGCTCTATTATAATTACCCAATTAAAGAGGTGATAATGAACCCAGACTTGAAATGCTGGAGGGAGAAAAGGAGGGTGTCACCAGCAACTCAACATTTGTTTTATCCTAAATCTTTATTGTAAAGTAATCACCTGTCAGGAAGTCTGCTGAGGAGAGAGCAGCTACTCCGTGCAGTGCTGTGATCACAGGAACAGGGTAGGAACAAAAGCAGCACTGACAGATTCAGGTAAGGCAGTCTCCAGCCCAGGAAACCTGAGCAGCCCAAAGCTTTTTGAGGAGCTCATCCATCCTGGGGACAAGGAGGTGCAGCCTGAGCTAAGGACATTCAGTAGAAGCAATGCTCTCTGCAGATGGTTTTAGTGCTTAGAGGGTGGGTCATATTTTCATTATGCTGGACAAAAAATAACCCAGGAGCTGTGTATTCACATGTTCAAACTTAGTAGCTCTGCTGAAAAAAACCCCCAAACTGCGGCAATCTACAATTAGTTCTGAAAAGAACCTGGGGTAGATGATCCCCTCAGCAGTCTAAAGTGTGAATGGGATACGGATTCATACTGGTGTAAATAGAGACAGAAGTTCATGGGAAATAATCTCCTCTTTTTACCTGGCATTTGTGAGACCGAATCTGGACCCGTGGACGCGCTGGAATGAGTCCAGGTGAGGGTCATGGAGATGCTCTGAGGGCTGGAACACCTCTGCTGTGAGGACAGAGAGAGCTGGGGGTGTTCAGCCTGGAGAAGAGAAGGTTTGGGGAGACCTTAGAGCCCCTTCCAGTGCCTGAGGGACTCCAGGAGAGCTGGAGAGGGACTTGGGAAAAGGGCCTTGAGTGACAGGACAAGGGGGAATGGCTTCAAACGGACAGCAGGCAGGGTTAGATGGGATATTAGGAAGAAATTCCTGGCTGTGAGGGTGCTGAGGCCTTGGCACAGCTCAGAGAAGCTGTGGCTGCCCCATCCTGCAGCCAGCCGTCCATCTTCCCCCAGACTGATCCTTCCAGAAGTTTATTTCTGTGAGGATATTCCACTTTTGGGACTACAAATCCCATTAGTCCTCATTGCTGCCTCAGTTATGAGTGCGGTTGTGCTAGACTTCAGTGGCCCCACATGAAGAGCAAGACAAACTTGGTGACTGCTCCCTTCTGAGACACACGGGAGGAGAGCATTTTATTAAGTTCGTTCTGCTTTTAATGTGTGCAAAAATGTGTTTCTTTTCATATGATCCTCATTGCTGGATTTCAGTCGTGTTCAAAGATGACAAAATGAAAAAGATCAAATGATAAATCAAAACAAGAGTAACACAAAAGCCTGAGGGATACAGAGCTGACAACAGATGATCACAGAAGAAAGTGATAAAATTCTTGCTTATTCCAGAAAAGCTGTCCTTAACTAAGAAATATTTCCTGGATATGTGTGTAAATGACACAAAAATTTTAGATTGATTGTTTCTACTGGATATTGTATGAGCAAAATTTCAGTTTATTGGAATTCTAACCAGCCAGTTCATCATTTTCAAGGCTGATTAGTACTAATATACATATATACATATTTTAAAATGCATCGAACAAGGCGAAGACCGGGCAACTAACAAATCAATTTCTTATTAGGTTACACTGGAAAATAGAGTGTCCAGAAGTGTGAGCCATTTGTAAGTATTTGGTGCATCAATCTTGGTTCCTTCAAACAATCAATTTCCCCATGAAAGGAAGACACACACTGAAAAGAAAAAGGAAAAAAAAAAAAAGGAAAAAACCCCCAAACCTGAGTCCAGCAATATCATAGCAGTCTAAATCTAAATCATCGCTGTTCCACTGTGAAGAATACAGAAGCCCTTTTCTATTTCTGGGGTTTTTTTCTTTCCCCTTGAGTTTTTAAAAAATTTTTCCCTAACTTATTTGGTTTTTTTTGAGCTGCTCTTGTAGCTCATTACAATGACAACTGGCTTAAAAGTGTTAAGAGGAAAAGATAAATAACTTCTTAAACATGTTTTGTAGCAGGTTAATTAATGCAAGGAGCCTTGCCACAGTCACTGCAGTTATTTCCTGCGTGATGGATTGGTTTCAGCTCCTCTCTGGTATCTTGAGGAATTTCTTCATCTCTCAGGAGGGCCCAAGAGGAATATCCTGCTCGTGGCAGGTGCCACCTGGAGCAGAGCTCTAGGCTGTGCAGATGAGGACAGATGGACACCTTGGAGTTCTGTGTGGGCTAGGAGCTCCTGATCTGGGTTCGGTGTCCTCAGGGTGAAGAAGCACCACCTCAGGGCCATCCTACAGCCATCAGCTCACCATGAGGCTCTTTCTTTGGTGTTGAATCCCATCTTAGCCCAAGGTGTCTCTGGATGCTGTTAATAGGGGTACACGGTCTCCATCTATGAGTCCATGAATTTCTTTGGGGTCTCTACACCCAGCTTTGTGTAGACACACAATGCCCTTGAGTTCCCTTTGATGACACTAATGCCTCGTTAAAAAGGGCTAAGGACCAGCCTGAGGTCCTCAGGCCAACTGGCAATGAATGTGTTGTGTCCTTGCTGCTGAGGGCACGCAGATACTCAAATTTTCTCCTTTTTATTTTGCACAATAGACCTTCCCCAAAACTGGAGTTCCTCCTGGCCTAAAAGGAATGATCTTTGTATCCCTGAGATCAATGAGGTCTTCAGACACCCCAGTGATGCTGCTTAGGAAAGCCCGTGGAATTGCAGAGAGTTGCCTAAAGGTACATCGCAGCTGTGTTTTGTTTTCACGAGACTTTTGTTGTGTTACTCCATTGCCATTCAACTTTTATCCATTCCTTTGAATTACTAAAATGCGGATATAGATCTAATATCGATATCCACCTGAGACGGACAAAGACTCTCTAACTTGTTAAGGTTAGAAAGTGTATGTTTATTTCAGCGCCGGAGAGCTGCAGGGATAGCTCCCAAATGTACAGCTCCGAAATAACAATGCAACACAGAACTTATTTATCTATAACAATAATGCATATTTAAAATACAGATACATATTCATAGCGTAAGCGCCTCCCATTCCCCGTTTCATAAGGAAATTAGCAAAAAGTCATTAAGCATGCGCAGTTCCTGCAATGGAATTGGGTCGGTGGTCATGAATTGGGTCTGAGGGCTGCTTTTGATGAAATAATATGAGTCTTCCTCAGTGTGACCTTCTTACTTCGTTGATTTTTGACAATACATTTGACACTGGAAAACTCCCAATGCTCTCTCCTATTGCTTCTAAATAGGTTGCATCTGGGCAAAATTTGTAACTGTCTAGGCTCTCCTTTGAACTTCTTTTCTTAAGATTATTAATTGTCCATTCTAAGTATAGCTGAGTAAATATCAAATAATCAAAGGGCTACTCTGCACTTAATCATTAATTTCTTTCTAACTGAGTTCTGTGTCTTTTTCTATTCTAGTTAATTTTAAAAGAACTAACTTTTATCTAAAATCTCTACATTTAAGTGTCTAAAAAAAACCCTTCTATGTTTCACCTTCTGCAACCACGGTCATGAAGGTCCTGTGTGGAGCATGGCAGCAACTCCAGGGTCCTCAAAATGCCCACTGCACATCGAGAGCTTGAACCAGGAGGATAAGAACCCAAAGCAAGGAGGATTAACTGCCAGGGAAAGGCAGGGCTGCTGATTGTGGCGCTGCACAGGGCACAGAATCATGGAATTATTATGCCTGGAAAAGACCTCCAAGATCATCAAGTCCAACCTCAGCTTCTTGCAATTGCCAGCCTGTGAGGAGGTGTTGGTATCCTGTCACCGCACTGCTTATTTTACTGCTCACTTCTCCAAATGTCCACTCAGGATAAGGGATGTGGCCACTCAGCTTGACAAGCATGATCTTGTTTATTCATGTTGAGGTTATTTTCCATCTCAGCTGCTGCAGCAAGCCCTCTCACAGGTCTCTGTTGTGAATGCAGCAGAAATGTCATTGTGCAGTGGTTGGAGGTGAGTTTGAATAGCCAGGCTGGGCTTGCTTCTCTCAGGAGATAAAAACTCCTTCCAGCCTTAACTGAAAGCAAGCACTGGGTCTTCTTGGAGGATGTGCTATAAAGGTGAAAAAAAGTGTACAAGGCACAATGGCCACTGGTGGGACATCCCTTCGCCTTTGCCCTCATTAAAAAGCACTAATTTGATTTTATTATTTTACTGCTCAGTCACTCAGCTGAGATTCGGACGTTCCCACTGCCAGTGTGATGGAAATCAGACTCCTGGGTACTGATAAAAAATGAGTTTGGTTCAGATCCCCACACAAATTTGGGCACGATGACTGTGAATTTGAAGGACTTCTAAGTAACAACCTCCTGGCACACAGCCACAGCTTTAAGTGATGGCTATATTTTTTTTAAACTTTGAAGAGGAACAGCTGGAAACCCAAGGAGAGGATTCCCAATTGATATACGTCCACCAAAACACAAAGTTACTCCTTATTTTCAACAAAAACTACAATATTTGTGTCCATTCACATGCACACACACACACTACTGTACTTTTTATCCAACGTTGTGCATAATTTATTAAAAGCTTATATATTAAGGAGCTCTGTTTCCATGAGGGTTCAGGAAAGGGCAAATGTTACTGCTTGTCTTTAGTGAAATAAATTAAATTGAACACTCCAGCTAAGCAGGACCATCAGTTAAGAGCAGGTATGTACCACCACAGTGATGAATGGCTTAATATAAATGACATAGGTGTGCTAAGCCAGGGATAAAGCCCAAACAGGAGATCAGTAATTGCATCTCTCCATTAAAACTGAATTACCCCTCAGCTGCAGCTCCTACTGCCCTTGTCTAGTTGAGTCTTAAAATCCTCACTTTGGGGCCCCTTGCAAATGAATGCAACAGCTGTGGCTGAAGGAGCAGAGCTCAGTGCATGGGGCCAGAAATCCGGAGGGAATGAGGAGGGGCATAGTGCTCCAGGAGGGACAGCTGTGAGTCCAAAGGAGGGGTGATCCCAATGTAGCCAGGACCAAGGAGAGCTGATGTCTTTTCTCTCTTGGTCTCAGTGTTCCTGCAGGATGTTTGCTGGAATTTAGACCTGTTTTGCTCTGTGCTCTGCTCTTCCCTTGGCACAGCCTCTGCAACAGCCTTGTGAGGGTGACTGAGTGAGAACTGCCATGCCCTGCAGGCTGGGGAGGTGAAATCTTGGCCCTGCGGTTCAAATCCTTTGGTTAAGTTGTGGTTGTCCCTTCTTCTATTTCTTCTATTCTCCACTTCTTTGAGACAAGCAATATGCCCTTTTTCAAGTCTTTCTTTTCACACCAACGTAACCAGTTTCTATTCCAGTTTCCAGACCATTCCTCCTCCTTCTTGGACCATCTCCCTTTCATATCATGCATATCACTGCATATCTTGTATCCCATTCATATGCCCTATTCCAGTGTTAAACCTCGCCAATGTGGTCCCAGACTTCCTCCCCATGTCATTTTTTGTCACCCTTTGTTTCCAGCTGATATTCCTAACCTCCTCCCTTCCCTTCCTATTACTTCTCTGCCCTCACTGCTGCTCCTCACTTTGGTTATTAGCAGCCCCTGTTATTTTCTTTAGTCTTAACAGAGCAGAGACCAAATCTCCTGCTCTCCACCCCAACATCATCTCCAGGACATCTCCTTTTAACTCCAGTCTGAGGTGACAAACATTGCCTTTTGTTTACAGCCCCTCAGCCAGAATCGTGCCTCCCTCTGAATTAATTCCAGTGAGTTTTGCTTCAAGTGAGATTTCCCAGGAGATGCTGGGAAGTGCCTCTGGAACTGTGTCAGTATGAATAGATGCCCATTCATCCAGGCACACACCGTGCTGTAACAACCATGGGCATCTCGTTCTGTCTTGAGGGGAAATGTGCCTGCTGCAGCTTGAGCCGAGCTTCAGATGGAGCTGGGAAACCATGAACTAATTAGTTAATTGGCTGAAGAATCCTTTATTATATTTGCTGGATTTAGCTTATAAACTGACCCTAATTTTGTGGGCAAAAAAAAGAAAGATATACATATATAAAGCTTTGCAGTCATGGATCTTGTTAATCCCAATTTTGCCTTCACTCATCCCAGCATTACATGGGCAAGAGGCTGGCTGATGTTACTCTGTACTCAGGAATATTGTTCAAGCATAAAATCAGGAGTGAAGTCTGAATCACATCTCTCTTCCGTGCTCTGCTGCGACTTCAGTTTGCTTTGTTGTGGAAAGACAGAGTGAGTCACTGACTCAGAGGCAGCACAAGCATCTCTTTTTTTTTTTTCTTTTTCTTTTTACACCAGGAAAGCACGTGCTTCTGGAGAAAATCAGAGAAATTACACACAACCAAGAGGCTTATATCTGACCTATGCAGTCCCAGCCCATCCAGAAACTGCCCCTGGATGGGAGCGCAGTGACCCCTCAGCTTTGTGGAAGCTGTTCCTCCAGCCAAGCACATCTTCTCATCTCTTTCAACTGCCTGAAGCTGTGCCAGGGGAGGTTTAAGTTGGATATTAGGAGAAGGTTCTTCACTCAGAGGGTGTTTAGGCACCAGAACAGGCTCCCCAGGGAAGTGGTCACAGCACCAAACCTGCCACAGTTCAAAGAATGTTTGGACAATGCTCTCAGTCACAGGGGGGGATTGTTGGGGTGTCCTGTGCAGAACCAGGAGTTGGACTTGATAATCCTTGTAGGTCTCTTCCAACTCAGGACATTCTATGATTCTATGATGCTTCTTGGCTTTACTCCCCCTACAACACACACACATAGCTATCACAAAGGACTTTTCAAAGTAATCAAGACATATTCAAAGTTATTACTGTTTTGCTCTGAACTTTTGGATAAAAATAAATAATTCTTGACATATGGGAAGAAAAACTTTGGAGCTGTTCTGGCATTTGGGATTTTGAGATGTTTTCTGATAGCATGATGCAGAGTGGAGGGGGGCTTCTGTAGTGTGAAGCAGAATAAAGATCACAATAATGAGGGCATGAAATTAGCTTGGCAGTATGAACTCCATGATACTGCGTAGGATTTTCAATTAGGATGAATTAAATTGTTGCCAAAGTCAGAATGGATATGAGGATTGAGTAGGGTAGGAGGGAGGGAAAAGGTGAGCCTTAAAGATAATGGCTTAGAGAATTTTCTGTACTTAGGGAATAGCTCATTCATCTGAAAATGTGTAGAGAGAATAATGAAAATTACCTAGGAAATAAAATATGTGTATATATAGTGAGAGTGAGAATCTAAAGTGATGTCAGGGAAATCACAGCAGAAGAATAAGTGATGATTAGAGCCTCTCTGATTCTGCAGACCTGCCAAAGCTGCGACTTCCAAGAGCACACAGATAATTTACGCCATTGAAAATTATAAAGGACCAGATTTCTTCTGTGTGTAATTCCAGGAAGGGTCAAACACACCTAGGTATTAATGCTCTTCTGAGCAGCTCAGTCTCTGCGATTCTGTACACAAAATTTCTGTGAGATTTAATCAGAGCAGAGGAGTAAGCTCATTATGTCTCATTTTATTTATGGCAAATTTCAGAGCCATTCAAGCAGTGCTCCGAGTTTTTGTGACGAGTGAAAAAGCAACAATTTACCCAGAATGTTCTTCTGTTCGCTAAGAGTCTGATTTTTGGAGACACAGTCTTTCAAGGTTGACAAACATTGAGCACCTTCCAACAACTGAGTTTCCAAAAGATCCCACATTGCAAATCCCAGCCATCCATTTTTTCCATGTCTTCAGATGTAAAACATAGAGAAGTGCCTGAAAAGCTTCACAAGAAGTGCTTAGGCACCTGATTCCCACAGAAACACATTTGATGTTGAGTGCCACTCCCCTTCTGCATTTGCCCACTTTATCCTTCCTAAATAGATTATAATGAGTGATTTTAATATTCCAATCATGCAAATCTTCCCCCAAGATTTCAATAATGCCAACGAGGCCTGATGTATACTCATAAATGAGCTCCTCCAATTCCAGTTCTTGTTTATTACTCAGACTCCCAGCATTAGAGTATAGGCAATTAAAGAATTTCGTCTCTTCACGTCCCTTGGTGCCTTGATTAATTTTGTTCTTGACATCTTAATTTCGAGCTAAATGAATACTCATTCATTCCTCCCTCTCTGCCTTCCATCTTTCCCAGTTTAACACTCTCCTGACTACTCAGCCTGACACCTTGAAGACTCTCCTGTGAAGATGCAGAGTGTTGGAACACTGTGGCTTTGTCTTCTCACCAAATAGATCATTGTATTTCTTGCAGGACAAGTATTTGCCTCACTCTAGCTAAATCTAGAAGTTTTTCTTTTCCACAGGTTTTAGCCTTGCTGGAAATAAGACTTCTATATAAAATATCCATCTATAGTACCCAGGAACTCTTCAGCCACCTTCAATCCTTCACATAAATCATAAAGAATGTCCACCACCGTCAGTGGGAGCCTTGAACATCGTTCACCCTTGCTGTAATAACCATGATGGGTTTTGGAAGAAAATGTCAAATGACTTCTTTGTCGCTGGGAATTTTAAATGTGTCTTCACCGCAGTTGATGGGATTCCTGTGACCAAATGTAGACATGTAGGAGGTAAAATTCTCCGTCTCTACCTTAATAGTCAGAGGAGAGAAATAAAGCTTTCTGGGGAGAAACTGGTGTGAACTAGTGCAGATGAATCGTGCCTGGGAAATGCCCATTGCTCTCTATGGACTAGGAAAAAGACTTCATGATGTAGTTTTCTGTGACTGAGACCTGTAAAGCATTCCTGGGGTCGTTTCTACCCCGTGACACAAAACCAAAAACAGCATGTCAGGCTCTTATAGTTTCACTTGGGACTCTGTGCTCTGTGTCCAGGTTGTGGATGTGCATTCAGAGAGTGTATTATGTCACGAACCATATAGAAACATGGTCACAGGCAGCCTGTTCTCTAGGGAAACTATAATCTAAATGAAATCTTTTATTCCTGTCCCTCTCCTGGCCTGGCATAATGCAGGATAGTTTTAAAAACATTTAAACCCCTTCTTCCAGCTTTTGCAGATGGTGACTGTTTCTCTGGCTGAACATGCGAGATACTGAAAAACCGATGATATACCATAAGAACGTGCTGAGTTCAAAACAGACAATATTCCACAGCTGACATGTAACAGCTTCACCGGTGTCCTTGTGCCAAATAGGGCTGTGCTCCTGCAGCATCCCCAAGCCAGGTATTTGGAGTACAAGTGGTAAAAAACCTGCAAATTTTTACCAATTGGGTGGTTTGTGTGGATGTAGGTATTGCCTTTGGAGCTAATGACCACACAGAGTGCTGGATGGTGTCATGCCTGCCCCGCACACAGAAGGAGCAGTCCCAGGAGCTCCATGGAGAAGAAGAATCAGTGTGAGATGTGCTCCCAGTGCTTCCTGCCTGTCCTGTGGGGTCTGCTCAGATGTGGAAACCACATCGCTCAGCAGCTGGTTCGTGTGTGAGGAGAGGAGATTTTTGTGGGCTGCTGCTATCCTGCTGAAAGATGTGCTTTCGGGAGAGTCACAGCAAGTTAAGGTCCCGTCCTGAAGCTGTGATTTCCTTTGACCTGGTTTAATTTGAGCAGGTGCTGATTAGAAGTGCCCACAAAGTCTGCAGGCGTAGCTTGGCCAGAAGGACAGACACCCCACCCCACAGAAGGGCTGGGGTTGGAAGATCATCTAATCCAACCTTTCCGTGAAGGCAGGTACATCTACATCCGTGGTTCTTTGGAAACAGCCCCTTTTTCCATCTGGATGTTTTCTTTAAATATTTTTTTTTCCAAATTCTTTGTTTGGGCCAGAGCAGATATCCCTGGAACCACCTCCACAGAAATACAGCTGGTAGGAGCAGAGGTTTTAAACTGTTTCAGCTGTGGAAATACAAACATATCCATAATAATTTGCTCTTTGGACTCAATCTTTTCTATTTTATCCTAATCTAATGCTCAAACTTCCATAGGTGAAGTTCAGACTGGAACCTGTCATTTTTGCTCCAAGGAGCATAGACTTGCAGATGAGTCTCTGGAGACTCAAGCCAAGCTCAGCTCACGGTTTTCCTTGCTCATGTTTCTGGAGATGTTAAGCTTGTTTCAGCGAGCTGGGATTAATCTCATTTAGTTTTCAGTGAAGGACTTACACTCCAGGTTAAGACATCTGAATCTCAGAGACTCCACGGATGTGTTTCGGAGCAAGCTGTGATTGTAAATTCCCAGGATAATCCATGCCAAATGTGTGATGGCATCCAGTTGTCTGAGCATGGGGTCAGATGATGGTTTTGGTGGTCTGGGATGTCCTCCTGGCCTCCAGCAGCACTCCGAGGGTGAGCACCTCCCCTAAATCCCAGCTGCGTCTTTCCATCCCACTCTGACTCCTGATGACATTTCAAATGGCGCTGCATATCCATGGTTTGTAGTTAAATTACGATTCGACAATTATCTAAAAAAATAGCTTTTTTGTTAGCTGCATTTTTTTACAAAAATGGCAGTGGTTTTTTTTCCCCTACTTATTCTGTGGCTTGTTTCTCTTTCCTGCATGGGGCTCATTAGAGCACTGGTGTTCCCCATGAGCTCAGATCTCACCCAGGGTCTGATCCTGGCTGGGTCTGTAAAGCGCGAAGTTATTAGAGAGCCCTGTTATATCTGCATCTGTGTGCAGGGAAGAAAAACCTCCTGGGACCGAGCACGCAGCAGTTCTGCGACAGCTGAGAGAGATTATCGTAAACACCGAGGAAAATCAATGTGGTCAAAGGGAGCACCTGAGCCTTTCCTAAACCTGTTCCTCCAAGTTAGAACTCCTTTGGCAGTGTAACACCAGAAACTACGAGATTGTACCCTGGAAAACTCTTTTCAAAGCAATTAAGCCAAACTGTGCTACATTGTGTTAATTTAGAATTTCAATTAGCGCGTACAATTTGCTATCAGCTCCGGCCAAGTCATTTTCTCGAACCAAAGCTGCCTCTTGCTTGCCTGTTTGCTTGAAGAATATGAAGATGGAAGCAATTTGTTAACATAATCTGGTTTAATATGATGACTAATGATTTTCAGAAGGAAGTGTGGATTGGGTTTGTCAGGCTGATTATATCTGAAGCATGACTGAGGAGGGGCTGTTTCATCTGCCTTGATCAATGCACATCTGCAGGACCTGAGCTGGTCCTTGGCTTTTCCAGGGTAAATTCCAGGTACCTTCACTTTGCTGGTTAAGTGTAGGATGGGTTTCTTTAGTTATTTAGGGCAGTTTGAGTTCCCTTCTCCCAGGATCCTGTTCCTATTTGTACAAGGCAGCGATGACTGTCTGGCTCCCTCATTCTGATGAAAATTGCAGCCCCCCAACCCCACCCTATCTCTCATTCTGGTATTCACACCCTGCACCCCATTCATCTTGCTTTGCCCTCCTAGGAGAACCAAGAGCCTGGGGCTGCCCAGGGGTGGGTGGTTTTGGCTGAGCACTGCACGATTGTCACTTCACCCGTGGCTCTTGTCTCAGCCGCGGTGGATGGCTGACCCCACACCCTGCAGTGCCAAAGGAAAGCTTGGGCATGGTGGCCAGAGGGTCACTTCTCTGAATAGCCGTCCCTGCTCTACCCTATGGCCAGGAGTTCTGTTGTGGCTCATGTAAATATTGACATTTGCCACGGACTTGCCTTTGTGCTTTCATTCCCTGCTGAAAAGACTTGATGTTTTTCTTCTGAGTTTGCCTGGACTTTTTCCTCACTCTTTTCTTTTACACAGCCTTTCTCTGAAGAGCCTGGAAGAAAGAAAACCTCTTTTGTAAAGGCTGCTTTTTTTTTTTTCCTGGAAATGTTAACTCCCTGCGCAGATATTCTGAGAACTTTTCACTGTTCTTTTACTGTGTGACACAAGAAACTAAAAGAGGAACATTATCTCTTCAAGGCAGCAAGTCATTGTACTTGCTTCTAAAGGCTGATCTTGTTTTGTTTGACTCACTAGCTGTTTTATTCAAGCAGTGATGCACTAAAATATCCTTGAGCTAGCTCAGTTGCACTTGCTTTCCTTTCTTTTAATGCCACATCTCTCGCAGTCACACTGTCCTCACCGCGAACAAACCTATCAGCATCTGGCCCATTAATAACAACTTGTTATGAAATAAAAATTAATCAAGCACTGAGATTATTGTGCAGCATTTCCCAGGACTTATTACCCGGAGTGATTGTGCAGACATCTTGTTGCATAGGGGTAGATGGGTCGGAATTAACTCACAACAGCTGCTTCATTGCTGTGATGTATTATTATTTATGTAGGATGAAAGATGGCAATAGCACTTGACCACAACAGAGCCGTGCACAGAGGAGTTTACAGGCTAAGGGAGAGGCAAGGCTGGAGCAGAAGATGATAAAAAGAGGGAATGGGATGTGTGTTGCTGCAATTCAGTCCATAAACTTCAGCAGAGGCTTTGTTTCTCTGAGCTTCTTGCTTTTCCTTATGTAAAGCACCATTATAAGCAGCATTAATCAAGGAGGTGAAGAGTCAGGAGCTTTGTCCTTAATAACACTGAAGTGTTTCTTGTTTAACTTTCTCCCTGTGGACCCAGAACTCAGATCTGGCCAAGTTTCACCCTGTTGGGGAGCCAAACAAAGCAGATAAAAGAGGGATTTATGTCAGAGGAACAGTGAGTATATTTTCATCTCGGAGACACAATGATTTGGTACAAGAGTGCATATTAAGCATCTTAAAATAGAGTTAAGCTGTGTGCTGATCTTTACTCTGAAGCCACATTGCTCAGCTACTCGTACAAATCCTGCGAGATAACAGAAGGTGCTAAACAAGTCACTGGGAAAAAAAAAGATAGAAAAGTGACATATCTTTTAAAACATAAGTAAGACCAAATTGATCTGCAAAAGAAGAATACAACTAATTACACAGTCAGAGCTCTGCAAAGTGTCTGTGTACCAAAGTCTTGGAAAGTTTGGGAGCAAGAGTTATAACCCCAGAATGGGGAAATGTTGGGCGCCAGAGTGATTCAGAGCAAGGTGGATTTGTGTGGAACAGACCCTCTAATTCCACAATCCGTTAAATATTCTTCTCACCATTCCAAATCTTCTCACCCACCCCCCAATATATTCACCGTACCCCCTGCCAGTTTCAATGCAAGCCCTGCCCCAATGCTTTAACTTTTCTGAACGTGTTTCTTGACGTCTTTTTGCCCAAAGAAATGCCAACGCGTCTGCCATCAGGTGCACCTTGCCTTTCCTCAGCTGAGTTTTCAGCTTTCAAGAACACTTCAAACCTGCCAGGAACAAAATGGGATATGAAGAACCAATTTCAATTACAGAATGTGAGGTGGTTTCCCGGCAACAAGAGTATTTAAGAGCAACAAAAATTAACATACCTTCAAAGAAAAAGCAGCAGCAACAGCCACTGATTTTCACGGTGTAATATTTTGTATTCATTAAAACGTAGTTTCTAAGCATTGTTTCTGCCTCAAGGCTCAACCCCAATTCGTGTTAAAATCGTGTTTCTCCTTTCTTCACTGAAAAGTACTCAGAACTTTATAAAGAGACAGAGGAAAAGGAAGGAAAGAGAGAGACAGGCTGAACTAATAATATAATTCTTTGGAGCTAAGCTACTGACTCCTATCTTGCTGGAATAGCAAAGGAAAAAAATTCTCTCAAGGAATAATCCCTTCTCCTTTAAGATCCAACTCCTGTTTTGAACCACAGAAATACTCCATCTTAAAATTGCCTTTTTCAAAGCCTTCTACCCCTTTTGTCACTGTACATCCATCCATTCCTATTCTCCCTGGAAATTAATTGCTCTCCAAAGCCTCTGGTTTGACTGATAAATCCAGGAGAATTTGTGAATTCTGTGCTCTGTGAAAGAGCTGTTTCCAAATAGAGTTAATAAATCACAAATATTGTGGCCCAGAGGAGGTAACACAGATTTAACCTGCAGCAGAGGGAGGGATGGTACCAGTATAGACCAGTAAGACTCACAGCACCCCAGTAAGCTCCTGTGAAAAAAGAAACTGGGGTAGGAGGGTGATTTTCATCTCCTTTTACCTTGAAGGATTTATCGTGTTTGAGTCATGTCCTTTAACACCTGATATCTGACAACAAACACCTGTGGCAGTGACATCCCTGTCTGTGGTGATACTGCCCAGGTATACATAAAAAAATTAAGTTGAACATTGGACTGCTCAAAGCAAAGAGTTTCTGGACTGCTCAAAACCAAAAATGAAACTCTTCAACCCCTGAAATTTATTTCACAGTCCTTTTTATTCCCCCAAAGAATTCTTTCTCAGAAAAACACTTGAATTTTCAACTCAAGTTGGACCAGAAGATCAATCCACGCACTTGTATGGCCTCAGATTGCATTTTCCAAGAGTGGGGATCAAGGTCATCTGTTGCACAGCCCAAAATCAGCAGGACACAAACCACTTGCACTGCAGGCACTGCCCTGACAACATCAATCTTTGGCATTTTGGGACATGCAGAGGTAATTTTGGTTAATCTGCTATGTCTGGGTTGCTAGATACCCAAAATTCCTGGCCAAATTATTAAATTCCATTCTTTCTCCCTAGTGTGAACAGCATGTCTGAGTGAATAAGAGAAGCTATATCAAGAAAAGCTGTTGGAGAATGAATGTAGTCATAGGAGTAGGAACAATAAATATTTTGTTTGTGGAAAGGCAGCTGATTGACTGATGAAAAGCTCGAGGTGTGCAGATTTATCTACCTGCATCAGTTCCAGCAGTAGGACAAAATCCTGTGCCACAGGGTCCAATGTTGAATAAACGCATTGGCTCGTGCCTTCTCAAATGAAGACTTTTAAAAGTGGTCACAGATGGCTCAATTTGTAATAATCCAACAAAGATTTGAGCCACTTGCCCGTAGACAGGAGCCTTGATGCAGACAAAATGCTTCTTGAGGGATTCTTGTGGATTTGGCAAGTGCCACTTTGGAGCCACAGGGGTCCTGTGCTTGCTGGGGGAGAAGAGGAGAACCCCTGGGGCTGAGGCGCACCCCCAGTTCACCCTGTCCTTGGGCAACTGCACTGAATCCTCCAAGGTGAGAGCCTGGATCCTTCCCCAGGCTTCTGTGTGCACTGCAGAAGTGACCTTGGAGCAGCTGGAGTGGCAGCCAAAGAAGCTACAAGGCATAATGAAATTATGGAGATAAGGGTGGATGTAGCTGATTTTCCCCTTCCCTGAGGAGAGCAGAGAGGAGACCCCGGAGAGACCCCAGAGCTCAGATTCCCAACAGGTGAAGTGTCAGCAGAAAGCCACTGGGAGTAAGATATCTGCAATTTAAATTGATTGAAATAAAAAGGCGAAGGGCGTGAGGAACTGGTCAGCAAGAAGATAATTTGTAAAGTTCATCCTTAAAAAAAACCCCAAGTTACTTGACCTGAGTGCTGCCATCCCTTAATTCACCATGTCCTCTGCACAGTGCCCATTCCACGCAAACCCACATGAATCCTGATATTCCATTTACTCTGCTGAGTGGCAAAAATCCTTCTAAAATTTTTTGCTTCCCTCATGTCACATTCCTCGCTTGCTCACGGCCCTTTGCAATATCTCTGTGTCCCTGCAGCTGCAGTGGCAGTGAGATGGAGCAGTTTCCCTCATCACCAGTGGTTATTCACCATCACCTCCTAGGCCATCACTGAAGCTGAATTTCTCCCCAGCTCCAGCCATCCAAACCTGGAACTGGGTTTTCTCCAGGATTTTCAATCCAGAAGGGAAAAAACTGACATAAAGCAGGAGAGGTGAGTTTTCTTAGGACCACAGCAGCTGTGTGAAGTAGGATTTGGTTGAGTGATGGAGGCTCTTAGTCATCTTGAGGGACTGTCTCCAGACTGAGGCTCTAAATCCACAGGAACCAAGAACTGTGACAACCAAGAAATGTACAACCAGAATTAGAATCCCTCGTTCCAGATTTTTTTTTCCTGAAATAGGGATGTGCAACTAGCTTTAATAAAGATGGCTCCCAGCTTCCACGATTTCCAGTGAGGTAGATATCCAGCGTGCCCAGAGATAAAATTGTTTCTGAAATGGGTCAGCCAAGACATGTGGAGAAGGGAATGAGGACAGCAGAGGCAGCAGTGGAAATGAGGACAGTGGGGGAAGAGAAGCTGCTGGGATGCAGAGGAAGCGAATGGGAGAAGGGCTCTCCGAGAGATTACATTTGCAGTTGGTTAAACTATATATGTACATGTGCAATTGGTGGAAATTTTACAAAGCACTGTGAATTCAATTGCTTCTGAGATGTTTTAAACACATGATACAGAATGGCTTCAGGATGGAACATTTAAAATCTAAAGGTAACAGTGGTGTGAGGAAGACATAATGTTTTCTTTTTAACCATTGGTTTGCCAGTTCATGTGGAAAAGGCTTCCTTAGACATAAAAACCATTGTGGTTCTTGTGGATCTTCACGGTAAAATAACAGAAGTTAAAAGGCAGTGAAGCGCCAACCCGTGTGTGATTTCTCACTCTGAAATTGTCTCATGGGCATATTCATGGAGAAGGAGAGTCAGAGCCAGCCCTTGGATATGGAGGCTGCTGGAATTGGGCCCCAAGCCCTACCTGAGACACCCCAGAGGTCCTGTTGGTGGGGAGTGTGTCACCTTGGGGGGACACAGAGGGGACAGAGAGTGAGCAGAGTGAAAGGACCAGCAGCTGGGAAGAGAGGAATATTCCCACTTCCAGACCAGGGCAGTAAAACTTATTTTGCCCTCATTCTCCAAACAGTAAAGCTCCTGTTTGCCTACAGTGCTGAGAAGAATTTATAATTATTGCAAAGCTGACAAAAAAAGGCAAAAGTCCTGGGGATGATGTTCTTGCTGTTTGATCGTGCTGTTTGGGTGGGGCTCCAGGCGAGTTTTGATTTCCTGGTGTAACTGAGACAAATGATTCTTATCTCTTGAGGCTGGTGGTGAAGAGGAGAAAAATACACATAAGCTGCCTCAGCTGAGTGACTGGGAGCTGTGGAGTTAAATACACTCACATTTACAGCCTCTGACTTCATCAGTAAATTGTTGTATAATGAACCAGTACATCGTAACCTTCCTATACTCTTCCATGGCTAATGCCCTGCTAATATCTCATCCACAGGCTTGTTTTACAGTGCAGCCAATCTCTTCCTACAACAGGCAGCAGCTTGTTGGGTTGGCTCTCTCTTGGGTTCAGTGTGAGCCGACCTGAACCCTGGAAGTGGAGCTGGGAAGAAACAGAGTGATGGTTGTGCTGGAGAGAAACATTCGACCATTTCATTAACCCTGCTAATGGCTCAAGCGAAGACCTTAATAGCACAATCAATAATGCAGCCTGTGATCAGTTTGTTAGTCAGCCTCAAATGCTTCACTTTTAATAAGAGACTCCCAGAAGGATCATGAACTGCTACTTCCAAGCAGTAATTCAGGGAACATGGAAAATATGACTTTGGGTCTTATTTTGCATCTTTCTGACAAGAACAGTCACTTCCCTGTCTCCTTAGAGTGCTGCTGGGTAACTCACCCCAGGAATCCCGAAGTTCTCTGTCCCTCACAGTCTGGCATTTCTGAACAAGTTATTTGGGTATTCATTCCTGTCCTTAATGCTTTTGCAGGGAAAGTGAGTCTCTGGGCTTGTCCATGCTTATGGCAGAGCTGATGGTGAAGGATAATTGTTTACCAAAGAATTACTAAAGAGGAAACAAATTCTTCACTGTGAGGGAACAGGTTTCCCTGAGAAGCTGTGGCTGCCCCATCCCTGGAGGTTTTCAACTTCAGGCTAGATGAAGCCCTGAGCAACCTGGTCTAGTGTGTGTCACCCTGTCCCTGGCAGTGGGCCTGGAACTGGATCATCTTTAAGGTCCCTTCCAATCCAAACCCCTTTGTGACTCTGTGATTCTATGGTGGGACCCCACACTCAGCTCTGCTGTTTTTTCACAGGCTCTCCAAACTCTTCCTCTGTTTCAGCTCCAAATCTGAGGCTCTGCAGGTGTAACGTGATGGCACCAAGCACAACCTTCCGGAGCCTCCATGGAACTCATCAGCTCAGCTCAGATCAGCTCAGTCTCTCCAGTGCGTTCCCTCTGCCTGGAAAACCCCATGAAGAAACCTCCAAAACAGGTTCTGCCCCTTTGTCAATGCCAGTGTCCCTTCTCTTTTTTATTCTTCCTTTCCTTCTCCTCTTCAGCAAAGGTTTCTCACTTAACTGAAAAAAAGCTGCCAGAGACCTGCTGGGGTGTGAAGGCATTTTTGAGTCAAAACCCCTTGAAACTGGTCCAAATCCTGCAGGCACAGAGCAGTTCTCCCCTCTTTGAAGACACTTCACCCAAAGGAAGGTGGTCAAGGAGAACCCACGTGGCAATATTCAGTATTTTAGGTGGATGCAAAACAGCAGAACAATTTTTGTTTTGTGCTCTTTCAGTTGTAAGTATTAGGAATGCTCCCTTTCTGCTTTACTGGTTAGAACTTTATCTTCTGTTTTTGACACTTATTAACTTTCCACTTATTAGGCTGCCTGTGAGATGTTCATTGCTGGTTTTTTTTAATATTATTAGTTAAAAGATATGGGTATGTGGAGTTTTCATTGTCACGTTAAACACCCTGAGTAAATATAGTCCCTGAAACAGGAGATTTTATCTGGGAAGCTCAGATGAAATTCCATGGCTGAAAGTTGTTCAGGTGAGCCCTTTCTGCCAGAGTACAATAGCAAAGGATATATTTCCTTCCCTTTACCTTCTCCTCATTATGCATGGGAGGGAAGGCAGCGAGAGCAAAGCAGGGTCGTCCTGGCATTGCTTTTATTCCGCTGCAATGACTTCACTGAGCACGAGTAACAAAGCATTCCCTGTGCGCACAACACTTAGCGCTGAGATTACACCTCGGGTACAATATCATACGTGACCTGCTCCAGGATGCAGACACTTGCTAAGTCAGCTGATTTCTTTCCCTTGTCCTCACACTGCAGAAGAGCGTGTAAGAAGTGGATGGAGATTATGCATTTTCCTACCCAGGAGTCTTCACTCCTGCTGGCATCAGCTGAGAGAGCCTGGAGTTAAGGGACCCGAGCAGTGAGGCAGCTCTCTAAAGGACGTGATCTGTTCTCTGCGGCAGAAGCTATGTCAGAAGGGGAAATGCAGATTCAGACTTGTCTGTCTGTGCAGCCTTCATATGGTTCATGATGAAAGCAACCATGATGCTTTCAGGAAGAACTGAGCTGTGGAGAGCTGTGGGTGGTCGGGGCAGAGCAGGGGTGATGCACCCAGCACATCCTGAGGGCTTGGAAAGGAGTCTGGCATCCCATGGAAGAGCAGCAAGTTTGGGATAAGGGAAACCAGTGAGCGAGAGGGATTAAATACAGGGTGTGTCTGGGCATGGGAACTGCTCAGGATTACACTTACTCAGCATCCCTGTAACTGCTGTGCTCAATTCCAGGAGGAGATGAGGCTCCAGCTGCAATGGCAGAGTGGTGGAAGGTAAAGCTCAGGCACTCCTCAGCATTGGAACAGTCTGCCCAGGGAAGCAGAGGAGTCAGCATCCCTGGAGGTGTTCAAAAGGTGCGAAGATGTGGTGGATTTCGCACCATTATTAGTTTTACTTGGTGATCCCAGAGATCTTTTTCAAACTTTGTTCTATTCTATTCTATTCTATTCTATTCTATTCTATTCTATTCTATTCTATTCTATTCTATTCTATTCTATTCTATTCTATTCTATTCTATTCCATTCCATTCCATTCCATTTTCTATTCCATTCCATTCCATTTTCTATTCCATTCCATTCCATTGGCTTAATTCTCTGTTACAGACAGGTCTCTTACTCTTCAGAACATGTCAGGGTTTCAAAGCAAGGCACATGGCACTGACTCCTCCCTCAAGCCCCCCTCCCTGACAGTGTTAAATGGCTTTCACATGAAAGAAAACAGGGCTTTGCCAGACTCCCAACCCTTTCCTTTTGTATTTTGCCAAAACCCACAACCACGCAGCCAAGAAGATGGGAACTGAACTGGTTCCATGACCTCTACTTGAATTCAACAAAATGTGAAGTAATTTGGATGAGAAGTGATGCCTGTGAAATGGATCACAAACAATTTCGTCAGAGGAACGAGATGGTGGTAGAGATAGGGAAGGGTATCAAACATTTTGCTTCCTCGTTCTCATCTCTCACAGAGCACACTCTGGTTGTTTTCTTAACAGGAACGGGCAAAGCTCAACTCCTTAATGCTTTAATTAGGATCGTAATCCAAAGGTTCTTTTTAATGATATGCAGGAGTGGAGCCAGAGGAGGCCACAAAGGCCATTGGAGTGATGGAACATCATCTCTATGAGGACAGAGTTGGGATTGTTCAGGCTGGAGAAGAAAAGGCTCCAGGGAGACCTAGAGCACCTTCCAGTGCCCAAAGGGGACTTAGACAGATGAGGACAGACCTTTTAGCAGGGAATATTGTGATAGGACAAGGAATAATGGTTTTACATTGAAGGAGAGTTGATTTAGATTCGATATAAGGAAGAAGTTTTTTACAATGAGGGTGGTGAAACACTGGCACAGGTTTCCCAGAGAAGCTGTGGATGTCCCATCCCTGGAAGTGTTGAAGGCCAGGCTGGATAGGGCTCTGAGCTACCTGGGACAGTGGAAGGTGCCTCATTTGATTTTTCCTCCATGTCTGTCATTCAGCAAGGACATCCCCCATCAGCTGGGAAACAGATTTGCGAACCCTTCTGCAGCTGCTTGGGGCTTATCTGTCACTTTTAAACCGCTCTGATATTTTCACTCCTGGATCTATGCTGAAGATGTTTGCATCACTTTTTGTTTTAATTCAGTGTTCAGGCAGGGTGAGAGACAGTTCTGATGAAGAGACACTTTGTGACAATACTATTATAATTTTACTTGTGCACATTTTCCCCTTCTGCTAGATTGGTTTTCACTCCAGCTATATTTCTTTGAATGCAATGGATTTTTTTCCCCTCACATTTTCTTTTTTGGTCCTATTCTCTGTTTAAAAGCAAGGTCATCAATAATTTTAGATGAAATGCATTTGCTGTAACACTTCGGGGTAACATAGTTTGAATATTTTGATTGATTGACGTCTATAAAAAACAAACTGCATCAGCTGTTTGTCTGTAGAAACCTTTGTTTTCTTTAAAAGTACTAGCCTTGTGCCTCATTACTCTTCCCGAGCTTTCCTTTCGGTACCTGTTGTGTTTCACACATTTTTATAAGCTGTCTGCCTCTAATAAATGAAATTATACTTCAGCTATAAAGTGTTCCCATAAGCAATCAAAGAAATGCTGCCTTGTAGTCTCTGAGAATAAGCACCATCAGTACCATTGTCACATCATCAGGACGTAGCTCAGGCTGGTTATTAGTTTTGTGCTACTCTGACAGCTCGGGGAGTGCAGCATCTCTCAAAAACCAGTGCTGGAGGGATCAAAGAGAGGAGGATCAGCACACACCAGCCCAAGGTGTCTGGCACTGCCATGTTTTGGTGGCTTGGTTCTGCATAAGCTCTTGGCTGGTTTTATTCAAGGGTCAGAAGCCAAAATTAAATTAATTAGAAGAGGAAATCATGCACAGATTTGTTACCATGACTCAGAACCGTCAGTATGAGTTAGAAGGTCTGTGAGAGCACTTCCAGGGAGCTCCAGAGAAGTTTGGCTAAACCTCATTTAGGATCCACAGGCAGGCACAAACTTGTTTGCTTTTGCTCTCGTTTCTTGTTACAGAGAGAGAGAATTGAAAAGATTGTGTTTTTTCCTGGGACATCCTCATGTTCTACAGAAGATGAATGAGGCTGTGCACGTGTTCTGGTGTGCTCTTTTCTTGTACCTCTGACACAAACCAGAGGAAAAAGATGGAACAGCTCATGACATTCAACATCGTTTTATTTCCAATGAAAGCTGACTGACAGCTCCCTGTTTTTCCAGCACTGATGGCAATTTTGAATTCCTGTGGGTTTTATGCAGCTCTCCCAAGTCCATGCCACATTCACTAGCAAACTTTGGCATGTGCCACCCTTTTCTTCCAACACCTTTCCCTGAGACTGCACATCCAATGCTGTGTGTGCACATAAAGCCTTCTGCTGTTAACATGGAATTGTCTCGGTTGGAAAATATCCCCAGGACCGTCGGGTCAAACCATTGACCCAACACTGCCAGGCCCACCATGAAACCATGTCTTTAAACACTACATTCACACATTTCTCAAACCCTTCCAGGGGCAGTGATTCCACCGCTTCCCTGGGCAGCATGTTCCCAGGCTTGACAACTCTTTCAGTGATTTTTTTTTTTTGATACCCAACCTAAACTTCCCATGGTGCAACTTGAGGCCATTTCTTCTCGCCCTACCACATATACTTTCTGTCCTGTCTGTGTTCCAGTCACTGCAGCTGCAAGGGTGAGATGTCCACGACAGACACATTCCAGCTCAGAGCTGAGAGTGAATGGAATCAGCCCCGTGAGACCCAAAAAGCAGCACAGCAGGTAAGGACAGAGCTCAGGGCAACACCAAGCACAGCACAAAGTTGTCTTTAATATTTCAATAACTTCTCAGCTTTTCATTCATTTCAGCTGGGTGATCCTTAATTATAAACTTTTTTTTTCTTTTCAACTGGGGATGAGGCAGAGAGGAAATCAGCATTCAGAACTCCTCTCTACTTTCATGCGCATCGCATGGCTAAAACGAACATTGTGTCTGGTTCAGTTGGATCAATTTTGTAATCAGATTATTTAGTAATTAAACCATAGATATATCTCGGAGGCAAAAGAGAAAATCCCACTGACTCCAGTTTACCCTTTTGTAACCCATCCTGGGAAGCAGCATAGCATCAGAGAGCTCTATTTCTGGATATATATTTATGGATATATACATATATATACATAATATGTGTCTGTATATAGAGAAAGCAGGCAGTAATTCCTTCATTTCCCCACCTTCCCTTTCTTCTTGGTAGCCTATTTACAATCACACAGTCAAAATCCTGTTCTGAAATGGGTGATTGTGTTCATTGTTCCAGAACACATAATAACAGAGGCAAACGGGAATGCTGAGGCAGTAATAGTTTAAGTTGTTCAAACATGAGGTACAGGAAACAGCAAATAATTGTCACAACCTAAAGGTTGCAGAGACCCGGAAATCACCAAGTCTCACACTCTGTGAGTTTTCCACACTAGCTGAGCTGCTGTAACGTCTTGGCTGTGTCATCAGGACCTGAAGTTCAGCCACGATTCCTAGTACTTGGTCTAGATCCTCCTAAATTCTGCACCAAAATCCATCAAATACTGGTTTCAAGGTGACTGAATTGAGTTTTCTGGGGCCATGGACTTCTAAAATCGGAATTCCCAACATGTTTGTGTACAGTGGGAAGCCAGGGTCATCTCTCGGATTCCTTTAGGGAAAGAATATCCAAGGCTTGGTGAGCTGGCTTCAGGGAACTTTTTACTCTGTCCCTCCTGCAGGGACTGTGACACACCAGGACGGGGTGGAAAGGCCAGGCAGAATGGGCAAAATAGCAGTTCTTGGAGGGCTTGGTCAGGATCAGATGAGACAGCATTATCACAGATAATCCTGGACAGATTATCACAGGATGAGACAGGAAAGGAAATAAATCTTCAGCTCACTGCTAAGACACAAATGGATGATGATACCCCCACCCAGGAGCCCCTGGGCCGGCAGTCAAACCTCCAGTGGAGTCTGTAGAGGACAAGAATTTGGTCCAATTTCCTCAACACAACCATGCAGAGCCCTTTATTGTGGTGCCCAGCCTGGTCCCGGGAGTGCCCAGTCTCCCCCAGGTCCTCCCCACACCAGACCTGTAAGAATCCTCATATGCCTCCAAGACATCTCAAGTGATGTCAGAGAATCCTTTATTTTTTTTCCATCTAAAATCCCTTTTCCCTCCTCATTTTGTTTCCCCATATCACTGGAACAAGCTCTGGTCTCTCAGAGTTCCTCTGGTTAAATCCACTCACGAGTTTTGGCTTCCTGAATTATTCAGAGAGTTTCCTGCACAAAGAAAAACCATCAGGACACGAATTTTGTGCTGACCCATCTGCCCCAACAGAGCAATTAAAACCAGAGTTGTGAAAGAGCAATATTATTTTAAAAACACAGCACAGCCTCTGATATGAAACAGCGCTAAGAATGGACTTGTCAAGCACTGTTAGTTTCCCACTTTATTTTTCAATAAAAGAGGGGAAGAAGGAGTGTTTACAAGCAAGGCAGTCTGTTCTAAAGTCAAAATACTCTGTGCGATTAAGCTCAGGGACCAAGCAATTAACAATGATCAAAGAGCGTAATTGTCATAAAAAAGTTAATAGGGATAAAAATATCACTATATTAATTTTTTTTTGGCCTTTTTTCCCCTCCAGATATAAAACCATAATTTGTCAGCATTTGAAAATATAATCCTCATCACTGATTGCCTTTCTTTGAGGGCAGAAACAAAAAAAAGAAAGATGAAATAAAGAAAATTCTTCAATTAATCCCATTTTTGCCAAAACGTACCTTATTGGGTCAGATTTGCAGATTGCACAAGGTGGTTAGTTCAGTTACAGCAGGGAAAGAGTAATTTTGAGGACTAATTAAATATGCTGGTATGCGGATGGTTAATTGGATTAATAATTACCTTGCATATGTAAAAAGAGGTTTTATGTTTGCACAGGCAATTTTTTATCAGGATTCTCCTGGGATTAAAAAAAAAATTATGCTAATAAATTATTGTTTCAAATAGTAAGATGATTTTGGCTTGGTTTTGACTAAACTTTAGAGGAAGAAGCTTTCCGCTTCTATCAGAAGGTAATTTAAATAAAAAAAAGATTTCACTTTCTTTTTTTTCCTGTACACTCACCTAGAGCCACTCTAGGGAAGAGAGAAAAGCAAAGCATGTTGTAATCTGCAGAAATCAGAAGACAATGGAAAAATCTGTTTTTAAGCATTTTGGGGGGGTGGGAACAAATTGCCATGGCAACTCTCTAAACGGATATGTCTTCAAGGAAATCATGCTGTTCTCTTGAAAAGTGAGATGCATAATACAACGAGCACTTGAAAGTTATCTTTGGAAGGCATGTGTACAGGAAAATCAGAAATATTTTATAAATTCAAACTTATGAAACATTCATGCTGATTCACTAATGTTTCACGCGGCAATTATTCCACCCAAAGGCAGGAGCTGAATAACCTTGCCATGTATATGTGCATTTTTAAGAGTGTTTTGTGGCTGGGCTGATCTGATCTCTCAGCCCCTTCCCTCTGCTTTGCAAGCACTCAGAGTTCCCTGCCATCAATGGAGAAGTTGCTGCTAACTCAGATGGTCGTAAAATCAGAGCCTGAAATATTTAACCCATTTCTCAAACCCTTTCTTTTCCTGACAGGCTGTGTCAGTCAACATTTTCTTACAAGCAGCATCAGTGACAGTGTGCTGCAGAGTGGGATGAGAAGGGAGGATTTGACCTAATAACTCTACAGGGAAAAGCTGTTCCTCCTATTCTAAACCACTCAGATGGTTTGAGGCATCTGGTCACACTCAAGATTATATTTTGCTCACAGAATTGAGGGATTCATATCCTGGCAGAGCAATTTAAGAGTTTTACCTCAAGATTGGGACAAAATCATCTTTAAGGTGCCTTCCAACCCTAACTATTTTATGATTCCCTGCCCCTATTAAAAAGATGAGGAGGATTTTCTTTGCTGTGGGTTATTTAGTTCCTAAAACAGTGGCCTGAAACAGTAATAAAATAAATAAGAGCCTATCTAATATAAAGTGAAAAACGAATCATGAGCATTTATTTGCATCCTTGAGACGGAGCTGCTTTTGTGCTTGTCGGTTCCTTCTGACAACTCCTGGGCTTCTCTTCCTTCCACAAGGCTGAGCTATTTTAATTAATGCAACCCAAACGACTTGCTTTATATAAACCAGAGTGAATAACAAAATATGTCCTGCCTGAAGCCAAAATCAGCATCTTGCCCACAGCCACGTGTGCCAGTTTAAGTGAGGCAATTTAAAAATGTCACCTCGGACTCACATTTTACACAGAGAAGCTCTGAGGGCGGCAGTCACATTGCCAGTCCTGGGCGCTTGAATTTAAGGTGTCAGAACAACTATCACATCTGAAAAGCAACAAATGGATGGATCAATTCACTAATGTGTCCCCGAGGGTCTTCTGCACATGTTACAACCCTGTGCTTGAGGGAGCTGAGGCAGAGGCCACTGTGCCAAGTCAGGGCAATTAGCTGTGATTTCAAACACGAGAAGCAGATTGTGAACAACTCACTGCTTTTCTCTCCCACGTGTCTCTGCCTGGGATCCTTCAGTGAGTCACTTGTCTGTGCAGCAGTTGTTCTTGGAAGGAGAATGATCACGGCAGCCAGGAGAAGGAACCCCGTTTGGCAGGTGGATCACTCGGTGGGAACGGCTGGGGCTGAGAGGCCTGGCTGCAGAACAGGGACACAGCTCGTCTTGGCTAAGCTCTCCCATGATATTTTCTTTTTTTTCTTTTTTTTTCTTTTTTTTTTGAGAAACGAGAAAATATTTTGACAATTTCTAGCACAATTTGGCCCTAAGGAGGCACCGAAGTAGAAAAAAAATTATTGCTGATGACAGACAAAAAGACCGTAATACCTACCAGGGATAATAATTGCTGCAGCTGAAGAAAGCCTAAAGCCAGACTCGGAATTCACAGCTTGAGCAAGGGCTCAGAAAGGTTTGGAAACCCCTCATCCACCGATGTGGAATATCCTTTTGGTCTGTTTGGGTCACCTGTCCCAGCTGCGCTCCCTCCCAGGCTCTTTTGGGACCCTCCACACTGGCAGAGTGTGAGACAAGGGAAAAAAGAGTCCTTGACTTAGAATAAACACAGCTTAGCAAAACCCCAAACTGTCGCTGTGTCACCAACACCATTCCCATTCTGAATCTAAAACACAGCACTGGAACAGCTGCTGAGAAGAAATTTACTGCACCCAAGCTGAAAACAGGACAATGACATTTAAAATGACATTCCAACCCCAACTGCTCTATGATTCTGTAATTTTTTCTGTGGCTGGGGAGGTTAAGGTTAAAGCTGTGGAATAGCAAAGCCAGGCCTAGGTCAGGGCAGCCCCTGCTCCCCCTCCTGCCGTGTCTCAGGACGATGCTTTCTAAGCAGATTTCATTTGCTGTGGTCATGCTCTGAGCTGGCCAGAAGCTGTGCAGCTGATGTGGCACAGCCTGCTCCCAGCAGAGCCTGTCACCTTCTGTCACCTCTCTCAGGAGGGGCTGTCCAAGGCTGGAATGACCCTACACGCGGCGATGGCCACGTGCTGTGACCCTGTGGCTCTGCTGAGCTCCCTCCAGCAGAGGAGAGTCACTCTGTGCATGTGTGTGAACAGCAAAAACCCCTGGGTGAGGGAGAGAGATGCTCTGAGTGCTCTGGACCATTCAGATCGATGCCTTAAGGATTTTTATCTTCTATTTTTCATGTATCTGTAGTTTGGTGTGTAGCTCCAGGCTCCATATAAAGTGCTAAAAACCTCTGTTCACAGCATTCTAGACAAAACAATTGCTCTCAGTTGGAAATCCAAGGACGCTTCGCTGCCTCAGAGCACCAAAAGATGGAACCAACAGTGAATTGAGGGGAGCAAGCGTGGGGTGGTTGACATCATCACCTGAAGGTGTAATTGGAGAATTGAGGCCCAATATGTTAATGGACAGAACTTATAAAATGTGAAGAACTCGTGACTCGCTGTCCATTTTGGGTGTAGCCTCTCAAGTGGGCTCTGTCTGCCCTGAGTGTACCTAAAGGCCTTTAATAAATTCATCTGCTTTTTATTCTCCTCACTTTGTCTGACCTTCTGTTTTAGGAAGCCCTGGTTTAGGCATCAAGATGGACTTTGGTTTCCCTTTACCTGGTCCCAAGTGACACCTCCATCAAGGCTAATGCTTCCAGCAAGAGGGTATCTGCTCCAAGGGGCAACTTTCGGGTGGGTTACATGAACAAGGGTCTCATCCCATTTGTGTTTAATGGGAAAGAAATCAGCAGGATTCAGAAATACGGCCCTATCCATGAGATTTTTTTTATTTTAAAAAATTACGGTGTTTCAGAGATGAAAAACTCATTTCTACCTGCACATAGTTTTCCTCAACTAAAACACTGTTTTTGTGTGCATGCTAAAGGAGTGTTAAAATACTCCCTAGGAAGTCCTCCTACATATATTTTTAGGAGTTTTCTAGGATAGCAAGGACAGGACAAATCTGTGTCAGTAATCCTGGCAGAGGCAAGGCAGAGATAAAGGTGTTAAATGGCCAAAGAAATTGTATAATTCAGTGGCATTTCTTCTGATAAAGCAGTGTTTAATCTGACAGCCACAGGAACTGGGGTGTGACATGAGCATGAGGCCAGGAAAAGTAAAATGAAGTAATCACCCTGAAGAAGGAAATGCTTTGAATAACACATGATGCTGGAAATCTTCAATGCAGCATCAAATTCTGTTGTTCAGTGCCTCGTCCCAGCCATTTGACAATAATTTAAATATTATTGAGAGAATTTAGGACAAAAATGTTTCAACAGTGCCTGCAGCAGCATGAATGTTCTTGTTAGAGAATCTCAACATCAGCCTCAAGAGTTATGGAATTTGATGTGACACATTTTTAACAGGGATGAATTTAAAACGATGGGAGAGGAAAGTTGAGGGGAGGTGAAAGGTTTTCTGTAGGTCAATGTCATGAATGGGATCAAAACAGAACAAGAGATTTAAAAATAAGGGCCCTGATTTAAAATGAGAGTCACTGGAGGGAGGACTCTGAGACAACCAAAGGGAAGACAATATCTTGTAATGTGGAGAGAGAGGATTTTGACCCTACAGATATCTGGAAATAAATTATTTCACAACAAACAAAAGCGAGGCAAGTTCATAAGCGCAAGACTCAAAAACCTTTGATTTTGTGTTTAATTTCTGAAAATGCATCTGGAATAACTAAACAGATCCTCCAGCTGTCCCACTGAGAGTGTCCCAGGGACAACCTCTAGTGCAGATAAGAGGAGGTTTGATAAGCAGGACAGCATATTAGGATCAATGCATCTTTATCCTTATTCCACAAGGACCAAGTTGGAGCAGAGAGAAGAACATAGTAAATAAAAATAATAAAGACAGGTCAATGCTCCTTTTTGAGAGGGGTTTCCTTTATCTAACATTAGCCATCTGAAAATGAGGCATCTGGCCGAGTGCAGACATCTGGACTCTCTCAATAAGAAGAAGCAGCTCCAGAGGTGATTCATCACAGCTCTTCACAGGCCATGAATTGCCCTGGAAAGCTCCACCAGCTGCAGAAGGAACCTGGAGAACAAGCTTAGCATGGACACCCACCTGCTCACCAGCAGGAACTAGCCAAGAAAAATCCCATCCTTGCTCGCTGTGATTGAAAAAGGTCATGGGTGGTGTTGTTCCAGTGCCTGACCTGCCCAAAGCTGAAATAAGGCGATTATTGTTGATCACAGACAAAGAGATGTGGAGTTATTACAGAACAGGTGTAAGTCAGAAAGGTGATTTCAATGGCTCTGCTCATGCTAAAGATGATCCCACCTTTTCATTCCTCATGAAGCTTCCCAATGTCCAGGAAGGCCAGAACCCCAACATCTGGTGCCTAAACCCCAACATCTGGTGCCTAAACCCAAACATCTGGGTCCTCAGCTGAATTCTCTGTCCTTACTGAAGAGATGGCACTGAAAACCCTCGGGAAAACTCTGCATCCCTACTGTGCAGTGGGAGAGAGAAAGGAAGGAAGGAATGGTGTGGAAGGAAGGAATGGTGTGGAAGGAAGGAATGGTGTGGAAGGAAGGAAGGAAGGAAGGAAAGAAGGAAGGAAGGAATGGTGCAGAAGGAAGGAAGGAATGGTGTGGAAGGAATGGTACGGAAGGAATGGTGAGGAAGGAAGGAAGGAAGGAAGGAAGGTAGGCCAAAATGTGTCACTGTGGGTGTGACTAAAGTGCCTCCTTTCCCGTAGGGATGCAAGGCAAATGCAAAGCCCCTCGCAGGGGAAGTCCCTCCCTAAAGTCATCAGGCCTTGGGTTAAAGCCATCATCCTCCGAAATGTCTCCTCCCTCCTAGCGAGCTCACTTATCCTGATTTCCAAGTGAGACAGATTACAATGCTTTTTTTTTTTTATTTAATTTTTCCGTGGACAGGTGTGAGGGTGTCCCTCCAGGAGAAAGTACGTTTCTCTTTATGCCCCATTAAGACTCCAAACCTGCCAAGCTATTTAAAAAGAAGCAGAGGCAAAAAAACAGGAAAAAAAGAAAAAAAAGAAAAAAGCAGTGGTAGACTTTATACCCCTGATCTCAGCTATTTTTCCTTGCAGAAGACCATCTTTGAGTACTATGTTATTGAACCTCCCTGTTTAATGACCCTTCTAATGCACTGCTATCAGGTAGTGCCATCTGTATTTGGGCAAATGTGCTCACTCGTCTGTTTACTCAGCATAAATTATCTTTATTTAAAGTTTAATGGAAGTTACATCTATTTGGACATCTGTACTTAACTGATTACTGGCCACGTTGGGCCGCCTGGTGGTTCTGCATGAACTTGCCAGCTGCTCTGAAATGATAAGAGCCTGACATATGTTAAGAGCCAGCAACAATCACAGTCAGGGAGTACTTTTTTTTTTTCTTTTTTTTTTTTTTTTTTTTTTTTTTTTTTTTTACTATTTCTGAGCTGGCAGTTAATAGCAGCAAAAAGAAATCCACCCACTTCCCCCAACTGCCTCCTCCACCCTCACGCGTGTCTCCGCTGTCAATCCAAACCTTTTCAGAAGGACATAAAAAAAAATCCCCCCCGCCCCGCCTTAGGAGTGAGTGAAGTTCTTTATAGATACCATTAAATCCATGTACAGTTTGTCACCTGCGTCATGCAGTGAAACACTTCTGGCCGTGGAAAGCCAGAGCCCATCTCGGTCCATCAGCATCTGCAGCTGATTTGGAAAGCTGCTGCCATCTATAGATAGGTATGAGGTTTTGCTGGCACGGTTAGGGGAAAAGGGTTGAGACAGCAACAGGATTTGGGGAAAAGAATCACGGAATCACAGAATAATTAAGGTTGGGAAAGACCTCGGAGATTATCGAGTCCAGCCATTAACTTAACACTGCCAGGCTGAACGGCACAAACACCAACAGCCTTGGACTTCTGCTTCTGGTCGGTTCTTGTCCTCTGTGCCTTTCCTCCTGTACCTCCTGTTTGCCACACTGTCAGCTGAACTCTGTCTTGAAAGATATAGTTTATCTGGGAAGACCATGGCCTGGAAATCCTAATTTTCTACTAATTCAAAGCTTATTTGTGAGTGCAGATGGGAACGTGATATCAGGTGCTGGAGTGGATCAACTCTGTTGCAGGTAGTCATGACTACTGCGCAAGACCAATTAATTTGGCCCTTGTGATCCATGAAATGCTGACTGTATTAGATCCCTGTTGTAGGAGGAGTGTTGTCGGCTTCTCAATTTCCATCCCATCCCATCCCATCCCATCCCATCCCTGTATCCCATCCCTGTATCCCATCCTTGTATCCCATGGACCTGGGGTTGATACCATAGCGCAGATTGCCCTAAACCCAGCTCCCTGCACAGATATCATTATTCTTTGGGGTATTCCAATCATCACATGCCATACTCTACTGAGTATCAAAAAAAGATGGTGTATGAAAAGCTGCTTTACCTTTCCTCTGAATTTTCAGGGTTACTTTAATCCTTTCATACTTAACTCATTTCTCCCAGGGTGAGGTGATTAATTTCTACCTAAACTCTTCGGTGCAAATTCAGCCCTGGAGAAAACATCTGTCAGCTCCAATTTGTTGTGGGTATCTACTGGTCTTCATGATTTTACTTAGGCCCCAAAGAGGGTCCTGTTTAAGTGATGGTTCATAGAGGTCCCTGGAAGCAGAACTAGATTTCTGAATATAGATTCCTAAAATCCCATTACAAAACTTAATAATTAATCAAAGTTGATTGAGTCTCAGTGAAAACTAACAGCAATCTACTCTCAAAAATCAGGACATATGTATAGCTAGAGTGGATTTAAAGAGTTTATATCAGGCACCCATTTCTGGAAATCTTTGTGGAGTGGAAAAGACACAAAACCAGCCTGTGCCTGCTGGAAGCAAAGAGACCAAAGGTTTTCAGTTGCAAAATGGTTTCAGGGTGAAAAGTCTTGTGCTTCTGAGGTCAAACCAAACTCTACCTTGTGGGCTCTGACCTGTAGAATGTGGGCCCTGACTGAAGACCATGTGTGGTCTTTGGAGCTACTGAAAAGAAGGGATGGAGTATCATGGATTGATGGAGGGGAAACATCATGGATTGACAGAGGGGAAACATCATGGATTGATGGAAGGGAAACATCATGGATTGATGGAAGGTGTCACTGTTTTTTTCTCAGGGCTCAAGGGCTCTTGCCCTCTTGTGCAAGCCCATGTGGAGAGGTGAGACTTGGGGCAATTTGCATCATGTGTCTTCAAAAATCCTCCTCCTTCATTCCCATAGGAAAGCCATGCATTTGTCTCATCCACAGCTACATAAAGACTCTGGTCTGAGGCAGAAAAGATCAGAAAAACTGCCCATTCTTCTTCTATGCCTTAAATGGAAGAAGAACATGTATCACTGGAGTCTCTTAGTCCATCACTTCCCATTGCAGCTGTCTTTGTCTTCTTTAGTCTTTCTGGTGTGAGACAAATACGTATGACATGTGGTGGCTCCTCTCCTGCTACTGACACAGAGAATTACTTTTATTTACTGTCATGATTAAGCTGCCATATGTTGTGTTCTCACCACATGGCTCCGAGTAGTGATAGATATGTTTGCAACCTGAGGACTGGATGTCTGTAAATGGATTTTCTTATTCCATGTTTGTGTATGGAAGTCTGATGTTTCCGTTCTTATTTTTCATCACCACAGCAGAGCTGGTGCAATACAGGCACAGCCAGCCTTGCTGCATGAGAAAATACAAAAAATGTGTGTGTGGGGGGGGTGAGATCTGCAGTTTCTAGAAGGAATAATAAATTATTTGGTCCACATAGTTTAGACCACCTAAAGTTCTGGGCGTTTGTTGGAGGCACTTTCAGGTGCTGAGCTTTGCATGGGGTGGACTGGTTAATTGTTGGCATCTTGTTCTTGAGTGCTGCTCTGTTGGCAGCAGTTCTTCTGTGTTACAGCAGGAGGAATTAGATGTAAATCAAGCTGTTAGTGCTTTTTTCCCCCCTAAACTAAACAGAGGGGATTAAATTAGCTATAGCCCCAAACTCCAAATGACTTACACCTCTGCTTTGGTTTTTGTGTTTTAGTTGACATGACAGCTCATTCTTAAAGAGCTTGAATGAAGAATTTTTTGTCTCTCTGAATTTGACATTTGCTTATTTAAAAAATTAATTAAACAGTGATCTCTTCCCCCAGCACTAAATCACACAGAGCTTAGAGGCTCAAGGAGAAAAACCTTACAGTTTGGAGCTACTATGAAACCACTCTACAAATAAATCTGCACTTTAAGCCAGGGATATTTGCCAAGGAGAAAATATTTTTACTATCACAGAAAATTTATTATTTTTAATGTATTCAGAACTTACGAGCTCCTAAGTTACATTAATAGCTTAAAAGTTATTATATTTTTCCGTTTTAAGTGTTATTATGGTTTTCTTTACCCTCTTATTTTTGCTTTGCTTATTTTTGTAAAATCTCAATTCTACATTTACATTTTACATTATGTTTGCATACAAAAGCCTGAGATCACAAACACTTGACTGGGTAGGTGATTATTTTTCCACCCAAATTTATCAATCTGAGTGCAGATGTCTCAAGAGCACTTGGAAAAAAATGCCTTAAGTATCTAGCCTGACATTACAGTATGTGGAATTAGGGAGTTAATTAAAGTTTACAAAACATTTCGTGATCTTGAGAGGTGTGCCATATCTAGCCAAAAGGTATTATTAATGTATCACATGAAAAGCAACTAAGCATTCCTGTAAAATACAGAATGCACAACAATAGAGAAAGAAAAGCACCAGATCACTGACAGCGCAACAAATATTGAATTTGTTGACAACAAAAACTTGGGGGGGAGGAAGATTAGAAACATTTAAAATTGTCTAAATCATGAAAAGCACTAATTTATTGCCAGTAGCCTCTTTGAGAAGGAATGTTGCCAAACAATCCAACAGCAGCGTAAATCACGCGGAGCACAACTCCTTGGGAAGTGGCAGGTGCTCAGGCAGCTAACAAAAACACTGAATAAAAACAAACCTCTGGCTGACTACTTATTAGACTTTCTGAAGATTAGAAAAGCAAGTACCTGGCCCGGAATGTTAACTTGATAAGGAGTCTTTATGTGGTTTACCTGTCATATAAATAATGGATTGTTTCCCTTTACGTGGCTTTTTTTGGTTTATTAGCGGCTTCCATTAGACAACAGCGATATTCCCAGGGATCTGCAGGGATTTGCCTTTAATAACAACACAGCCTTCATCTTTTCCCCTTTTAAATTAGATTTTGATCCGGGTTCGCTTCCTTCTGGCGGCATGAAGGAGACAGGACCTGTCCCTGCAGGAGCAAACCCGTCTCCCGTGGGAAAATCACCTCACAGCACTCAGCTCTGCCCTGATTTAGCAATTCATGGAGCACGTAAAGCTGCAAAGCCACCAGCCCCAAGCAAACTGCAGGTGATGGGAGGTGGACAGGGAAGCTGCACAGTTATGGAATGTATGCATCTGTATGGGATGGGTGGGATGAAGAATTTCCATACAAGCAATGACTTTCTGTTCATATTCCTGTTCCTGGTTTGTCCCCACCTAAACACAGAAGATCTTCAGCAGTTTTGGAGCACATTCCCATTTTCCCTCCTGAAATCTGGGCTTCAATGACATGTGAACATAAAGGAGACAAACCTCAGTTATTCAGTTAAAGCAAGCCAATTGAATTGGAATTGTTTTTAGTCAACTGCAAAGTGACATATTGTGGTAAACCTGACAGAAATGATCTCTAAAGCCACTCAGAGTGCTATTTTAATGAATTGTCCAATGTAGTTAAAAAAAACTTAGAAAATTAATGTGCAAAGTAGCTAAACTGTGGTACAAAGCACATGTTTAACAGAGTGATTATCTGGTACTTTCCTCAGGATAATATTTCTGCATTTTTTTCGTCCAATTTCTGCTCAGTGCCATTGCAACAGGGCAGTAAACTTTCACTGTAACAGTGGAGAATTTTAACTCTATTTAATAGGACCTCTACAGTTTTTCTATAAACATTCCAGTGTGCCAAGTCAGTAAGAAACTTGGCAAGGACTGTCTTAGTTGGGCTTTATCTAAGTCATACATGGAATTCTGCAATCCTTAACAAGGATAGAGCCTCCAACACCATCAAACGGAGGTTACATCACATTGTTTTACACCAAGTGGAAGTCCATCCCTGCACTTGACTCCAGGCACCCTTTACTCCTGTCCTTCTCCAATTAGAAACTAATTTACTTGAAGATCTAGTCCAGGTGACAAATTAGACCTAGTCCAGGTTACAATTAGAAACCAATTTACTTGAAAACCTAGTCCAGGTTACAAACCTTCACAGTAGCAATAAAAACAGAGTCATACACGTTGGTGCTGAAGCCATCTGGCCTTGCTCCACAGCTTGCTGGAAGGGGAAGAGCCCTGTCCATCACCAGCACGTGGGGACCGTAATCAGAGTCATTAGACTGAAATGACATGTTCCACTGGAAAGGAGCAGAAATGCCGTTCTTTGTGCTAAATTAATGGCTGCAGCTACAGTTAAAAGCCCATCGTCTCCACAGCAGACAGAGACAATCATCTCACGAAGGGGAAAATGAAGCCCTTGGCTGGGTGTCAAGGTTTTAAGTGCAAATCCACACTTTGCTTTCACCGAGCTCGGATGTGCCACCTCCTCCCACCCTCGTGTCTCTGACCCCCAGCTGAAGCTTAGCAGCAGCAGTGAGGGGAGCCGTGTACATCCCCCAAGGATGATAATTTTCTTCCTCACTGTGGTTTGGGTGGTCCATCTGCCCGGTCAGTTCTCCTCGGACAGATAGCGCTGACCTACAATTTATTGCACGTGGAACAGATGTTGCAGGTGTGACTGGCAGTAGAACCAGAGATCTTCTTTTTCCAAGCCAGGGAGACTGGAATTTGAAGAGCATAGTCACAGACATGATTTAGGAGGACTGGTTCAGCCACCAGATCCCACCATGACAAAAGATTAAGTTTGGAGCAAAGGGATGCTGCTGCTTACATTGCGCTGTTGGATTGACCATGCTTGATCAGCAGACATGTCTTAATTCCATGATGGCCTTACCCCTGCTCCCCAAAAGTTCTGCTCCAGGGATGGTCAGAGCGAGCTGTCCGTGTAGTGCCATCAATCTAATCCATTTGAGTCTCTTTTGCTATTAAATGTTCCCATGAGCTCTTTATTTTTTCTTCCCAGAGGACACAAAGCCAGCTTTAATAGCAGAGAAACTAACACCACAGGTGCAAGGAGACAGGGAAGGCAGCGGAATTATGGAGCAAAAGTGAGGACTCTTAAGTGTTTGCTTGGGCTGTCTCATCACATGAGTACCTCGCAGCTCTTAATTCATCTTCCTTCAACACGCTGGTGGGAAACACTATCAAATATGTCTGTTTTACAAAGACCTGAACATGTGGAGATCCCTAAACCCCTCAATCATATAGATTTCTATATGTTTTCAAACTGGGACTCAGCTCTGTCTCCCAAGGTGAAAGTAAGAGTCTTCTACGGCAGAGATGGGAAATGCAGCAATAGCTTTGTGGCTGCTCTGATGTTCATCATGAGACATTGAAAGTTTAGCATCTATGATGATGGTTTTCCCACCTGGAGAAGACCTGGACGAATGATTGTGTCCAGCCTTGGACTAAGTTGACATAAAAAAGTTGTCATCCTCTTGCTCAGGGAGACCCACTTTCCTCCCAGCTCCTTGTCAGCCACCAAACCCATCTCCTGGAGAGACTGCAGACGTCGCCTGCTTAAAAAAGCACCCCCATAAATCACTTAGAAACTTATTACTAAGCTTATTATAAGGCATTATAACAAATCAGACCTAATAGCGTTCCTTAATAATAAGATTTTTGTAGCAAGATATTATGCCCATATATATCACCATGACGAGTTAGGTGGCCACTGTAGGATCAGGTGAGGATGATTGATCGACTTGCCTTTTTCCTCTTCTGATTATAAAGCCAGGCAGCTTGGATCCAGAATATTAAAGTGCACTATAAAATACATTATTAATATGTACAACAACCCTCTTTTTACAGCCTTATGCCAGTTTATTGCTACAGTATCCTCCTGAATGTGACATTAATAAAACTGGTGCAGTAACACAGACTCTAAATTGGTAGTTATTGGTAATGAGGGTGCGATTTAGTAGCGGGGTTTGTTGGCAAAACTGAAGGCCCATTATTAGTCTGATGGCTGATTAATTAGTAATTATTCTCTATCTGTTTTGTGACCCAGCCCACTGTTTTTAGAGACAGTCTCACAAATATGCAATTTTTAAGCTAATAGCCAAAACAGAAGTAAAAAAGCAGTCTGCTGCCTAAGCAAGGAGTTTAGGTCCTAAGACAAGCAGCAAGAATCCTAATCCTCCCTCCCATAATCTGGTGCTGTAAAATGTCAGAGGTCTCCATATTCCTGACTCTATGAGAGTACCAAGGTTGGTCTATAAAAAGACGAAGTTTTTGGACGCTCTGAAGTTGTCAGCTGTGTGGATGAAACTGCCTGAAGGATCTGCTAACACGGGAAGAGTGGAGGGCTTCATTTCCCCCCAGGAATGTCCTCTCTATTTTTAATACCACTAGATCTGCAAGCTGCTGCTTGATTA